>JADWQK010000177.1:0-232697 GCA_017933935.1 Sesamia nonagrioides
TGTTCTTACCTTTTACTCTTAACATGATGTCTGGTGAAGCCGTACGGAGGACGGTTCTGAGCGGTTGTGTTGCGATGTGTGGCAAGTACGATGCGCCAAATGTTGTTGTGTCGGGAGTTTGGTCGTGCAGAGTCTCCAGATCGATCTCCCTCTAGCGCAGCATCGTTTGATCGTGTTGATCTTGGGTTTAACAGCCCGCCATCCTTCCTATTCCTAAGTTTTTTAAGTGAATAGGCTTAATAAACTAGTGCGCTTTACCATCAACGATTGCATCACTGCTTACCATCAGGCGGGATTGCAGTCAAGCACCAGTTTATAATTATTAAAAAAAAAATATTTGTTGCGGTCTGACTTACTTTAGTCTGTCTTGTTTGTATTAGTTTCAGTTTAGTATAACATAATTTTTAAGGCAGCACGATATGTATATAAATCAATGCTATGTACGCCGTAATTGTCATGTACATTAATTAGTCCTTTAATTATTTAAATTATTTTACCATAACTTTAATATATGTGATGTGACTGTGCTTTAAATAAGTAAAAAAAATAATTTGTTCCGGGAATGACTTTACCTGTGCCCAGCAGTGGGACGAAATAGGCTAAAGCAAAATCTAAAATTCATGACTTTTTCTTTTAAAATACAGCTCAACGATATACTTCAATTCCTATGTTTTAGTTCTGGCAACGAACAAAATACACTTGTGTTTTATTAACCAAAAATATACAAGAGTTCCAAGGCCAAGGTGGCTGCCAGAAAACTTGGCGTCATCGTAAAGGTCCGGCGGTACTTCACACCAAGGTAGCTTCTAATGTTATACAAAGCACAGGTCCGTTCGTGTGTGGAGTACTGCAGCCATATCTGGGCTGGTGCCGCGAAATGTTACCTGGCTATTTTAGATTCAGTGGAGAGGCATGCAAAGAGGCTGATTAGCGACCCATATTTAACTAGAAACCGTCTGCAAAGCCTGGAGCACAGGCGTAGAGTAGCCAGCCTTTTGGTCTTCCATAGGATGCATTCTAGTGACTGCGCAAAGGAATTGCATGATTTAATTCCCCCATCTCCGTTCCACCATCGTATGACCCGTCGTACGGCGACTTTCCGCCCTTACGTTCCACCACTACGATCCGAACGAACCGTTTCGCTTCCTCTTTTATACCGCGCACATCGAGGGACTGGAACAATTTGTCACACTACGATTTGAGTGCCTTCAAGGCTAGAGTGAATAGTCTCTTAATAAACTAGCGCGCTTTACCAACAACATACGTGTTAGGATAGCAGAGTGAGGGTTATTAAATAATATTAAAGCAGACATTATGGAAGAAACATTATGTCTATATTTATTTATAACTCTCTCGAGACTCGTTATAGATATAACATACGCATCACTGCTTACCATCAGGCGGGATTGCGGTCAAACGCTAGTTTATAATATATACAAAAAATTTTTAAAAAAAAGGCCTCCGTGGCGTAGCGGTAGCGAACGCGACCGTTGCGCAAGGACGCGCGGGTTCGATCCCCGCACAGTGCAAATGTTTGTATGCATGAATATGAATATTTGCACTGGTCTGGTCGTGCCTCGGAAAGCACGTTAAGCCGTTGGTCCCGGTTGCCATACGAACATCTAGTGGCAGTCGTTACGGGTTTGTTGGAGCCCTCAAAAGTCTAAAAAATGGTCTAGGTGGTAATGGTGGAGGTCAGACGGCAGTCGCTACACGGAAAATATCGAAGTTTAGCCAAAAACAGCAGTTAGACTGGTAAAGCGGACCCCAGACACCAAAGCTGAAAAAGCTGCGGATGTGACTGGGAGTAACGCTGAGATGATGATAATGATGACAAAAAAATACTATGCCTATATTTAGAAATCGTCAAATATTGTGACGTTTTTTTAAAAGAACAAAATCTAATAAACATTTATTTTAAACAGTTTACCTCGAGGGTCATCAAGAAGATTTATATTAACGAAACATTGATATTCACGATCATTTAACGGTAAAATAGGCCATTAGTTAGTCTAGGAGCTCGACTTTACAAGCGTACAGCATCTGAATATTTCGTTATTCAAATTAATTGAAGTTTGTGTTTCGATTCTCTTTTGTTTTTCTCTCGGTCTGATTTTGTGCCGAGATAAATATTTATTTTATGTTCTATTTCAGATTAGCGATACGAATTCGGTTTGCATGGTTTTTAAAATTGGACAAAACATTTACATGTGTATAGTAAAGTCGGTATAGTCAAGATATTTTAATCTTAACTATCAACAGTAAAAATCTTTTGAAACAATCGTTGGTGGTAAAGCGCGCTAGTTTATTAGGAGCCTCATCATCATCATCAGCCTCTACTTGTCCACTGCTGGACAAAGGCCTCCTCCATGGCACGCCAACAAGCTCAATCCTGAGCAGTTCTCAGCTAGCCACTACCAGCCACCTTTTTGATGTCATCGCTTTATCTCGCCCAACGCCCCGACAGCCTCCGTGGCGTAGCGGTAGCGGACGCGGCCGCTGCGCAGCGTGGCACGGGTTCGATCCCCGCACAGTGCAAGTATTTGTATGCATGAATATAAATATTTGCACTGGTCTGGTCGTGCCTCGGAAAGCACGTTAAGCCGTTGGTCCCGGTTGCCATACGAACATCTAGTGGCCGTCGTTGCGGGTTGTTGGAGCCCTCAAAAGTCCAACAATTGGTCTAACTGCAATGCTTCGATGTCGCCTTCGGGTTGTGGAGGTCAGACGGCAGTCGCTTCACGGAAAATGTCGAAGTTTAGCCATATCAGCAGTTGGACTGGTAAAGCGGACCCCAGACTCCAAAGCTGAAAAGGCTTCGGATGCGACTGGGTTTAACACTGGGACGATGATGATGCTCTATCTTGCCCAAGGGCGTCCTACGCTACGTTTGCCGAGACGCGATCTCCACTCAAGGACTCGTTTACCCCATCGGTTGTCGATCCTGCGGCCTGTGACCAGCCCATTGCCACTTCAGCTTGCTAATCCTCTCAGCTATGTTGGTGACTCTGGTCCTCTGCCGGATTACCTCATTTTTGATGCGGTCCTTCAGAGAGTCGCCCAACATAGCCCGCTCCATAGCTCGCTGAGCGGCTTTAAACTTAAGGACTAGTCTGACCGTTAGTGTCCACGTCTCGGCTCCGTAAGTCATGATGGGTAGGAGCCTATTCACTCAAAAATACTAAATGAATAGGAAAACCCAACAACACGTTTCATTTAATCAAATAAGAGTGAGAATCAGCACTTTCCGAATGGCAAAATTTTATAACACAGTCCCCGAAAAGGCCCGCTCTTCGTCACATCCTAATGCTTTTACTGGGAGGAAGAAGTGGCGGAACAAGCTCACCAGCAGCACAGCCGTCTGTTCAGGTTAAAAATTTAAAGTAATTACCATTACGAAACACAGAACATTAAATTAAATTATTCACCATAATATTGCAGCTAGTCACGCCAACATACCAGGAAAACCAAATAAAAACAGAAAAATAGCATTAAAATTAGAAATTTAGGTAGAAACTTATTTCCTTGATAGAAACCTCTAGACATTAAAAGATAGTGAAAGCCGTCACGAAAATCTATGTGGATTTAAAACCATATAGCAGTCATAATGACAGATATAAAAAAGTTACTCTAATCCATACTATCCATACTAATATTATATATAAATGCGAAAGTAACTCTGTCTGTCTGTCCGTCGGTCTGTCTGTCTGTCTGTCTGTCTGTCTGTCTGTTATGCTTTCCCGCTTAAACCTCTCAACCGATTTTGATGAAATTTGGCATAGACAATCTTTAGACCCTGAGAAAGAACATAGGCTACGTTTTATGCCGGAAAAATTTTATGTTCCCGAGGGAAATCTAAAAAGCGCGATATAACCGAACTCCACGCGGGCGAAGCCGCGGATGGAAAGCTAGTTAAAAATAAAACAGCCATGGCGAATGTTTACAGAGACTAACCGCCCTACAAAAAATATTAAATGAACCCAACTATACTCCCTTTTATAACATGAAATCACAAAACAACTGTCGAAAATAACAATAATAGTAAAAATTTAGATTACTCATCAGGACTAAATCAACTATGTACATAAAGTATATTTAGTTCATAAACAGTAGTGAAATTGAACATTAAATTGTATCCACACTATTCATGGCTTAAGTCCTAATGAGATTCTGAATACAACATCGTGTTTGCAATCCGAAATTTGATGTCGTAATAAATTATAAGGCATCATGAGGTATTGAGAGTACTCAAGTGATATTTCGATTTTTATTTATGTCGTGGTGGCCTAGTGGTTAAAACACCAGCCTCTCAAGTATGAGTGCGCGAGTTCGATTCCAGGTCAGGCCATTCAAGTACCAATGTAACTTTTCTAAAGTTATATGTACTATCTAAGTATATCTTGGACACAAATGACTGAAGGTGAAGGAAAACATCTTGAGGAAACCTGGACTTTATAAGTCTGAAATCGCCAACCCGTATTGAGCAAGCGTGGTGATTACGCTCAATCCTTCTCTGTATGAGAGGAGACCTGTGCCCAGCGGTGGGACGATAAAAAGGTTGATGATGAAGTGATATTTCGCGAACTAATTTCCAACGCATTTGAGAAGTTCCACTAGCCGATTTAGTTCGACCCTAAATATTGATTCTAAAACGTGGGTAGGTTACAGATCAACAAAAATACACATACAGTAACATTACAGATTTATTAAAACTGTCAAATTATATTAAAGTAAATTCCACGGCTCATCCGTTAATTTTTTTTTTTTTTTTTGTAGTGTTGCACTAGTTATGGGACCTTGCGCCAATTTCAAGTAAAATAAAAATCTTCAAAAGTTATTCTTTCTTTATTTTTTGGCTTCGCATGGTTTGTGCACTTGGCCAATTTCAAGTAATGAATTATTCATGTCGAAAAAGACGGCCGCGTAAACCGTCTTACGAGGGAGGTTTTAGGTAAAGTCATGATGTGGCCACTATGCTGCGATATTTCACTGTTCTTTATGAATTATCTGAATGCACTTTTTACTACATAAATCATGCACTTTCATTTAGTAAACAACACTATAAATAATTTTAAAATCCAATGAAAAATGAGCGTGACACGCAGCTAGACTTTCCCGGCAAAAACTCTCCATTAAGTTTACTTCAAGCTTATGAGCTCGTGAATTATTTTTATTTAAAATGGTTTTATTTAAAAAATAAAATATGTTGAAGCTAGTCAGCATACAATAATCCATACTAATTTTATAAATGCGAAAGCAACTCTGGCTGTCTGTTTGTCTGTTACGCTTTCCCGCTTAAACCTCTCAAACCGATTTTGATGTAATTTAGATCCTGATCCTTTAGATCCTGAGAAAGGACATAGGCTACCTTTTATTGAAAAAAACATTGATGTTACCAAAGGAAATCTAAAAAGCGCGATATAGCCGAATTCCACGCGGGCGAAAGCGCGGGTGGAAAGCTAGTAAATTCATATAATAGTTTGTTAGTTTTTGTTTTAGATTTTGGAGCAAAAGAGGTCCGATTGAATACAAAATTTTTGCAATCATCCTCATCATCATTTCAGCCGAAAGACGTCCACTGCTGGACATAGGCCTCCCCCAACGATCTCCACGACGACCGGTCCTGCGCGTCCCGCTTCTTGCGGTCTCCGGCGACCTTCACTAGGTCGTCGGTCCACCTTGTCGGGGCCCTACCCATGCTGCGTAACGCACAGGTGTGGGACACACACCTTTTATATTATTGTGCATATTATTAATCCTAATAAACAATTTTTATTTCTAGAAAAGTATAATTATTTGAAACTAGCTTTCCGTCCGCGGCTTCGCCCGCGTAAAGTTCGGTTATATCGCGCTTTTTAGATTTCCCTCGGGAACATCACCATCGTTTCGCCTCCTCCTTTATACCGCGTACATCGCGGGACTGGAACAATTTGCCAACGGCGGTGTTTCCGTCGGACTACAATTTGAGTGTCTTCAAGGCTAGAGAAAAAAAAGATAAAAAGTAGCCTATGATAAAAGGTAAAAAAGGGTAAGGGTTAAGGGTAAGGGATAAAAGGTAGCCTATGTCCTTTTTCAGGGTGTAAAGATTGTCTGTGCCAAATTTCATCAAAATCGGTTGAGAGGTTTAAGCGGGAAAGCGTAACAGACAGGCAGACAGACATAGTTACTTTCGCATTTATAATATTAGTATGGATAATGACACAAAAATCTATTTCCCAGCTCCTAAACTAAGTTGATCGACAAAAAACACGGTCTAATAATTGGTTTAATTTCCCTGAATATAAATCATGATGCAGCGTTCTATAATGAATCATTTGGCCCGAGTGTTGCTACAAAATAGTTTAATTTAACACTGCAATTAACAAACTGTTAGATGGAGAGGTGTTCCCGGTACGTCCTTTTTTTTTTTTTTTTTCAATAAAGACTTTCAATAAAGAGATTGGAACTATTTGGGGCTTAGAGCGTTTGGTACCACTTCCTGTACATACATATCATAATCTGTGTATATAATGTTCCTGTGAAACAGGTATTTTTTTAATATTAATTCAAGTTCTTTTGACAGCCTCCGTGGCGTAACGGAAGCGCACGCGTCCACTGTGCAAGGAGGCGAGGGTTCCATCCCCACGCAGTGCAAATGTTTGTATGCATGAATATGAATATTTTGCACTGATCTGGTCGTGCCTTGAAAAGCACATTATGCCATTGGTCCCGCTTGCCATCATCATCAGTCACTACTCGTCCACTGCTGGACATAGGCCTCCTCCATGGCACGCCAACAAGCTCGATCGTTAGCAGTTCTCCGCCAGCCACCACCAGCCACCTTTTTAATGTCGTCGCTCAATTTCGCCCAATTTAGCAGCTAAACTATATTCAATGTTTTATGTTCGACTTTAATAAAGAGACAGTAGCTATGCAATAGCTTAAAAATGACGTCAGTTTCGTGATTAGCGCCCCTGAAAATCCTTGTCACGACACCCATGTCAAAATGCCATGAAAATTGATCTCGGCCATCTTGAACTTCAAAAATGACAACATTATTGTGATAAATTCAAATCATCATCATTTCAGCCGCAAGACGTCCGCTGCTGGTCATAGGCCTTCCAAAGGGATCTCCACGACAGCCGGCCCTACGCCTTCAGCATCCAGCGGTTTCCCACGACCTTCACCAGGTCGTCGGTCCACCTTGTCGGGGGCCTACCCACGCTGCGTCTTCCGGTGCATGGTTGCCACTCGAGGCAATGTGTGGCAATGTGCCCGGCCCTCATATTTATACATAAATCCTTACAAACTTTCGCATTTATAATATTAGTAGCATCGAAATACGAAGAGTAATCTTTTAACATTACAACTCTGACGAAGATCAGGGGCCCTAGTCTGCTATTACAATAGTGTCAGAATTGTCGATCAGTGATTGATTTTGACAAGTTTCAGTAATATTTTTTTAGAAAATCGTATCTACTAACGGGTTTTGCGATAATGGCAATACGGCACTGTCAATCTATCACCATTCCATTACGAGACGACTGAGATAATTGATCGATCATTATGAATTTAGCAGATTACGAACTTTTAAGCACAATGAATATGAAATGACAATGGAATCGTGTTGCAATGACAAATTTATAAAAATAGCGGACTAAGGCCCCTGCAAATGCCACGATTATTACAAGTACTTTTAGTAAAGGTGACCCTTCATACGAAGGTGACATAAGACATTAAACTGTTGTTATCTTAGGGAGTGCTGTCAAGAATACTTTATTTCATATATTTTTTTTTATTTTCAGTCCTGAGTAATGGCAAAGTTTTTCTTTGAAACTCATTAGTACGATATATATTTGTAATAAGCGGAGTAATGGAACAGGGGGCTGAAGAATTTTATATATGTAGAGCCTGAATTTGCACGCTTGAGATTACTTTAGATATATGATTATCCATACTAATATTATAAATGCGAAAGTATCTCTGTCTGTCAAAACTACTGAACCGATTGTAATGAAATTTGGTACACAGATAGTCTAGAGCCTGAGAAAGGACATAGGCCATATAACATCTTGCTATGACAAATAGGGGAAGAGCAATAACAAAAACTGTTGTGAAAACGGGAGCTAACGCTGACGTACATATTGCTCCCATTATTTTAACAGGCGCTTATGTTATATCAGATGAGTGCTTTTTAATTTACGGAAACCACCGTGCGCTATAAACTTAAGTCCACGCGGACGGAGTCGCGGGCGGAAAGCTGGTTTTATATAGGTAGAGCCTGAATTTGCACGCTTGAGATTACTTTAGATATATGATTATTTTATATATTCGGAGTGATTGCTTCAGATACCTATGCAATAAACGAGAGTGAAATATATAAATAAATAAATAAAATAAATAAATATATACGGACAAGTCACACAGATTGAGCTAGCCCCAAAGTAAATTCGAGACTTGTGTTATGGGATACTAGCTTAACGATACTATCTTTATAATGGATACATATATAGATAAACACCCCAGACCCAGCCCAATCAGGAAAAGATCGTTTTCCATCATGACCTGGCCGGGGATCGAACCCGGGGCCTCCACGTCGCAGGCAGGCGTGTTGACCGCTGCGCCACGGACGTCGGATGTCATAAGAATCATATATATCTTATCTTCATGTTTTGCATACCTATTAATATTATAGGTATGCAAAACATGAAGTTTATTATAATTTATTTCTTTATTATAGAGATTTTTATTCATTAAATTAATTGATAGCATTAGCAATGGCTTTTACTTTGCTGGTATTTTGGCGTGGCTAACTGGCATATGGTAAAGAATTTCATTTTATGTAGTGTTTTTTTTTGTTTTAACCCTTTTCTTGACAATGTATCTTGGAAGACACATCGTTTTTTAAAAAAATACGTCTTTTTTATAGTGCAAGTAAAACGGAACGTTAACCTTTTTTACTTTAAAGTATACGTTTCTGAACGCATATTAGTGACACGATGACAGCTTACGTCAACTGCTTTTTCAAAATTTGTCAAAACGGCGAACCGGTTGAGTGCAATTCCACGGAAGAAGGTAATAATTTATTATTTTTAATAGTATTTCTTTTAAATTTGCGTGAGAAATTGGTGTTATAATATTTGATATGTGTGTAGTTACGCTGGAAATACGCTTGGCTACGCTATCTAACAAATAAAGTGAATGTATCCTACAGGATACGTTGCCAGATGTACTAAGATTCTTTGTACAAGGTTAGCGTATCTTATGGGATACATTGCCAAGTGCGCTAAGATTATATTACAATTATTTTTTTCAACTTGTTTTGGGGATAGGGCTTGCTTGTGTATTGTATGCTTGGCATGGGTGTGAGATTGGGTTTTTTATTTCAGGGAGGATCGCAACCATCTTTTTCCAGAGCAAAAAGAATTTGTGCTCTAGTACCAAAACCGCGTAAACAATCAGACGACGATGAATCTGAAACCGAAGATGAACTTCAGCAGATTTCAATTGGCTTGCATCATGTCCATAACCAAGAATCTGACTCGGATTCTTCACCTGCGCCATCTTTGCCTTCTTCAATAGAAAACTTGAATTTGCTATCTGATGAAGAAATAGTGGACGTACAAGATGCTGTTACTCAGTCCCCTTTGCTGCCTTTGCCTATGATATCTTCGCCCATGCTGCCTTCACCAATGCCGTCATCTCAGCCGCTTTCAGCTCGACTACCATTTTCATTGACGCAAAATGCCTCTTCTTCACCACTTTCTTTGCCGCCATCTCCATTAATTGCATCTAACAGCCGACCAAGAAGACCCACAACAGCCGGAAGGACTGCAAGAATAGTCACACCCCGACGTATTTTACGAAAGCCTCTAAATTTTCAGTGGACTAAAAATAAATTCAACCATTTAGCCCAGATTTCAGATAAAAATCAACCGCAACCTGAAACACCCAAAACTCCTTACGAGTATTTTACAGACTTTTTTACAGATGAAATTATTGATTACATAACCGAACAATCTAATTTGTATTACGTGCAACAGAAAGGAAAACCCATAAATTTTACTAAAGAAGACATACAATGCTTCATAACTATTAACCTTCTTATGGGCATTGTAAATTTACCAGCATATACTGATTACTGGTCGCGTAAGCTCCGCTATAGCCCAATAGCTGATATTATGCCACTAAATAATTATCAATTGATTAGAAGATATGTTCATTTTAATAATAATTTATTAGACGATGGTGACCGTTATTTTAAAGTGAGGCCCTTGTTGCAAAAAGTCCGTGAAAACTTTTTGAAAGTCCCACACGAAACAAGATTTAGTGTGGACGAAATGATGGTCCCTTATAAGGGTAAAAAAGCTGGCAACAGAAAGCAATATATTAAAAACAAGCCAAAAAAATGGGGCTATAAAATTTTTGTTCGAGCTGGCATATCTGGTTTCGTGTACGATTTTATAGTATATGGTGGTGAAGATACTTTCCGGTATGATTTTCTAACGCCTGAGCAGTCCAGTTTTGGCCTTGGTGCTAAGGTAGTTCTGGCTCTATGCAAAAGTATACCAGACCGTGCTTGTTCTGTGGTATATTTTGATAACTTTTTTACAAGTTTAGAGTTGGTGAACTATCTACGAGAAGAAATGGGCATATTTTCTTTAGGTACCATTAGATCTAACAGACTGCGAGGAGCGGAAAAATGTTTATTCACAGACAAAGCTCTGAAAAAAAAACCTAGAGGCTCTCATTCGCAAGTTGTCTGTAACAAAAATAAATTATGTATCGTCAAATGGTACGACAATAAATGTGTAACCACAGCCAGTAGTTATGTGGCAGCGGAGCCTGTCAGTACCATACAACGTTATGACAAAGTTGCAAAAAGAAGAGTAGCGGTATCCTGCCCGGACATAATAAAACATTATAACGCCCATATGGGGGGCGTAGACTTGGCAGATATGTTGGTTGCCCTATATAGAACAGACTTTAGAGGCCATAGATGGTATTTGCCTTTAGTATCGCAAGTTCTGGATATTTGCATAAATAATAGCTGGGTTTTATACAGACGCCATAGTTCGGGAAAGACAATGCCTCTAAAAAAGTTCAGGTACCAAATAGCACAGAGCCTCCTGAAAAAGGGCCGAGCAGATACTGTCGACAACTGTGAAGTTTCTGGACCAACTCCGTCAAAAATAATACAGGCACCTGTAACACCACGGCCTCCACCGGATGTAAGGTACGACCAGGTCAGCCACTTTCCAATGTTTGGTTCGAAAGGGCGATGTAAATTTTGTATCAAGGGCCAAACTACTGTGATGTGCTCCAAGTGTTCGTTGCGCTTGTGTTTAGCCAGAAAGAAATTGTTTTGTAAAATTTCATACTGATAAATGATTATTTAAGCTAATAATACACCTCCAATGTTTCGTAAAGCCATTTTTATACATTACATTATTAAGAAAATTTGTGTATTTTATTTCTTCAAACCTGGCAAAGTATCCTCAAAGATACTAAGACATAAGGTCAAAGTTACTTGCTAAGTTGGCAATGTATCTTCAAAGATACATATAGAATCTCATTATCTGGGTATGTGCGATTTTTTTAAATATTTTTCCCTAAATTCTAGGTTAATAATTAACATCATATTTAAAAAAAAAAAACGAATAACATTTTATTTTTTTTGCCAAGAAAAGGGTTAATAACTATACATAGTATTGTATAAAGACAGCTGTATTTTTAATTGAGCAGACAGCTGTGCTGCTGGGGAGTTTGTTCCGCCGCTTTTTCTTCCCAGCGAAAGTACTAGGTGGTGGCGAAGGGCGGGCATTTTGGGGGGCTGTATTATGTAATACTAGCTTTCCGCCTGCGGCTTCGCTCGCGTGGAATTCGGTTATAGAATAGAATAGACTACTCTTTATTATGTACACCATATAGATTACAAAAACATAAATATATTTTTTTTACAAAGGGTGACACAATGGGCGGTCTTGTCGCTAAGAGCGATCTTTTACAGACAACCTTTGGATGGAATAGTAAGGGGAAGGAGAGAGAAATAATGTAGGTAGTCTACAGTGTACTATTTACAATTTTACATAGTTTATGTAATAAATATACACGTTAAGTGTATCTATCATACTAGTACAATAAATACTTATATACATCTTAAAAATCATACAAAAGGCACAAAAGGCAGGTTATATGGCACTTTTTAGATTTCTCTCGGGTATCTCAATTTTTTTCGAGATAAAAAGTACCCTGTATTTAATCCGGACTTCTAACTTTAAGTCTGCAAAATTTCAAAGCAATCGGTTCAGTAGTTACGGCGTGAAAGCGGGACAAACTCACGTTCCGATTTATAATATAAGTAAGGATTGTCGTTCAAAAAGTACTGATTCCCAGCCTAATTTGAATAAATGACTTTGGACTTTTGATATTGCTTTTCCCTTAATAAATAATTTTCTGGTCAGCTAGTCATCATCATCATCTCAGCGTTAATCCCACTCGTATCCGAAGCTTTTCAGCTTTGGAGTCTGGGGTCCGCTTTACCAGTCTAACTGCTGATTTTGGCTAAACTTCGCTATTTTCCGTGAAGCGACTGCCGTCTGACCTCCACAACCCAAAGGCGATATCGAAGCATTGCAGTTAGACCAATTGTTGGACTTTTGAGGGCTCCAACGACCCATAACGAATGCTATTAGATGTTCGTATAGCAACTGGGACTAACGGCTTAACGTGCTTTCCGAGGCACGACCAGACCAGTACAAATATTCATATTCTTGCATACAAATATTTGCACTGCGCGGGGATCGAAACCGCGCCTCCTTGCGCAGCGGCCGCGTTCGCTACCGCTACGCCACGGGGCTGTCCTGTTGCTGGTCAGCTAGTATTTATGTATATGTATCAGTGTCATTCAGTTACTTTGATACACCAAATTTTGTACATGCGTAGTGGGATTAAGTTTTATAAACAACCATAGATTCACTATGACAACTTAAAACGTATCTAAACCCTTACCAACCTTGGCTAGAATGCCACCTGATGCCTTATCACTGGGGAACCCTTTTCAAAGTCCACCTATCACCACAAAACAGATAAGTATCTACAGAAGTTCGACTCCATACAACGATCCATATAGGTGCTTGCTTATTTTCGTACGGATATTTAAAACTACATATTTTAAGGCGAACACGTCAGAGTAGATCAAAAATTTCAATTTTATTTCCTTTTTTTTCAATTTGAAGGTCTGTGTCTGGTCCTATAATTATAGTTATTATCAAAATATAATCCGCAACTGTAACAAATATCATTTAAAAAAATAAAAACAGTGAACATTATCATGTAGATGAATATTTTTTTGGGCGCGTTTTTCCCCTTCCTTCTATCTTCCTCCAATAATGTTCCAATTCCGTGCACAAAGACACTGGAATGGCAATGGAATCTCGGTAGTAGGCCATAATATCGGCTGCCGGCAGAACCTACCACCCACCAGACAAAGTCTTGCCGCCAAGCGATTCGTCATGTTCTGGTATGATGTCTGGTGAAGCCGTGCGGAGAATGGTTCTGAGCAATTGTACTGCGATGTTTGCCGGGTACGATGCACCAAATGTTATTGTGTCGACAGTTAGGTCGTGGAGGGTCTCCAGATCAATCTCCGTCTGGCGCAGCATCGTTGGTCGTGTTGTTGAGTTTATCATTGCATCACCTCGCTCAACTGCCGTCTTCCTTCCTATTCACTAAGATTTTTACGTGAATAGGCTTAATAAACTAGCGCGCTTTACCATCAACGATTGCGTCACTGCTTACCATCAGGCGGGATTACGGTCAAGCACTAGTTTATAATTATTAAGAAAAATCGTGTTAGAATGACAAATTTATGAAAATAGCAGACAGGGCTTTTTGACCCTGCACGGCTGCGTCAAAAAGGCTCAAGCGTACCAGACAACCGTCCGGAGGCAGCTTGGCGATAGCTTTCAACTGTACCTGTTGTCCGATTCTGAAACTATCTCACTATGATAATTTAGGTAAAGTGTGCATCCGAAGAAGGGCGGATAACGCCCTCTTCCGCCCCCCATGAATGGGTCCAGGGGCGAGGGACATGGGGAAGTCCCCGCCCCCTATTCGATGGAACCCGAGGCGGAGGCGCGCGCGAGTGTCAGCGCGCGCCTCCGAGGCGATGCACGGGTTAGCTTAACACCCCACTACCCCGTGCTGGAGACGAGGCCCGGACAGACCGGGCCAGCACGGTTGCTGAAGAATTTAGACTCCCGCGGCCCCACGCGCGCTCGTGATAGAAGAGACACCGGGGTGGTTTTAGTCAGTAAAAGTCTGACAGACCCCGTCACCCACCCTAGAGCGGTGGACATCCTATGAGGATTTCCACCCCGAAAAAAAAAAGGTAAAGTGCGCATTCAGTGAGTTGTCGTTCCAACTAATGCTAGAGATGGACACTATTAAGCAGCGGCAGAGCCAGGAGAGCAGCTATTCGTATTAGTAGCGACTTACAAGTTGTAGATCGTAGACTGGAACCCTGTCAGCCGCTTTCTTCTTCTTCTTCATCTTCTTCAGCCTACAGAGGTCCACTGCTGGACAAAGGCCTCCTCCCCCAAAGTTTTCCACGATAACCAGTCTTGTGCTGCCCGCATCCATAGGCTTTCCGCGAGCTTCACCAGGTCACCGATCCACCTTGTTGGGGGCCTCCCTGGGCTGCATCTTTGATAGAGGAGATCACATTGTGATCTCCTCTATCCTTCTGTCTATTCATCTATGTTGTACTGCTACCAAATTAATATCACTGCTGATAGGCAGGTTGGCTAAGTACCTACCTACTTTGATTTGGATGGCGGGCTGCTGATTGTAGCAGACGATATAATGTCTTGAGGGAAACATACTTCTGAGTAATGTGTTGAGACTTTTTGGCATTTAATTTTCTTTTTTTTATAATTTTAAAATAGTGCATGACCGCAATCCCGCTTATGGTAAGCAGTGATGTAATCGCTGATGGTTAAGCGTGCTAGTTTATTAAGAGCCTATTCACTCAAAAATACTGAGTGAATAGGAAGGAAGACGGCAGTTGAGCGAGGTGATGCAATGTTAAATCCAATAACACGAATGACGTTGGTCGACCAAAATCCCGACACAACAACATTTGACGCATCGTACCTGGCACACATCGCAACATAACTGCTCAGATCCGTCCTCCGTACTACACGACGAATCGCTTGGCGGCAAGACTTTGTCTGGTGGGTGGTAACTTCTGCCGGCAGCCGATGTTATGGCCTATTACCCAGAAAATTTTCTTCACACTACAAAACAAAAACCAACTTTCTTCATTATCATAATTACCTCCTTTTTTTGTTCCGTGGTGGAAAATGCTCATGCATGTCCGCCATCCTGGGATGGGCTACGGAGTCTGTCAGACCTCTACTGACTAAAAAACACCCCGGTGTCTCTTCTGACACAAGCGCGTAAGAGATTTTATGACTTGGGTAATACACATACCTATATATAAAATTATAAATATGTGTAAATATGTACAGGAATGTAATGGCCGAAACATCCAAGGTCTAATTTCTCAAAGCAAAGCTTATTTATTATAAGCTTTGCACATCAGGATAGTTACTAGCTGGTTATTTAGTGTGTGAATGTTTATACGAATATATCTTGTAGGGAAATAGGGTTTTATAAAGTAAAGCACGGACAGACAAGACTAGATATTTTATTTCAATTTAGACTTGTCACAAATTTATAAAGTAAGGTAGTTGTCCGTTCGCAAAACTAGGTCATTCAAGGAGAAGAACTGGACAAGAAACTCCTTGGAAACATGACAACATATCTATCAATATGTTTCATTCTTTGTCAATGTTATCTTTAAAATACACTAACTTCTAACTCTTGGACAGCAGTCCAAGAGTACTTAGAAGTATAGCAACATAATACCATTAGCCAGGAAAGTATTCCCAACCTAAATAACACACAATATACATTATAATCATAAATCTATAACAATGTCTAATGGCTATTTACTTACAGCAATGAACCAGTACTTTGGCCCAGTTCCTTCAGATATGTTATTCACTTATCCTTATTGGTTTATAACTTTCAGAATTCTCGACTCAGACTGTCCAGAGCCGGCTACATCTTAGCCTTATATAACCCTCTGACATACCGCTCTTTTAGACCAATCACAAACGAGTATCGTGTGTGGGTAAAATTACTTCAGGTATACGAGATTATAAACAAATGTTATGTTTTAGAATCGTTTTGAAACATATTAGCATCACTAAGCAATGTATTAAATGTTTACCATAGTCCTTGAAATATACTAATTTTAACAAAATTATAATGTAAACAAATAACTCAACCATCTTTGAACCAATCAGCAAAGAGCATCACATCTTACTAAAATAACTTTTAGCATAGCTATGAAGAACCCTTGAAAATATAATTAAACTGTTTTAAATATTATTAAAGTATTATTACAATTAATTACTTGTTCATTTATAAGCTGTATATAAAGCTAGATAAAATACTGACATCCTCAGAGTTCAGAGAATCATTCTAAAGTAAGTTATTTCTTATTTGAATTACAATATAAAATCATAACAAACATTTTAAGTATCATTAATTGTTATATTAACATTTATAACAATATTAACATAAATAATTGTGTGATTTGATTTCAGTTAGCAGTGAACCATAGATTCGTTCGGAAACGATTTCAGTTAGCAGTGAACCATAGATTCGTTCGGAAACATAAGTCAATCCCTACGTTTAGGAATCACAATAGTCTCGATGATAATTGTTTACATAAAAATTCTAACATCAGTTTATGAAATCTCTCTTATGAAAATGTTAAATAAAGTTACTTTTATTTTGCTTCATTAATTGTTTCCAACCTATTAATGTTGGTAAAATAATATTGTTGAATGGAACGTAACCGTACATTTGTCAATAACATCTGTCATCTCATAGACTGACATTGATTTCTTTTGTATATGATTGTGTTTTATAGTGTGATATCTTTATAAAAACGTAAATAATCTAACACGCGCGTGGGGCCGCGGGAGTCTATATTCTCGAATGTACGGACGACAGCAGGTCAACCTACCTAAAATTGTCAAAAATTTCCAATCAAACTTGAGCCTTAATGTTTTACCGATAAAGTTGGAAAGCTAATAAAGAAATTTGATAGATTATAATAGCTTGGTGTGTACATACATTTTTATTATAATTACATTTTTTGACTTACGGAACTGAAACGTGGTCGCTCACAATGGGCCTCATACGAAGGCTCAGAGTCAAAGGGCAATGAAAAGAGTTATGCTCGGAGTTTCTCTGCGTGATCGAATCAGAAATGATGAGATTCGCAGCAGAACCAAAGTCACCGACATAGCTCTTCGAGCCGCTAAACTTAAGTGGCAGTGGGCAGGGCACATTGCTCGTAGAACCGATGGCCGATGGGGCAGTAAGGTTCTGGAGTGGCGGCCACGTACTGGAAGACGCAGCGTAGGGAGTCCCCCAACAAGGTGGACCGATGACCTGATGAATCGCGGGAAGCCGATGGATGCAGGCAGCACAAGACCGGTCAGCGTGGAAAGCCTTGGGGAGGCCTTTGTCCAGCAGTAGACATCTATAGGTTGAAGAAGAAGAAGAGAAGACATTTTTTTAATTAATTTGAGCATGAGATGCACTGACTGGTGGTGAGAGGTCCCATAGCTAAATAATAACAGCCTCACAGGGGCCTTAGGTTGCTTTATAATAGTGTCAGAATGGTCGATAAATGATCACATAATGATCAATTTTGACAAGTTTAGTAATCTACTAACAAAATAGCGTCATTATGACTTTCCAGTGATCAATCACTGACACTAGTCCATATTAATAAATGTTCAAATTAAGTATTGATTTTTAGAAAATCATTTCTAATAACGAGTTTTATAATAATGGCAATACGGCAATGTGGCGACTGAGATAATTAAATAATAATAAACAAATAAATATTTATACGGACAAATCACAGATTGAGCTAGCCCTAAAGTAAGTTCGAGACTTGTGTTACGGGATACTAACTCAACGATACTATATTTATAATATAAACATATATAGATAAACATCCAAAACCCAGGCCAATCAGGAAAAGATCGTTTTCCATGGTAATCTGGCCGGGGATCGAACCCGGGGCTTCCACGTCACAGGCAGGCGTGTTGACCGCTGCGCCACGGAGGACGTCAAATTGATCGATCATTATGAATTTAGCAGATTACAAACTTTTAATCATAATGGCAATGGAATAGTGTTAGAATGTCAAATTTACAAAAATAGCAGACTAGGGCCCCTGGTCGAACAATCAGGTTAAGCTACGCTTGCTGCGGTTGGTCTATGGATGGGTGACCATGATAACATACTGAGACCCTTCTATGTCTCAAAAAGTACTTAGCCCGTTGGTCACGGCTGTCATTCGTAGGTCTCTGACAATCGTTACGGTTAGACAGAAGTCCAAAAGTCTGACCACTGTCTTACCAAGGGGTGTCGAATTGGAGACATGGTTGGCGTAGTGGTTAAATGTTTGACTGCTACGCTGCGTGTCGCAGGTTCGATTCACGCACGTAACAAATATTTGTATGGACCTACAAGTTGTTGTTCTGGGTCTTGTGGTCTGTGTATGTGATTTTAAATGTTTATTAAACCCACCCACGATACAGGAGAAATTCCTAGTGTGGGGCAATGTTTAAAAGAATATACCCAGTAATACGACTGTAGAGGTCAAATAGTCTTCTTATTCTTCAACCTATAGATGCCCACTGCTGGACAAAGGCCTCCCCCAAGGCTTTCCACGATGACCGGTCTTGTGCTGCCCGCATCCATCGGCTTCCCACGACCTTCACCAGGTCATCGAACCACCTTGTTGGGGGCCTCCCTACGCTGCGTCTTTCGGTACGTGGCCGCTACTCATGAACCTTATTGCTAGATAGTCGCTCCATGTGAAATACTGGTATGCAGCTGAGACCAGTTAGACTAGTAGCTGACCCCAACCTAGTTGACGTGGAGGAGACCATCTTGCACATACTGCTGGAGTGCCCGATCACCGCCAAAATGCGGTACGAGATGGAACACACACTCGGCACATCATTAAGCTCCCAAAACCTGTCTTGTCTTATAAAGGGAAACATTTTTGAACTATTGCTGTAGGATAGCAAAAATTGTAATTGATAGGAATAAGTAAGCGTAAGAAAATTATGATACTAAATATATAGTAAATATAGAGCTAAGTACCATAGTCATCAATATAGCATTAAAATCAAAATAGGTTAAAGAATTGTTAGACAGATAATTAGAAGTAGATATAGATTTCCATAAATAATATAAGAACGACCTTGTTATATTGTCACATAGTTATAAGCATTATATTAAAATATAAAGAGAGAAAAAGCAAGAAAAAAGAAATAATAATTAGCAGAAACTTGTTTCTGCTAATTATGACAACGTCACCTCTCAACCTGTTAACCTCTGACAACGTCAGAGGACACATAGGCGAATTATTAAAAAAAATACCTAGTTGGCTAGGCTAGGAAAAGGCTAGGCAGATGATTAAGTAAATATTTTTTTTTTAGTAATTATAGACTAGTGCTTGACTGCAATCTCACCTGATGGTAAGCAGTGATGCAATCGTTGATGGTAAAGCGCACTAGTTTATTAAGCCTATTCACTTAAAAAACTTAGGAATAGGAAGGATGACGGCAGTTGAGCGAGGTGATGACCAACACGACCAAACGATGCTGTGCTAGAGGGAGATTGATCTGGAGACTCTCCGCGACCAAACTCCCGACACAACAACATTTGGCGCATCGTACCCGCCACACATCGTAATACAACTGCTCAGACCCGTCCTCCGTACGGCTTCACCAGACATGATGCCGGAACACGACGAATCGCTTGGCGGCAAGACTTTGTCTGGTTGGTGGTAACTTCTGCCGGCAGCCGATGTTATGGCCTACCACCGAGTACCGAGTAGAATTGCAATAAAGGTCCTCTGTCTAAGTCCTCATAAAAATAGACTTTTATCTACGTACTCCATGTTATTTAGCTTCCCGTTGTCACTACAAATTAGTAGCGCACAGAGAATTTGATACCCAAAACTATAGATTTTGCTCGGGATTCAATCAATATAGGATAAATCGCTCATCACAGGTATCCATTACAGTTCGAGGGTGACCAGGAGCTAGGAATTTGAACGGAGTGTCTTTTCAACAAAATTATTAATACTTTTTTTAAACCATTTATGTACTGTGCTGCTTATGTGTGTGTATACATTAATAGTCGTGATGGCCTAGTAGTTAAAACACCAGCCTCTCAAGTATGAGTGTGCGGGTTCGATTCTAGGTCAGACAAATACCAATGTAACTTTTCTAATTTATATGTACTTTCTAAGTATATTTTGGATACCAATAACTGTTTAAAAGGTGAAGGAAAACATCTTGAGTAAACCTGAACTTTAACTCTAAAATCTCCAACCCGCATTGAGCAAGCGTAGTGACTACGCTCAATCGTTCTCTTTATGAGAGGAGACCTGTGCCCAGCAGTGGGACGATAAAAAGATTAATGATGATGATTATGAATACAATTTACTGTCGTATATTGTCTTCTTCACCTTGACAGCCTCCGTGGCGTAGCGGTAGCGAACGCGGCCGTTGCGCAAGGAGGCGCAGGTTCGATCCCCGCACAGTGCAAATATTTGTATGCATGTATTTGAATATTTGCACTGGTCTGGTTGTCCCTCGGAAAGCACGTTAAGCCGTTGGTCACGGTTGCCATATGAACATCTAGTAGCAGTCGTTACGGGTTCGTTGGAGCCCTCAAAAGACTAATTGGTCCCTCAATTGGTCTAACTGCAATGCTTAGATATCGCCTTCGGATTGTGGAGGTCAGACGGCAGTCGCTTCACGGAAAATATCGAAGTTTAGCCAAAATCAGCAGTTAGGACTGGTAAAGCGGACCCCTGAACTCCAAAGCTGAAAGGCTACGGATTCGACTGGGATTAACGCTGAGATGATAATGATGACTGTCGTCTTCACCTCGTGCATCTCGTGATCATGTCGTCACGAACCATGATAATATTATCAATCTACCGAACCTCTGACTTTTGGAAAGCTTACTAAGGGTTAAAGCTAACTAGCAGAAGGTCGGCAAGGGTTCATTTTTAAAAGTTGTCGTTTAACCACGCATTTTTGCGCTTTAACAAGCTTTTACATTAAGGTCAGAAAAGCGCATGGTTGGGTAACGTTACAAAGAAAGTGATGAATAAATTGACGCGCCTAAATTCATCACTGAGATTACATTAATGGTAAATCATGTAATAATAATAATATTTGTTTGCATAAACATGTGTATACATACACATATTATTAGTCATATTTGTAGGATGACAAATATAAAATAGAACATGTATGCCATTTGACAAAGCGTGCAAATATTAAGGATAATAAAAATTAAGTAAGTAATAATCATTTTAATAATTTTCAAAAACTGAAATAGAATCCGTAAGAATTCAAAAAACGAATTATAAATTTTAGAAAATTAAACATAACTATATCAAAACTGGTGAACGAGTCTTAGTATTACAAAACCCTTAGTGCATAAATTGACAATCTTTATCATCTAGAATATTAGTAAAAGAATAAGCCTTTTTTTATTAGAAAGTCCATGAGTTTATTTTGAAATAGTTTTTGGTCAATTATATTGTCTTTTTAAGTTATTAGGGAGTTTGTTGAACAATGCAAAACAAAGCAAAAAGTTATACCTAGTTAGGATGCCCGCTTAAAATGTAGATTTAGAATCGTAATATTATAAAACAATAGGGCCAAATTCAATTAGAACTCATAATAACATATCAATTCCTATTTCCACGTTATACTTTTAATTAAGCAATATTATTAAAGAACTAACTTTCCGCCCGCGGCTTCGCCCGCGTGGAATTCGGTTATATCGCGCTTTTTAGATTTCCCTCGGGAATATCAGTTTTCTTTTCAGTAAAAGGTAGCCTATATCCTTTCTCAGAGTCTAAAGATTGTCTGTGCCAAATTCATCAAAATCGGTTGAGAGGTTTAAGCGGGAAAGCGTAACAGACAGACAGACAGAGTTACCTCCGCATTTATAATATTAGTATGGATTATAATGCTGCTAAATTAAATAGTACAACTGTGACGTCACCTGACAATTAAATAAAACTGGCGCCCTAGTCTTTTATTACAATCGTCGATCAGTTATCTCATAATGATCGATTTTGACAAGTTTCGTATTCTACTAACAAAATGACGTCATTATTTATTATTTATTTTGCCTTTTGTTAACTACTTAAGCTGATGAAATAGGTATATCTAATCTAATTTACCCCTTTATATTATACTAGCGGCCGCCCGCGACTTCGTTCGCGTGGAATAATAAAAAAATATATACAGCATACATTTAAATTTTCTGTTATGCACCACTCCCATTGGTCGCACTGTAATGCTAGACAGCCTAACGGCTTCCTGGATTAATGGGCTAACCAACGCAAAAAATTATTTCTAATCGGACCAGGAGAGCCTGAGATTAGTGCGTTCAAACAAACAAACAAACTCTTCAGCTTTATATATTACTACTAGCTTTCCGCCCGCAGCTTTGCCCACGTGGAGTTCGGTTATATCGCGCTTTTTAGATGTCCCTCGGGAATATCAATTTTTTTCGGAATAAAATGTAGCCTATGTTCTTTCTCAGGGTCTAAAGATTGTCTGTGCCAAATTTCATCAAAATCGGTTGAGAGGTTTAAGCGGGAAAGCGTAACAGACAGACAGACAGAGTTACTTTCGCATTTATAATATTAGTATGGTTAGATAAGACTTTACCCTCTTACGACACCCTATCGAAGGCAAACCCAGGTTGGGTTGACCTTCGACAGGGCATCGAAGGTCAACCCTGTCGTACCCTTCAAAACTACAAAAGCTTACTCCAAACCGTTTCGCAGCTCCGTACGCTAACCAATATCGACTCATTAATAATTGCTGTACCGAGAGTGCTGCCTTTAAAGTAACCCGCTTTAGCCACGCTGTTTAACGTTTCAATTATTAAACAAACATTTACTGAATCAGCAATAACAGTAATAAAACAAAATTGTGTTTTTTGTTTGATGTCGGGTCGGTAATGTTTTTTGTTTTTCCGGGAAAGGTCGGATATTGCCCCCCTCTGTAATCCTTTCGAAGGAGGGATTCGATAGGGATTTCCTCAGCGAAAAACAAAAAGATTGACAAAGGTTTTAATCAATCAATTCATTTTAATGATGATATTAAAATGAATTGATTCCAGGGGCTTTTATTTAGGTTTGTAATAAGTTTTTACTTTTTACATTTCAGTGATATTTTATTTTTTGTTTTGCTTTTCTGGTATTTTGGCGTGGCTAGCTGGCATATTTGTATATTTTTATTATTTTTTCTCTTGTATTACTATGCCTACATATTACTGTACTAGCTTTCTGCCCGCGGCTTCGCCCACGTGGAGTTCGGTTATATCGCGCTTTTTAGATTCCCCTCGGGCACATCAAATTTTTTTGGGATAAAAGGTAGCCTATGTTCTTTCTCAGGGTCTAAAGATTGTCTGTGCCAAATTTCATCAAAATCGGTTGAGAGGTTTAAGCGGGAAAGCGTAACAGACAGACAGACAGACAGACAGACAGACAGACAGACAGACAGACAGACCGACAGACAGACAGACAGACGACAGACGACAGAGTTACTTTCGCATTTAGAATATTAGTATGGATAAACTATTGTGTTTTTTTTTTTCTAAATGAACAGACAGTTATGCTGCTGGGGAGTTTCTTCCGCCACTTCTTCTTCCCAGCGAAAGCACTAGGAAGTGTCGATGGGTGGGCGTTTTGGGGACTGTCTTATGTAATATTGACGTTCAAAAAGTGCTGATTTTCAGCCTAGTTTGAATAAATGACTTTTTGATTTTTGATATCAGATGAAAATTGTTTTGTTTTACACTTTGATTCACATTAGGATATACTCTTATATCGTGGGTGCGCTTGCAAACATGTAAACTCACAAACACAAACAGCCAGACCCGGAACAACTATCTGTAGGATATACAAATCTTTGTTTCGTGGGAGCAATAATCATATACAGCAATAATCGTGTCACCGTTTTATGTAAGGTAGGTTTTAGGTAATCACCAGACAAAACTGATATTTTTTTTCCTATTTGATAGCCTGTAACTTGAGGAAGGCTAGCCTATTAACAACATGCTACGAAAGTTTAGGAGTCAAGTATTTTTTTATTTTTTTAACTTCTGTATCAGACTAATAAAAATAATTTAAAGTAAAAAGTAGTCTAATCAGATGCATCATTCGTAATTGATGCCCTTACCCCACTAACAGTAAATCATATTTCTAATGCATTGCTGTACATTTTCATTTCTATTTTCATGTTTCTGATCAACAACGTGTACGACGATAATTTTTCTTCATACGAAACCTGAATATAGTTTCTTCAGAATAAGCAAGTGAATCGATTCCAATAATATTTAAACCATGTCATATTTTTTCCCAAAGATATTTAAAAGAAAATTCAGTGTGGTTACCAAGCGCAGAACACAGTTCACAGCGGATCATAGTATCCTAGGCTCCGCTGCGTCGCGCCACTGTAGGCACGAGCGGGCGAGCGGCGCGTTGACCATAATTTTGTAGAGACAACCAGTAGGGTAGTTGCGTAACCAACTATCAGTAGCAATGAATTTCATTTTGACAGTTTGTGACTGATATATATACAATATGTAAAGAAAACCCTGTCCGACCCATAAGGATAATAAAGGTTAGGTAAACACTTGACCAAATATAATATAAAATTTTACATAATCATGATAGTAACAATAATAATGAATTTTGAAATAATCTTTTTTTCCCGGGAATTAATTCCAATTTCCCCGAAATTTGGTAATTTTTAAAAAACTGTAACACCATTTGTGACGGAGCGAATAGCGATGCGACTACGTGCCGCAAGCCCCGCCCCCCTTCACCCGCGCATGTATGCCTATCGGGTTGCCTGCCGCACATGCATTAAGTTACCTCGCTTTTTCGAAATAACATTTATTTTTTTTGGGGGATTTTTTTTTAAGTTTAGTCCGGCTTTGTAGGCATTATTAGAATTAGTTAACGATACCTAACAATACCTTCACGGATCGGACAGGGTTTTCTTTACATATTGTATATATATATTGTGGCCCGACCTCTGTTGTCGAAGGGAGGCGACAGCATCAATGAACGAATTACGCGCAATATTAGTAGTACCTCTTTTCGACACTGGAGGCGCTGTATTAAGAATGAAGGCGGTCGCCATATTGACCTTGAGAACTGTAGTACCGCTATTGGACGCTAGAGGTACTGGGTTTATGAATGAATCACGATTATTTGTCAATGAAAGTTGTAGTTTAAACCCGCCTCTCGACACTTGGGGGCGGTAAGATAAACACGTTTCGAATGTTCTAGAAACTCTCAGATACGGAAGTTTAAAAATATCGGTTTCTTCCGCCCACATACTGTGGTAACGGCCCCTTTTTCTGCCCCGAGACGCCATAGAGTGCGGGTGAGTTAGTTTAGTCTCGTAAAATGTAATCGTGTTTTAGATTTTAAGACTACACCGTGTCTTTACTTGACCGAACCCAAGGATTGTATATTTTTAAAACCTGTGGAAATACCGATAATAAATCTGGTAGTAGCATCCGCCTGTTTTTCATTACTATTCAGTATTTATTCTTTACAATAAGAGTCGGTCCGCTTCTGTCCTCAATACAGTTCAACAACATTTATTGCATTATTTACATTGTTGAGCAAACACATTTTCCAAACATATGGAGCAATAGATTAGCAATATGCTTAGAAATGATTCCAACTGATAGTAATAGCACAGTCTAAAAATCATACAGTCGTCCGACGAAGACGTCGACGAAGACAGAGCAAGCATGCGGGGTGTGAGGGACGAGACGCGGGTAAGCGGCACCCGAGCTGCGAACAAAACGATGTTCGTAGCTCAGTATCTATCATTAAGGGCTAACGCGTGTTGTTTTTTTATTTGTTTGTTTTATAATTTGATATAAGTGTCAATTTTGAGTATAATTGGGGTGCTTGTTACGAAAAAGCCACCCTTTTTGAAATCCAAGATGGCGGACGCCAATTTAAATGTATGTTAATATGATATGGGTGTTAATTCCGAGGTGGATTGGGGTGCTGGTTACGAAAATGCCATCTAAATAACTTAAATCTGTCTCGAGTTGTTCCCTTAGTAAAAATAGCAAATTAATTAAATGTAATACAGCTATCGATGTTTATCTGCAATAAATAAATAATTTCATAAATATTGTTTAATTGTGACAACCCTGGCCGATGCGTTACTATCTAGACGATGTCGGCATTTTACTCGAGGTCAAAGGCGTCGACCTACTGTATGATTTTTATACTGTGGTAATAGTGTGTTACGTAATTAGGGTAACATACCAAGCCCATAACATTGTTATTTTTTCAAGATAGCATTTTATACATATTTTTTTTTAACATAAATAGTGGACACGTGTTTCGGATTTTACATAAACAAAAAATAACGTTGTAGATTAAGTAACAAAAACCCTGTTGTTCCTTCTGCCTACGTTTTAAGAATCGGTATACGGATGTAATAAAACATATCATTTATAAAAATTTGTTCTACAAAAATTATAATTAAAATAAATATTTAATTATTAATATTTGTAATCTTTAACTAATTTCTTACCTTTGCAATTCTGCATGAAGAAGACATAAGTAGAACGTTCCCGGCAATCCCTTTAACTTATAAAAACATTTATCTAAACAACTAAACTAAACATTTTGTCGAATGTGTTAATTTTAATAGTTATTTGATGTTGACCCCTCGACTAGACAATAATCACTTTTTTTAAATTATAATTTCATTAATGATGTGCTTGTAAGTTAATATACAGAGTGGTGCTTACAATACGACAATAAATGAAAATACAGACCATGCTGGTTCATAGGAATAATCTTGAACCATAGAAAAAAACCTAGAATCAATAATAAAAAAAAATGAAAATTTCAAACAAACTCAATCGCATAAAATTACAAACGGAATAGAACATCCTTTAAAATATTGATTCAATGACCTCCGATCAGCGAGCGACAGCGCGCCTTTTTGCGCCATTATTATTAAAGGTTAGTGCCGCGGGATGCGGCGGTCATCAACCTCTAAGCGCTTTCTTATCAACATGTACATCATGCAGAAAATGTGAAAAATGAAAAATAGTTTCCTGTGACTAAACTAATAGATATATTTATATATTTTTTTATGGGTAGACTGAGAATGTGTTAAGGTACACGATGTTTAATTTATTGTCGTATTGTCAGCACCACTCTGTATATGCCACTGAAAGGAACAACAGGGTTTTTGTTACATAGTGTATAACGAAATGAATGTTGTTGAACTGCCAAAACAAAACGTTTTGCTACAGAAAGTGTGCTACACTATTACTCCTCTGAAGTAAGAAAATCAACAATTCATAAAGTTTTCCAGTACATAATTCTCACTTCCTAAACATCAAGGCTCACAATAAACGCTCATACATTACGAGTAAAGACGGAGGGTCCTAAATAGGTTTCAGATGTTACATTAAATATTCAAAACACGAATTTTTAGTCACAAGGCCTTTAGCAAATTAACCCAAAAGCTGTTGGGTTAAGGGGCATTATAAGAATAAATAATGAGTTAAAACTTTTTGACACAAAGTTTAAAGATACAGAAGGTAGACTTCATACAACAACAAATAATAAATATAGTTTAAAAAACTAAAAAGCATGCTTTTGAAAAATATCAAACTAAAAAGTTGAAAATAATTTTTTAAAAAAGCGTGGGGCGCTTTGTGCCATAATTTTTGTACATTAAGCGCCTCACGCCTTTTTTTAAATTATTTTTTTAGTTTGATATTTTTTAAAAGCATGTTTTTTAGTTTTTTAAACCAAATTTATTTTCAACTTTTTAGTTCGAAATTCTTAAAAAAAAATAACGATCGAACGTATTGAAAACGGTGGGACATTTTACAGTAATGAGCCGCTCACTCGTAGTCCAAAGAGTTAGAGACGGACAAACAAACAACCAAGCAAGCAAGCAAACATAACTATTTGATGGAAGTGTAAACAAACCGTGTTCGGATAATGTTTAACTAGCTTTCCGCCCGCGGCTTTGCCCGCGTGGAATTCGGTTATATCGCGCTTTTAAGATATCCCTCGAGAATACCCATTTTTTCCTGGATAAAAGTAATCTTTAATAAATTTTTAATCCGGACTTCCAGCTTTACGTCTGCAAAATTTCAAAGCAATCGGTTCAGTAGTTACTGCGTGAAAGCGGAACAAACAAACAAACAAACTCACTTTCCGATTATAGTAGAATATACTTCCGTTATAGTAAGGATAATTATTCACTAAAGGAGAAAAGTTACATATCATCAAAGTTGAAACTTTCTAAATACAGATAATTTTAAAGGTTTTTTAACTATTTAGTATTACCCATTAGGTACTTAATTTCAATTAAAAACAGTAGAGAAGGTGATGGTTTAAATTTATAAACTCAAGTTACAAAAAAGTCTAATTGAAGTACTCATTTGTACTTGGCACTAAAAATTGACATCCACGGGAATAATTATACTTTTAGAAGTATTTCTTTTAATTTCACCGGATTCACCAGATACTTTTTTCTACTTTCTAAGTCTGTTAACAATGATACCGGCCCGTCCAAATGAAATTGAATCGTTTATTATGCACGTAGGATCACTGCAACTGTATTCTTTTAAACTTGTTCCTTCGCCTTTGTGTCAATGTTCTACATCGAACTGTGAATTTGAACAGTCCGCACATCACATCTTGTGGGAGTGTATTATTTGACAGAATGAACGCAATATTATGTTGGATAGTGTACAAGTTACATCCGCAGTCGTTTATTATACGGACCTTGTAGAACCTAGAACCAATTGCCTTGCATGCAGGCGCTTTTGCCATACCTATTATTGGAATCAATTGTAACAGCACATACCTAGAATAGGACCCATTAACTTAGTTACATTTAATTCCGTGGTGCTTGGCAATCTGGGCTTCTCCAGTTACAATAATGTCTCTTTGTGCCGATTGGCCTAGTTCTGTTCAGTCTCTTGCTTGTTATGGAGAGAAGTGGAAAAAATATCTTTTTTCTTACTCCTCCGCTATACTTTTCTGATTAATTTCGTTGCTTGTCTCCGGGACTTGTCGAGCATCATTGCTCGGCGTTTTTCAGGCGGTCTCCACTGTTGATTATGGCTTTCAGGAGTTGCAGTGGGTGGGAGAATGTGTGGCTGGTTTTGTCCCAAGAAAAAAAAGAAAAAAGTAGGGTGACTGGTCACTTTTACACGTCATATATTTTTAAACTAGCTGGAGCCGGCATTTCCTAACTGACTACCTCTGAGACGAAAAGCCGAAACAAACTCAGGGATCCTCGTCTTTTTTCAAGTCCTGGCATTAAAAATGAAAATGTTTACAATAACAATATGTGTTTCCTTTGTACATAACCATCAATTTACGTGATTTAAAAAAAAGTAGTTAAAAAAGTTGTTTGGAATAGAAAGTGAATTTGGTAAAATATGGCCGGCCCCCTTGGCAACTGGAGTAGGCGGGGCTTAGCGGCGCTTGAGTTTTGAGTTCTTAAGTTGGTCCATCAATACACGTGTCGAGTTATATTTTTTGGAAGGACAAACACACAACAGGCCTTAAGACAGCTCACATATTTTGTAGTCATTTATTCATAATTCGCAGACCGAACTAATTTTACTTATGAGTATTGTGAAAAGCAGCGATGGTCTAGTGGTATCGGCCGACTTACAAATAACACAGCAATTGTGATGATAGTTGTTTGTCATCATCATCATCCACCTTTTTTTTTATCGTCCCACTGCTGGGCACAGGTCTCCTCTCATACAGAGAAGGATTGAGCGTAATCACCACGCTTGCTCAATGCGGGTTGGCGATTTCAGACTTAAAGTCCAGGTTTCCTCAAGATGTTTTCCTTCTCTGTATGAGAGGAGACCTGTGCCCTGCAGTGGGACGATAAAAAGGTTGATGATGATGATGAAAAAAAAATATCCAGACAGTCAGTTCTAATTAATCGTCTGAGTAGTAGCTAATCTTTATTGTGGTGTTACTATATCCATAACCCACACACGTCTACGTGTGTATGTCTTCTCGCTCATTGTCTGAAACCAACCTTCTGTATCCACATATTCGATGACCAGGATCACAAGAATTTTGTGGGCCCTCTCAATTAAGGTGAAGTTGAAATTAATTTATTCTAACTAGGGGATTCTGGGCAGGTAACGTGTGTAAGCCGTAATTTTTAAAGAGATTGTTATGATGTTCCAAAGGAAGGTAATTATTATTAATGTGGGGGTGCGTGAGTACTTTATTTGATTAGGTTAAAAGTAGGTAGATCTTATTTTGGAGAGAAATAATGAGAGAGATTAAGCTTTATTTGAAAATAACCATCGATTTCATTTATACTTCAACTATGTATATCCGATGAACCTGTACGGTCATTGCATAACACACTATCACTAGCAATGGGTCTATATAGAGCAATGTATTAGCAATATGCTTCAAAATTATTTAAATTGAGAGTAAAAATGTGTACGGTATCTACAAACTCCACATGAGAACAACGCATCACAGTGACGTCACACGAATTCTACATCCCGCAAGCAGAGTTTACCGTGCAACTAGCTTACATAACTTCCCAAAATCAACCGTTGGGCAAGTGCTCGCCAGACATAACACCCGTCTGGTCGGAAGATCCTCCCTTTTCTATGAAAGATGAGTGAACTTTACTCCCTGTTCCTCATACCTCGACAAAATGTGTTAGGTACGTAATTAGGGTGCTGGTTTGTCACCTTGTTAACCGACTTCAAAAAAAGGAGGTTATTAATTCGACCCGTATGTATGTAACATTTCCAGAACCGCCCTGTTTTCGTATATGTTAGTCTATAACAGCGTCTGAATAAATGTACCAAATATCAAAAGTGTATCTATGTATGTTTTTATGTTTGTGCGCGCTTATCTCCTGAACTACAAATCCGATTCAAGTAATTATTTTTTGTTGTTCTAGGTATTGCTCAACTTAGGAAATAGTAAAAGTTTCATCAAAGTCGGTTAAGCAGTTTTTGAGATAGAGAACTTTTTAGTATTGTTGAGAACTTATTCTATCATGGGTTATGGCTGCCACTGTTGTCATGAGGTGAAAAAGTAATTTTCGAATTTTGACTAAGACACTAAAAGCATGAAATAAAAACTTATCGTATTAGACAGTAAAAGAAGAGGGAAGAGGGACGAAAACAAAGAATTTATTAAATAAAATAAAAGCAAATAAAAATAAAAGTATAAAAATGATGATAAATGACGGAATGAGGTGGATGAAGTGAAGTACAAGTAAATAAAAGGTACACAGTAAAAGTAAAAAAAGTAAAACTTCAAGTAACGGCCTCGGCGGCGGAGGGCCGCGCAGAGGGCCCGGCGGCTGAAGGTGGTTGAAGAGGGCCGGCGCAGATGCCCGGCGGCTGAAGACAGGCGGTTGAGGGTCAGCGAAGAGGGCTGGCGCAGAGGCTCGGCGGCTGAAGCCCAGCGGCTGAGGGCCGGCGACAGCTGTAGGCAGGCGGTTGAGGGTCGCAGAAGAGTTGTAGAGGAGCGGGGCGGCCGAGAGGACCGACAACAGCAGCGGTGATCCAGAAACTGCAGCGAAAAGCGGCTCCCGCGGCAGAGGTCCGGCTACAGCAGCGGCGCCGCCATCAGAGGCGGTGGCGCCGCCAACAGAGACAGTACCAGGCAGCAGAAATATAGCAGGACCGGCCCCTGCTACGGAGAGCCGGCAGCAGCACGATAGGAGGGTCCCCTCTCCGCGAGGGAGAGGGTAACCCCTAGGAGGGCTCTGCAGGGATAAAACACTCAATAAATAAACTAATAAACACATGTAAGCACCAGGCCGAAACTCAAGCTGAACTGTCAACGTTCTGCGAGGGCTTCCGAAGAAACGTCGCAGAACAGCTTTCCACCAAATTTTGAATATTTGAATATTTAAAAGCAATATAAAATACCGTAAAGGAGTTCGGCTTAACAAATCCGATAGAAAGATAGCGGGCAGTTAAGAATTTAGAAGAAAAAGGGTTGTCATAGAGACATAATCAACAGCGTTGTCAAAAACTGTCATAACAATAAAAATATTATTGTAAATGTGTAAATGTATGTAGATATTAAATTATAGCCTTGTGTTGTGTAGGAAAAATATTATCAGAACAGCGCCTCATAATACTGGAATGCGCATTATGACCTGCAGAAATGAATGATATATGAGTATGAAGAAGTAAGTATATGTATGTTAATAAAATAACACTAGGTACAAACTTTTTACAAAAAAGTAAAAACCGACTTCAAAAAAACATTTATAAGGAAAAAACAATTTTATATAAAAAATTTAACAACTCGAGGTTTCTCTTATTTAGCTTGCCACTGACTTCTAGAGCCATGAAAAAAAGAAAAATATTTTTTCCTTTTAAGTGTTTCTTTAAGTCGGTTCCTACTTTTTATGTAAAAAGTTTTTATTATTGAACTGAACTTCATTTCTTACTTCTTCATTCTCTCCTTTTCACTCCTTCAGCTCTTCCTTCGTTAGAACTATAGAATGTTTGAGTAGTATTAGAATAGAAATTAGTTTTAAATTAATCACTACATCACTACTGCATAGCAATTTATAATAACGTCCGATACATAGTCAAATCTACACAAAAACGATCCTTATCATCATCATCATCCCAGCGTTAATCCCAGTCGCATCCGAAGCCTTTTCAGCTTTGGAGTCTGGGGTCCGCTTTACCAGTCCAACTGCTGATATGGCTAAACTTCGACATTTTCCGTGAAGCGACTGCCGTCTGGCCTCCACAACCCGAAGGCGACATCGAAGCATTGCAGTTAGACCAATTGTTGGACTTTTGAGGGCTCCAACAACCCGTAATGACTGCCACTAGATGTTCGTATGACAACCGGGACCAACGGCTTAACGTGCTTTCCGAGGCACGACCAGACCAGTGCAAATATTCATATTCATGCATACAAATACTTGCACTGTGCGGGGATCGAACCCGCGCCACCTTGCGCAGCGGCCGCGTCCGCTACCGCTACGCCACGGAGGCTGTCACAAAAACGATCCTTATGTGTGTATTAATACACACCACAGTTTGAACACGTTAAATCCTTGCGTGAATCCAGCAAATGCATTAGAACACTACTAATCTACGAACTACGGAATACAGTGAGACCTACGGCTTCATTAAAGATGCATTAATGCTGCAACGATACAGGATGTTATGATACATTGCAAATTCTCTCTAAACTTATTTATATAAATCAAAACACAAACAACTATTTAGGCTTAATAACTATTGACGTCGTGGTGGCCTAGTAATTAAAACACCAGCCTCTCAAGTATGAGTGCGCGGGTTCGATTCAAGGTCAGGCAAGTACCAATGTAACTTTTCTAAAGTTATATGTACTTTCTAAGTAGGTATATCTTGGACACTAATGACTGAAGGTGAAGGAAAACATCTTGAGGAAACCTGAACTTTTTAAGCCTGAAATCGCCAACCCGCATTGAGCAAGCGTGGTGATTACGCTCAATCCTTCTCTGTATGAGAGGAGACCTGTGCCCAGCAGTGGGACGATAAAAAAAAAGGTGGATGATGGTGATGATGATGACAAACAACTATCACAATTGCTTACCTAATATTACAATAATTCATCTGTATAGCTGTAGCAGGATAAGTGAATAATCGAAGAAGCTAATTGGTGGCCCAATTTTGGTTAAAAACGTTCTCCAAAGCCTGGAGCACAGGCGAAGAGTAGAAAGCCTTTCGGTGTTCGGTGGGATGCAATTTGGAGAGTGTATGAGGATTCTTTTTCGCCTTGTTTATATATCGCGTACATCGAGGGACTGAAACAATTTGTCATCGATGGTGTTTCCGTCTGACTAGAATTTAAGTATCTTTAAGGCTAGAGTGTATAAAAAAGTGTCAAAAATGCTGGCAGCATTACCACGATGGATGCTAAAGCTAATTTTTGGAACTTGTTCTTGCATTCACTTACCTATAATGTGCTTTACCTGTTACTGTTTCTTGTGCTACCCTAACATTGTCTGTGGGAACTTTTAATTGGCCTTCTTTCACTGTCACCTGTATACTAGCTGTAAGTTTTCTTAAGAAATAAAAAATAAAATTATATAAAAAGGGCCCCAGCCCGCTGTAAAATATATACTATATACATATCATCATCATCATCAGCCCCTACTCGTCCACTGCTGGAGATAGGCCTCCTTCATGGCACGCCAACAAGCTCGATCCTGAGCAGTTCTCCGCCAGCCACTACCAGCCACCTTTTTGATGTCGTCGCTCCATCTAGCCCAAGGGCGTCCCACGCTACGTTTGCCGAGATGCGGTCTCCACTCGAGGACTCGTTTACCCCAACGGTTGTCGGTCCTGCGGCATATGTGACCAGCCCATTGCCACTTCAGCTTGCTAATCCTTTCAGCTATGTCGGTGACTCATTTCTGATGCGGTCCTTCAGAGAGACGCCCAACATAACCCGCTCCATAGCTCACTGAGTGACTTTAAACTTATGGAATAGTCTGACCGTTAGTGTCCACGTCTCGGCTCCGTAAGTCATGACGGGTAGGACGCACTGGTTGAAGATTTTGTCTTCAAACATTGAGGTATGGGCGACGAAAATACCCGACGAAGTTTACCAAACGCTGCCCATCCCAGCTGGATCCTTCTATTTGCCTCCTTCTCGAAGTTGTTTTTCCCTAATTGCAACGTTTGCCCGAGGTACACATATATAATAAATACATAATATACTACACAGATTATACTATATACATGTAATAATAATTAAATACCGACGACCTGGTAAAGGTCGCGGGAAACCGCTATATGCGAGAGGCGCAGGACCTGTCGGCGTGGAAATCCTTAGGTAGGGTAGGGTAGATGTCTATTGCTGGTTATGACCAGCAGACATCTTTCGGCTGAAATAAATAAATTAAAGATTAAAAGAAAAGGCAGAACTCAGTGAGCGTTAAAAATTCCTCTGCATCACTGTAGTAGAATAAGTCTGATCTCTCCAAAAGGTTGGCGGCATTACCACGTTGGATGGATTTTTAGACTAATAAGGGCCCCAGATCTCTGTAAAAGTTAGCTGTTTCTCGCTATCACGTGGTAGCAGTTGCAATCGGTTGACCAGTTAATATCCAATTGTGAAAGCCAAAGAAATAATTAAAAAAGTAACTTCGATATTAAAAATTAGAATTATTAGTACAGTAGTCATATATTTTCTTTTTTGTTCCAGGGGCGTCTTCGTTAAACATGAAAGAAATGGAGGGAAGGCTTTGCTCCGGGAATAGGCCAGAGTAAGCTCGAAATTTTGGGCCTTATAAGAAAGCTCAAGGTCGCACAGAGAGCTATTTTAGGTGTTTCTCTACGTGATGGAATCAGGAATGAGGAGATTCGTAGAAGAACGAAAGCCGCACAGCCCAGCGGATTAGCTCTTTAAAGTGGCAGTGGGCGGGCCACATAGCATGTAGACTCGATGACTGGTGGGGCAGAAAGGCTCTTGAATGGCGGCCACGTACCGGCAAGCGCAGCGTCGGACACCCACCGACAAAGTGGTCGGATGACCTGATCAAAATCGTAGGGAAGCGCTGGATGCAGACCGTGTCCGACCGGTCTTTTTGGGAAGGCCTCCTTGGGGGAGACCTAAGTCCAGTAGTGGACTTCCTGCGGCTGACATGATGAGGCTAGAAAAAATACTTTGAGCACGTTTCACCAAAATTCACCGCTACCACAATCATCATAATGATCTCAGCGTTAATCCCAGTCGCATCCTAAGCTTTTTCAGCTTTTGAAGTCTGGGGTCCGCTTTCTTAGTCTAACTGCTGATTTTGGCTAAACTTTGATATTTTCCGTGCCGCCTGACCTCCACAAGCAGAAAGCGATATCGAAGCATTGCATTTAGACCAATTGTTGAATTTTGGAGGGCTCCAACAACCCGTATCGACTGCCACTAGATGTTTGTATGGCAAACGGGACCAACGGCTTAACGTGCTTTCCGAGGCACGACTAGACCAGAGCAAATATTCATATTCATGCATATAAATATTTGCACTGCGTCAGGATCTAACCCGCGTCTCCTTGCGCAGCGGCTGCGTTCGCTACCGCTACGCCACGGAGGCTTTGCTACCACCATGATAAGCTGTAAAGTGGTCTACAATGAAGAACGGGCATCGTTCGTCGTGTTGTTGGGTTAAACATTGCATTCACTCGCTCAACTATGGTCTTCCTTCCTATTCATTCGGTTTTTTTGAGTTCATAATAAATAAGAGCGCTTTACTATCAAAGATTGCATCACTGCATACCATCAGGCGGGATTCAGAACAAGCACTAGTTTATGATTATAAAATGAAAACGCTTTATTAGAAGTGACCTGATGACTCCCAAGATTTATAATATTCTGCTTTCTTCACAGACTCATTAATAAAGTAACTTCCAAAGTGCGAATTTAAACCTTGTGTCTAAGCTTATAATATAAATTCTGACACGCTCTACCACTCCGTTCAGAGCGTGAGAGTTCATTTGATGATTTCCCATCCATAACAAAAAAAAAAGACTTTCAACTGACTAAAACCTACTCGTGTTCCTTCACTCGCCTGTGCGCCAGGAACCACGGCATCTCTTCCGAAGAACCCGTGGCTACATTATTATGTCAGAGTAATATTTATCCTTATTTTCTTGCTGTGTATTAAATATGATGGGGAAAACCGTCAAGAAGGCGGGACCAAAGGTTCCGGATAGCTGAGTTGTCTTCTCATCCGCATGAGCATCCATCGTGGGCGGTATTTCCAGAAACCATTGAACAATAACTATAGTGTGATGTTCGATTGTTATTATTTTAACTGTAGAGACACTTAGATCTTTTTAATATCAAGGGATTACAATGACAATCTCAGATTAAAACAGATAAAAGCCACTGGGTTTGGGCATGACCAACACACACTCGGTCGAAGCTTGAGCAAAGACTGCTAGCGCTAACGGTCGATCGCTATCTCAAACGCAACTCCAGTCAGTGTTACCATTCGCTTCATGGTGTTAACCGCTATTAATATTTTTTTTTTTAACATATTTTAAACCAGCGCTTGACCGCAATCCTGCCTGATGGTAAGCAGTGACGCAATCGTTGATGGTAAAGCGCACTAGTTTATTAAGAGCCTATTCACTCTAGCCATGAAGACACTCAAATTGTAGTCCGACGGAAACACCGCCGCTGGCAAATTCTTCCAGTCCCTCGATGTACGCGGTATAAAGGAGGAGGCGAAACGCTTCGTCCGGATCGTAGTGGTGTTAACAACGTAAGGGTGGAAACCAGCCGTACGACGGGTCGTCCGCTGGTGGAACGGAGATGGGGGAATTAAATCATGCAATTCCCTCGCACACCCCCCGAAATGCATCCTATAGAACACCGAAAGGCTGGCTACTCTACGCCTGTGCTCTAGGCTTTGGAGACCAACCCGAGTTAGATCAGGGTCACCAATCAGCCTCTTTGCACGTCTCTCCACTGAATCCAAAGTGGCCAGGTGACACTTGGCAGCACCTGCCCAAATGTGGCTGCAGTACTCCACACACGAACGGACCTGTGCTTTGTATAACATTAGAAGCTGCCCAGGTGTGAAGTACTGCCGGACCTTTGCGATAACGCCAAGTTTCCTGGCAGCCACCTTGGCCTTGGACTCAATGAACCGCCCAAAGTTATGGTTCGAGGAAATCTCAACTCCCAAAAGGTGAAGAATAAAAAAAATCATAATTTATCTGAATACCGATCGATTAATAGACTTCAAAAAATAGTAGAGTAATTTACTGACAATGGATACTGACACAAAACAGATTACAATATTCAAAATTATCCAGCCACACGCCGTTAAATTATTTTCTCTCTTTCTTTATTTCTATAAAGACTTACAAAGAACTACTCACCCTGTACACCAGGTAGATTAGTCTAAAACAGGAGCGGTTCATGTGAATGCGCTATGTTCAGTAAAATATTGTGCCCTGTATTGAGCGTAATTCAGTGCATCCCCGCCCAAGTTTCTAATCTACACTGGGAGTTTCATTTGCAAACGCGGATGTATCTTACACCGTCGCGAGCTTGGGAGTATGACATTTGTGGTCTGTTTTGAGGTCTCTTGAAGAATTTCTTTCATTATTATCAGATAATTAGATAACGTCAGCCTGGAATCACGGGTACCTAATCCAGCGGTAACAGCGGCGACAAAGACTCTGAAAACAGCCGCGGGTTTTTCGAAAAATATACCGTAACCTCTGGCGGAAACGACGAAAGAACACGGGTGAGTTTAAGTTTGGCCCTTCCACTCTGTCAAGAGCTAAAGATGGTCAAATGATGATTTTCCAGGAAATGGCTCGATATCCACTAAAGTGAAGAAAAGGTGAGAAGATGTGTTTGAATATACTTATTTGATTTCGTAATTTATTGGTTTATTCAAAAACATTTCACAACTTAGAGTCAAACATAAGACTTTTTTTTTTTTTACTTAACTTTTTTTAAAAAAAATTCGTCACCACAGCTCTCAAAAACAATATTGTGGGAAAATCATGACTTAAGACATATATTGAAATATGACATCCATCACAGTCCGTAGGTGGATTTGTAAATTCGAAGTTCAAAAAGTGCTGTGGCTCTCAGCCTAATTAGAATAAATAACTTTTGATGTTTTTACTTATTTATTTATTTAACCATTTATATACACTCATATCTAAACATACAAGAAAACACAAAACAGAAAAAAGGCACAAAGGTAATGCTTATTTCATAAGAAATCTATTCCAGCATACATGCAACAGGACAATAAATACAGAAATAAAGACAGCTGGTGAGAAGAAAAACACATATGAACATACATATGGCATCATCATCATCTCAGCGTTAATCCCAGTCGCATCCGAAGCTTTTTCAGCTTTGGAGTCTAATAGTCTGGAGCTAAACTTCGATATTTTCCGTGAAGCGACTTTCGTCTGACCTCCACAACCCGAAGGCGATATCGAAGCATTGCAGTTAGACCAATTTTGTTGAACTTATGAGGGCTCCAACAATTCGTCACGACTGCCACTAGATGTTCTTATGGTAACCGGGACCAATGGTTTAACGTGCTTTCCGAGGCACTACCATATGACATACATAATATGAACATACGTATTTACTCCAATACTAAACAACTTGACAGCCTCCGTGGTGTAGCGGTGGCAAACGCGGCCGCTACGCAAGGAGGCGCGGTTTCGATCCCCGCGCATTGCAAATATTTGTATGCATGATTATGAATATTTGCACTGGTCTGGTCGTGCCTCGGAAAGCACGTTAAGCCGTTGGTCCTGGTTGCCATACAAATATCTATAGGCTGTCGTTACGGGTTGTTGAAGCCCTCAAAAAGTCCAACAATTGGTCTAACTGCAATGCTTCGATGTCCCCTTCGGGTAGTGGAGGTCAGACGGCAGTCGCTTCACGAAAAATATCTAAGTTTAGCCAAAATCAGCAGTTAGACTCCAAAAGCTGAAAAAGCTTCGGATGCGACTGGGATTAACGCTGAAATGATGATGATGCTGACTAAACAACTGTCATGAAGTTCTTTTGCTTGCTTAGGACCTGTTGTACTCATTTGTTTTGAAACTGTGTGTGTGTTGGCTTACGCAACGGTGTGATAAGCTTCCTCTATAAGGTGCTTATACCGCTTAGTTCGCTACTTGCTCGGGCTATGGGTATTAGATACATAATCAACTGTGAACTCTGCCTGCCCCTTTATATTAAACAGGCTTCACGCTATTATCTATAAGGGGATAAAGAGTTTTAATTGGTTTATCTTTGTTAGTGAATGGATACTTTAGAAAATTACGGTCTTATTGCGTAGTCTAACTTACAATAACAATGGTTTTGACTTTCTCATTGGGAGGGCTGCCTTTGAAGATGTTTTAGAGGTTTGAGGAAATGGGTGTAAAGTTTACTCATCCTCCATAGAAAAGGGAGGATCCTCCAGCCAGACTGGTTGTCTGGCGGGCACTTGCCCAACGGTTGATGTTGGAAAGTTGTACCCATGTGTACTAATTGCGCCGTAAACTTTGCTTGTGAGATGTAGAATTCGTGTGACGTCAATATGACGCGTTGTTTGCATGTGGCATTTGTAGATACCACCACAATGTCTATCATTTGAATGATGTCTTCATTTCACCTGAAAGATGCCTACTATATATATACTTCTGGACATCGCTCGGTTGGTTAGGGTCTAAGTGTGATGTTACATAGGCTTAGTAGAGGGAAAACAAGGGGTGCAGCACCCCGTGTTTTCCCTCGCGTTTTCAATCCTGTAAAAATATCAGTATTAAAATCTTGTGTGTTAATCTTGGTTATAATTAAACTGTATGCCAAATTTCAGTCAAATCCGTTTAGTAATTTTTGCGATAAAGAGTATCGAACATCCATCCATCCATGTATGCGTAAGAATTAGTAAGGAGTTAGGATATAAAATAGACTGCACGGTTAGGGCAGTGGATAAGATATTGACTACTGCGCTGCGTGTCACGGGTTCGACTCCCGCGCGGAACAAATATTAGTATGACCTACAGGTAGTTGTTCCGGGTCTGGCTGCTTGTGTATGTGAGTTTTTATGTTTGTAAACGCACCTATGATACATGTGAAATTCCTAGCATGGGGCAACGTTTTTAAAGAAAAAAAAAACAATAGGGCTATCAAACGCAAAACAAATTTTCCAAATTTTCTGAACATCGCTGCTTTGCTTATTATCAAGTAAAAATGGCATTAATTTCAAAGTCCACTCCACTTAAAAATAAACAACTTCAAAGTCCACGTACACCATAATTCTGTAGAATGGTTTGCGTGGCTTAGACCAGTTACAAGCCCCTATTATTTAGTTTAGATAAGATTAGGTTCGCCAAAACATAGATTTAATGTTCAACGAAACGAGCATTTTATGTATGACGTGTGATAGGTGAGGTAATTGAATTTTAATGTTGAGTAGTTTATAGCAGGAATAGTCGTGGCCTAGCGAATAGTCGTGATGGCCTAGCGAATAGTCGTGGTAGCCTAGCGAATAGTCGTGGTGGTCTAGCGAATAGTCGTGATGGCCTAGCGAGTAGTCGTGGTAGCCTAGCGAATAGTCGTGGTGGTCTAGCGAATAGTCGTGGTGGCCTAGCGAATAGTCGTGATGGCCCAGCGAGTAGTCGTGGTAGCCTAGCGAATAGTCGTGGTGGTCTAGCGAATAGTCGTGATGGCCTAGCGAATAGTCGTGATGGCCTAGCGAGTAGTCGTGGTAGCCTAGCGAATAGTCGTGATGGCCTAGCGAATAGTCGTGGTAGCCTAGCGAATAGTCGTGATGGCCTAGCGAATAGTCGTGGTAGCCTAGCGAATAGTCGTGATGGCCTAGCGAATAGTCGTGGTAGCCTAGCGAATAGTCGTGATGGCCTAGCGAATAGTCGTGGTAGCCTAGCGAATAGTGGTGATGGCCAAGCGAATAGTCGTGGTAGCCTAGCGAATAGTCGTGGTGGCCAAGCGAATAGTCGTGATGGCCTAGCGAATAGTCGTGGTAGCCTAGCGAATAGTCGTGGGGCCAAGCGAATAGTCGTGATGGCCTAGCGAATAGTCGTGGTAGCCTAGCGAATAGTCATGATGGCCTAGCGAATAGTCGTGGTAGCCTAGCGAATAGTCGTGATGGCCTAGTGAATAGTCGTGATGGCCTAGCGAATAGTCGTGGTAGCCTAGCGAATAGCCGTGGTGGCCAAGCGAATAGTCGTGATGGCCTAGCGAATAGTCGTGGTAGCCTAGCGAATAGTCGTGGTGGCCAAGCGAATAGTCGTGATGGCTTAGCGAATAGTCGTGGTAGCCTAGCGAATAGTCGTGATGGCCTAGCGAATAGTCGTGGTAGCCTAGCGAATAGTCGTGATGGCCTAGCGAATAGTCGTGATGGCCTAGCGAATAGTCGTGGTAGCCTAGCGAATAGTCGTGGTGGCCAAGCGAATAGTCGTGATGGCCTAGCGAATAGTCGTGGTAGCCTAGCGAATAGTCGTGGTGGCCAAGCGAATAGTCGTGATGGCCTAGCGAATAGTCGTGGTAGCCTAGCGAATAGTCATGGTGGCCTAGCGAACAGTCGTGATGGCCTAGCGAATAGTCGTGGTGGCCTAGCAAATAGTCGTGGCGTTCTAGTGGTTAAAACACCAGCCTCTCAATATGTGTGTGCGGGTTCTATTCCAGGTCAGGCAAGTACCAATGTAACTTTTCTAAGTTATATGTACTTTCTAAGTATATCTTAGACACCAATGACTGTTGAAAATGGGAAGGAAAACATCTAGAGGAAACCTGGACTTTAAGCCTAAAACCGGCAACCGGCATTGAGCAAGCGTGATGATTACGCTCAATCCTTCTCTGTATGAGAGGAGACCTGTGCTCAGCAGTGGGACTATATTCTTCTACCCAAACACAACTTAACAATTTTATACAAAACCCTGGCTGTGTGTGTCAGAAAAGGGTGACGCCAATATGATGTTACACAGTCCACCATACTAGCTTGCGAGAGAACGTGACACTGAAAAGTATGTAGTTCATAAAATAACTGCAAGAAAAAGATTCCCGGACTTCGGATAACGATAAATATTTTTGTTATTATTATTATCTTTATTTTTCTATATGTACACATTATTTTACATTTTTAAATATTTATATAAATAAATAAAAAACATTTAAAAATATACAAAATAGTAGCCCACCGGTATCGGGAACAGGGTCCAAGCTACCGGCGGTCAGGGCTCCAGAGAGAGGAACTTCCTGACGATGTGAGCCGTGTCCAGCAGTACAGCTTTCTGAATCAAGCCCTTGATCCAGCTGTCTAACGAGAGTCTATTATTATTATTTATTTTTGTTATTATTTTATTGTTTGTTATTATTTTTGTTTTTGTTAACATACAACATGTAATGTAATTAACGCACGCCCTCAAACACCCCAATTAGAACATTATGTTATAATCATAATACATACACTGAACTTTTAATTTAACATGTACATTATATGCATTTTTATTTATTAAATTAGTTATACCAATTCTTGGAGAATGCTTGGATAAGGTTTTTTTTTATTTCTACTTCAGCCTATAGATGTCCACTGCTGGATAAAGGCCTCCCCCAAGGCTTTCCACGAAGACCGGTCTTGTGCATCGGCTTCCCGCGACCTTCACCAGGTCATCGGTCTACCTTGTTGGGGGCCTCCCTACGCTGCGTCTTCCAGTACGTGGCCGCCACTCCAGAACCTTACTGCCTCTGATCAATCTAATCCCCTTTCAATCGGCCATCAGCTCTACGAGCAAAGCGCCCCGCCCACTGCCACTTAAGTTTAGCGACTCGAAGAGCTATGTCGGTGACTTTGGTTCTTCTGTGGATCTCCTCATTTCTGATTCGATCACGCAGAGAAACACATTTTTTTCTTTATTTTGTTTTAAATGATTAAATTCTGTATGAATACAAGTAAAATTGGGATTTTCAAAGTTTGTATAAACAACAGGGTTAATATGACAATAATTTCCGACGGTTTAATTATTTTTGGAATAATTACGTACCTATATAAAAATGATATAAACCAATTGAGTAAACGATTCTGAACAAATTATTTTAAGGAAGTGCCTTAATTAATTTAAGTGTTTTAGATATAAATTTTATACATTTGTAGATATTTTCTCGTCACTGCTTTTGTACTTCTCATGTCTTGGATCATTGTCTAGCTCTTGGAACTTGATCCAAGAATCAGCACCCTAGCAACACACTTTTTTTTATCAAAATTATTCGTATATATTTTTTATATATAGGTGTAGTTCAATAACATCCATTACGTCTTTCCTGAGATGTCTAAAATGCAATTCGTAACAGACAGTACAATGGATATTCATGTTGAATTGAAAACTATTGTGTTGCAGATTGGGTTACGAAACGCAATTAGGGTGCATGTTGTGGTCTTCAATTCTGCAAACCAAGTTAGTACCTAGAAGATGGATGTACAGTTAAACCAGAAAAGCTATGCTCTTCGGTAATATTCGTGTTTCCGAATTAGTATGAACGTCGCTACTCAAAGTAACCCCCACAGTCGTCATCATCATCTCAGCGTTAATCCCAGTCGCATCCGAAGCTTTTATCAGCTTTTGGAATCTGGGGTCCACTTTACCAGTCTTAACTGCTTATTTGGCTAAACTTAGATATTTTCCGTGAAGCGACTGCCGTCTGACCTCCACAACCCGCAGGCGATATCGAAGCATTGCAGTTAGACCAATTGTTGGACTTTTGAGGGCTCCAACAACCCGTAACGGCTGCCACTAGATGTTCGTATGGCAACCGGGACCAACGGCTTAACGTGCTTTCCGAGGCACGACCAGACCAGTGCAAATACTCATATTCATGCATACAAATATTTGCACTGTGCGGGGATTGAACCCGCGCCTCCCTGCGCAGCGGCCGCGTTCACTACCGCTACGCCACGGAGGCTGTCGAAGTAACACCCACAGTATCAAACCATATAAGTTTTATACAGTCGTGGTTTTATTAAAGCGCGTTTTTGTTTGACTTTCTATCTCTAAACTTTCTATCTGTTTCTTTCTTTCTGTTTCTATCTTTCTGTTTCTTTCTGTCTGTGTCTTTTTTTCTTTCTAAACAGACCACAGATAAAAAATGAAAATTTGGAGATTAAATTATACAGTATGTTAAGTAACAGAGGGCGTTCCCGTTAACCCGAAATAGTATAGTATACATACATGCTAAAAAAAATATTTCCATTCGAAAACAAAATGTTTTAAAATTTTTTCAATATGAAAATGTTCAATAAAAATTTTAAATTGACATGTAAAAGAAACACACTACACGCGAACATGAAAGACGGCAACGTCGCAATTTATTTATGAATGACGAGCCGCGTATGCGGCGGCGATCTAAGATCTAATTGATTGATGTGTGTTGGTTGATGTGTGTTGGGCAATGCAACGTTAGGTAGATACTATTCCGCGCTACTGTTTTGATTTAAAACAGGAGGTTTCAAATTTATTTTCAATTATAATTTCTTTTTATTCGGATTATTTTATGCTTATTTTTCTATGCTGATATTTTTATTTTAATCTATTAATGATATATATTAACGAGTTTAAGGGAACGCCCTCTGTTATTTAACATACTGTATAACCCCGACATCACCGTTCCATTATCGGCCGACCCGTCGCACGGCGCAGTATCCACCCTTACGTTGTTGACACCACCACGATCCGGACGAAGCATTTCGCCTGGTTTTATATACCACGTACATTGAGGAACTGGAACAATTTGCCTGTGGTGGTCTTCCCGTCTGATTACAATTTAAGTGTCTTCAAGGCTAGAGTGAATAGGCTCTTAATAAACTAGTGCCCCTACCGTCAATGATTGCGGGAACGCAATCAAACACTAGTATATAGAGATTTAAAAAAAAAAAAATTCTTAACGCCTCCAGGCACAGGCATCAATACGCTTAAAATGATACGCCACAAACTGTATAATGTACATACAACGTATAATAATACAATAAATCATTTTTGATTTACATTCCTTTGTATAAAGGCAAACACAACATTAATCCACAAATTTTTACTATAATAAGTTAACCATAATTTAATCTTTAAATTATAGAAAAGTACGGAATCATCCTCATTAACCTCTTGCCGTCCCACTGCTGGGAACATCAGATCTCAACACTGCATGATCGTAAAGACAAGCGAATGTTGTCGAAGCGCTAACCTTTTGGCCTTTAACTATATTTTGGTTCTGCAGCATCTTGAAATGGCTCTAAATATCTCACGTCACGTTGAATATGAAATACAGCTGCAATATCTACATTCAGTTATTAATGGTAAAGGATATTGATGAAGCTTGCTTAGTTTATGAAGATTAATCCTATTTGTACAAATATTTTAGCGTTTGAAATGTATTTTGTTGAAGTATTTAATTTTACTACAATTATACTATAACCTAGAAAGACTACATACTCTACTATACTCTAGAAATGTGGTGTTGGAGAAGAATGCTTGTGGTATCATGGACCAAGTTTAGAACAAACGTTTCTATACTCCAAGAACTCGGCATCAAACAGCGTCTTTCAGAAATAGTACCTACAGTCCCATATACTCCGATTTTTCGGTCACGTGTCAAGGCGCAATAATAACTTCCTAGAACGTTTGGTCGTCCAGGGCAGAGTGGAAGGGAACAGACCTCGTGGATGGTCACCGATGAGATGGACCGACCCAAATCAAATCGGCACTGGGGGACCTGTTAATGAATGCTCCAGGCTGTCGTCCAACAAGGATAGATGGAGAGAGATCGTGCGGCGTGTGACATCAACGTCTCGAATTTGGTCATAGTGACCACGACCGTTCTGTCAAGAACGAAACGAAGAAGAAGATACTATAACATTTATTCATAGTTCTTAGATGCCATATAGTGGTATCTATAAAACGCCACATGCGAACAATCCTATATATATAATGTACTCTGTGCGAACAATGCGTCATACTGACGTCATAGAGATGCTCCATCTCGCAAGTAGAGTTTACCGAGCAAGTAGCATGTATACAACATTATTTTTGTCTATGCGAAACCCGAAACACGTGTCCAGTATTTTTAAGTAAAGAATCAATGTACACAACTTCAAAAAGATATCATGAAAAACCACAATCAAGTTATGAGCTTGCTATTCTACTTGGTTGTCCCAACAAAAATATGGTCAAAGCTCGCAGTCCGTTGACCTCTGGCGTCAGCTGTAGCGTGCGCGTAAATACTATGATCTATCGTATTCGCTCGGTAACCACTCTGCAACAATTTCTAAATGTATTTGGGAAAAAATATAACATGGTGTAAAGATGATTGGAATCAATATAATAATAAATAATAATAAAGCTTTATTTGAAATTTCTTACAATAGTGTTACTTAAGAGCTAATATTTTAGGTGCTATGATTAGTGTGTGACTTTATTGTAAGAACCCCCTTCGGGTGAAAGCCTCCTCCAAGGTATTCCATCTCTCTTTATCTAGAGCAGTGTTCAGCCAACTTTGACCAGCTATCGCTACTATATCGTCGACCCATCTGGTGCTTGGGCGGCCTCTAGCTCTGGTGCCCTGCGGCCCGTTCCATCTTACCGACCGTAAGGTCCATCTGTCGTCTGTGTAACGTGCCAAATGGCCGGCCCACTTCCATTTTCTTTTTAAAGCAAAGGTTGACGCGTCGGTTACTTGTGTCATGTTACGGATATCTGCATTCCTAATTCTGTCTTTCAGTTTTATATTAGGGCAACTTCTTTCCATTTTTCTTTGTGTGGTTTGTATCTTTCTAATTGCTTTTAAATTGTACGCCCAAGACTGGCAGCCATATGTAAGACATGGTAGAATTTCTGAGTCCATAACAATTTTTTTGATTGAAGTTGGTATCTTCGATTTAAATATTTCTTTTTGGGCCCAGTATTTCCCCCACGTGATTGAGATTCTTCGGTCTATTTCTTCTTGATTTCTATTTTTACTAAACGAAATTTGTTTGCCCAAGTAGATATATTTGTCTACGTAATCCAGTGGGGTACTATTTACCATAACAGGTTTCTTGCTGTGATTGGTCAAGATTTTCGTTTTTTCCAGATTCATTTCCAGCCCTACTTTTATGCTTGCGTTGTGTAGGTCGTTTATCATTGAATTTAATTGTTTTGGACTTTCTGAAAATAAAATGATGTCGTCTGCAAATCGAAGGTGGCTGAGAAATTTCCCCTTCATGTTAATACCTTTTCTTGACCACGGTAAATCTTTTATGATGTTTTGTAGGACAGATATGAACAACTTTGGCGATATTGGGTCACCTTGTCTTACCCCTCTTTTTAGTTCGAATTTCGTTCCTAGTCTGTCCAACTTGACTCTACTTGTACTGATGCTATATATGTTTCTGAGAATATTAATATATTTTTCTTCTATAGTTTGTGAGCTAAGTGATTCCCAGATACTTTCATGGGTTATAGAATCGAACGCTTTCTTGTAGTCGATAAAAGCTACATACAGTGGTCTTTGGAATTCTGTGTATTTCTCTATGACTTGATCAACTACTTGGATATGATCGATTGTACTAAATCCGCTCCTAAATCCGGCTTGCTCAATTGGTTGATGTGTGTCGATATCTAAAGATATTCTCTCAAGTAAGCATGGTGTGAATAGTTTGTAGAGACTAGACAGGAGGCTTATAGGGCGGTAGTTTCCTATGTCGCTTGGGTCACCCTTTTTGTATAGCAATATAATTTCGGATTCAGTCCATAGGCGAGGCACAGTCTCTTCATCTAGTATTTTATTAAATAAGATGGTGATAGGTAACCGTAAGAGGTCTCTTGCAAACTTGATGCACTCGTTTGTGATGCCGTCTGGTCCTGGGCACTTTTCTGGCTTTAGTTTCATAATTTGTTCCAGGATTTCATTTGTTGTAAACTCAGGAACAGATGAGGCACATTGGAATCAATACAGTTGCTTATTCCGCACAAATTTTATCCTGTTTTCGCATTAACAAAAACTAACGTTGTACAATTTTTTTTTTCGGTGTGAAATCCTTATGGACGTCCGTCGCCCAGGGTGGGCAGATGGGTCGACTCCTTATGTTTGGGCGGCGACAGTTGTCTCCGAATCTGTCGGCCCTGGACCGCATACGGGGTGGCCAGTCACTGCCTAATTCTGAGACGAGGGCACGACGCGGCTTCTCCCGAGCGGCACATTCTGTCATACGCTGGCATAATGTGCCGCTCGGGAGGCCTCGGGAGGCTGCGCCGTATGCTACCGGTAGTTGACACAGTGGTGACCCCGGTCGTCTGGCTTTCTGGATTCTGGTACTTTCCAAAGCAATCATGCCCTAAGACGACCTGTGTCATCGGAACGCCTACAGCCTACTGGATGGATCGCCACCTCCCCGTATCACCGGTACAGTGTCGCGAGGACCTTCGCCTCGAGACTCCTCATTATGCTTTCCTCGCTTTGTCATCTTAAAATGACAGTCTATTTGAGCAAGAAGAAGCAAGTAAAGATACTATTTGAACTTCAAAACTTAAACTACAATATACAGTACTCTGTACCTATGTTTTCCCTCGAAAATTCACATAATCTCATATTCCACACTTTCATATTTAATATTCCACGTACAGATTTCCCAGTCATTTTATTCAAGAAGACTACACATTCCCAGTAACACAAACAATGTCCTCCAACGAACGATTCAATGGTTCCCGCACAAAGTTTTTAATTTCCTGTGCCGTTTCGTGCTGGTTTTAGTTTAGCTTGTCTTTGGTCCATTTTGAAACGTCCAGAGAGCATAGAGGGTATTGTTTTAGTTTTCTATACGATAGAGTGAGTTGTCTATTGAATTTTGCAAGTGTGGTAGCCGTGTATGGTTTGAAGCGGTCCTACTCTCCGAGTTCGTGTATTGTTTTCATTTGATTTGTGCAGGTGGCTTATGATAGGAGATATGAAATTTTCTATAGCTTTGTTGGTCTGTTTGTTTTAGTGGTAAGAACATCTTCATTAAACTTAATGCTTATTAGTATAACCCATCATCATCTTCTCAGCGTTAATCCCAGTCGCATCCGAAGCTTTTTTCAGCTTTGGAGTCTGGGGTCCGCTTTACCAGTCTAACTGCTGATTTTGGCGAAACTTTGACATTTTCCGTGAAGCGACTGCCGTCCGACCTCCACAACCCGAAGGCGATATCAAAGCATTGCAGTTAGACCAATTGTTCGACTTTTGAAGGCTCCAACAACCCGTAACGACTGCTACTAGATGTTCGTATGGCAATTGGGACCAACGGCTTAACATGCTTTCCGAGGCACGACCAGACCAGTGCAAATATTCATATTCATCAACATCATTCTCCTGCCCTTATCCCAAATTATTTGGGGTCGGCGCAACATGTCTTTTTCTTCCATACATCCCTATCAGAAGCCATCTCGGCAGTCACCCCCTTCTTAGCCATATCATCCTTCACACATTCCATCCATCGTTTCTTTGGTCTTTCCCTACTCTTATAGCCATCAACATTCATAATTAAAACTCTCCTCACGACATTCTCCTCATTTCTCCGTAACACATGCCCATACCATGACAACCGATTTCCACACAACTTTTCAGCTACCGGTGCCACTTTCAGACTTCATATTCATGCTTACAAATATTTGCACTGCGTGGGGATCGAACCCGCGCTTCCCTGCGCAGCGGCCGCGTTGGTTCCCGCTACGCCACGGAGGCTGTCGGAGGGTGTGTTAGTATAAGTAATTGTTATTATCTTTAGTAGCCTGCTTTTCAAATGGGTGGTTTTGTAACAATGCTGATTAGTTTAGATTTATGATCATTTTGCATTTTTTGCTTTGTTTATATTTGCTTTCCATCTTTAAAACAATGGTTGCCTAGTGGTATCTGCCGCGACTTACATGCTGTAGATTCGAACCCGCTCAGGCGGTTAACTTTGTGTAAATAATTTCATCACCACTGCTCTCAAACCGGTGAAGGAAAATGTCGTGAGGAAACCGGCATGTCCTACAGGCAAAAACTTTGGCGACTTGTAACATCTACCAACCCGCACTGGGCCGGTGGTAATTAGGGCCCATTGCCTCGCACCGAGAGGACGTCTGTCTCCTAGGAGCGGGAACATGTCCTCTCTCTTTAAACATGTCATTATTTTTTATTTGCTTTTGTATGATTTTTATTAATTAGATGTATAAGTATTTATTGTACTAATATGATGCACTTAACGTGTATATTTATTATATAAACTATGTAAAATTGTAAATAGTACACTGTAGACTACCTACATTATTTCTCTCTCCTTCCCCTTACTATTCCATCCAAAGGTTGTCTGTAAAAGATCGCTCTTAGCGATAAGACCACCCATTGTGTCACCCTTTGTAAAATTTTTATTTATGTTTTTGTAATCTATATGGTGTACATAATAAAGAGTATTCTATTCTATTCTATTCTATTCTGATTATGAAGGCAGTAATACCACAGTTTTATATGTAGTTAAATGAGAAACTAGCTACACATACTCTGTCATTGACAAATGGCGTAAGATGGCTAATACATTTTGACTAATACTAATGAATTTTAAAATAATCTTTTTTTCCCGCGAATTAAGTCCAACTACCCCGAAATTTGGGAATTTTTAAAAAAGTGACAACACCATTTTGACGGTACGCTTATGCGATTCGACCACGCGTCGCGTGCCCTGCCCCCCGTCGCCCGCGGAAGGGTGTCCTACCGCACATGTATAGGGGATTTTTTTTTAAACTTTAGTCCGGCTTTGTAGTGTTTATTAGTAGAATCAGTTATCGATACCTAACAATACCTTCACGGATCCGACAGGGTTTTCTTTACATATTGTATAAGATATTTTATTTTGATATTCCTACGAGATCGAAACTAATACCACTGACAGTTAGGGGCTGAGCAATTCTTTTTTTTTATAAACTAGTGCTTGACCGCAATCCCGCCTGATGGTAATCAGTGATGCAATCGTTGATGGTAAACCGACCTAGTTTATTAAGAACATATTCACTCCAGCTTTGAAGAAACTTAAATTATCATCATCATCAACAACCTTTTTGTTTATTGTCCCACTGCTGGGCACAGGTCTCCTCTCTTACAGAGAAGGATTGAGCGTAATCAGCACGCTTGCTCAATGCGGTTTGGCGATTTCAAACTTAAAGTCTAGATTTCCTCAAGATGTTTTCCTTCACCTTTTAATCAGTCATTGGTTTTCATGATATACTTATACAATACAAAAACTTAGAAAAGTTCCATTAGTACTTGCCTGACCTGAAATCGAACCCGCACATTCATACTTTAGAGGCTGGTGTTTTAAGCACTAGGCCACCACGACGTCCACTCTTATATTAATTACTAATCTGTACTAATATACTATGTATAAAGCTGAAGAGTTTGTTTGAACGCGCTAATCTCAGGAACCACTGGACTGATATGAAAAAATCTTTTTGCGTTGGATAGCCCATTAATCCAGGAAGGCTTTAGGCTATATAACATTACGCTGCGACCAACAGGAGCGGAGCATAACTAACCACGCAAACGAAGTCGCTGGCGGCCGCTAGTTATTTATAAAGATTGAATCAAAATTATTTGGAGTTTTTCCTTTATTACTGCCACGTTGAAATTGCTTAGGTATTTATTTGCAAATCGAGGAGATGTAAATATATTATCATTTATTATGTCCAGCATCAGACACATGCTGATATGAATTGTAATTATTCACCACAAGCACAGACCACTCAAATAAAAACAAAATGATACCAACCGCAAAAAAAATTCGACATTATTTTCCTGGCAACAATTCATTCAATTTATGTCTCGCCTACCCTCGTTTTTTATGTGGCAATGTAAACATGCTTGTCTGAATGTCTGCTTATTCAGTCGTTCAGATGGCCGTATGTCAAAATACTACGTGCTTTGATTTTCGCATTAAAGGTACGATTCCGAAGGCGACAACAGACGGCAGACTGCTGCAGCAACGTTGTTCTACCGCAACGACAGACCGCCTCAATACTCAATACTATGCCTCAATTTCTATGAAAACATTTATTTATGTAGACGACGACAATGTGGTCTGCTGCTGCGGTCAAATGCTAACTTCACTGTATGCTGCCTGTGGCTGTCACTAAAAATCGACAAGATGTATTTTTTGCTTTCACAAATGATTTTCTAGAAACTGACAAAAAGTGCCGCTCTCGTAGGAGATGTGACATATAGCGACACGGATTTTTATGCGACGCATAGAAATTATTATTAAAAAAATCATAATAAAACTGAATTTTCATTGGCAACGATGCCGCGGTATCCTTAGGCATGCCTCGGCCTTTCGTCCTTTAGCATCATGATTGAAATTTCTTTTTTTTTTGTCGTGCTTTTAAGTATTTTTTTTTATTTGTCGCAAAAATGTTTTGTAACGTGTTATTTAAATAATTAAAGTTTGTTTATTATTTTTTGACACTTATTTCACTTCTGATTCCTAATAATATTCTATTAAAAATATATTTCTGTAATTAAGCACAAAAATATTTCGTTTCATTCATGTGTTTCTACGAAGCTTCCGGGGATAGGGCTATTATCGCCTATCCCTATAGCATTGCCGTTGCGGTCTGCAGCTGCGGTCTGCGGTTGCGGTCGTCTTCGGAATGATACCTTAACATATTCACCCCATTTGCTATAAAATTGTGAAGTCCCATAGATTTCGCTGAGTTAGTCTGACCCGAATAGATGTCGTTTTATATCTCATGACGGGTCGTGAATTAAGTGCGATTGTTTATGGGTCGGGGTTGTTAAGACCTGCCGTGACAGCAGCAATAACTTTGCTAGCTAATCTGTTTTATCTGAGTACACACTCATGGTTGTGAATAATTAAGTGCATAATAATTTATTACACGAATTCAAAAAAACCGGTCAAGTGCGTGTCGGACTCACGCACAAAGGGTTCCGTACCATTGATTTATGAAATTAAAGGATTTCAGTTATTTGTATGAAAGATTACGCGGTAATAAGCGGTTAACGATTTACGAGGTATTAAAAAAAACTGCTTACTAGATCTCGTTCAAAACAATTTTCGTTGGTAGTTTTTATAGTAATGTACATCATTTATGTTTTTTTAGATTTTTCATTTTCTTATTTTAGAAGTTAGAAGAGGGGGGGGGGGGCATCTTTTTCCACTTTGGAAGCGCCTGACACGCAAACTATTTGGATTAAAAAAAATATTTTAGAAACCTCAATATCAATTTTGAAGACCTATCCATAGATAACCCTACAAGTATTAGGTTGATGAAAAAAAAAATTGAGTTTCAGTTCTAAGTATGGGGAGCCCCCAATATTTATTTATTTTTTGCGTCAAAATCTTAATGCGGTTCGCAGAATACATTTACCTACCAAGTTTCAACAGCAGAGCTTTATAGTTTCGGAAAAAAATGGCTGTGACATACGGACGGACAGACAGACATGACTAATCTATAAGCGTTCCGTTTTTTTGGCATTTGGCTACGGAACCCTAAAAAGGAGCTTTTGATTGTATTTTTTATACTTCAGAAATCCGCCACAGCCGATTTAAAAAAAATCTTTTGGTGGGTACGGTATGCTTCAGGGGTGGACTCTTATAAATTTTATTAATTTTGCTAGGGTAGTTTTCGATTTAGTTTCAATAATACAATTATTTCACTTAGTTCATATTACACTTCCTTATAATTTTCTTTGCTGTTCTTATGTTATTTTTTTTTTATAATTATAAACTAGCGCTTGACTGCAATCCCGTCTGATTTTAAGCAGTGATGCAATCGTTGATGGTAAAGAGCGCTAGTTTATTAAGCCCATTCACTTAAAAAAACCTTAGTGGCAGTTGAGCGAGGTGGTGCAATGTTAGACCCAATAACACGACCAACGATGCTGCGCCAGAGAGAGATTGATGTGGAGACCCTCCACGACCAAACTCCCGGCACAACAACATTTGACGCATCGTACCCGGCACACATCGCAACACATTAACTGCTAGCTTGTCTGGTGGGTGGTAACTCCTGCCGGCAGCCGATGTTATGGCCTACAACCGAGACTGTTATGGCTTTAGACATCCAAATTAAAAGTTATTTTTCTTTTTGTAGTGATAGTGTTTAATTATTATGTTTTCAGTTAAACTTCATTTTAACTGAAAGAAAGTAAACTACAACATCTGTATACAGATTTCTGTAACATTTGTTAGCATTTATATAATCTCCACATGCTTACGCTTAATACCTCCAAAACAAAGTTAATTACATACTCAATCAGCACTACAACTCAACCAAACCAAACAATATTAGTTAGAGCTCACACCTGTAATTCGCAAATTCAGGTGCCATGTCAATGTACACTCATATCTTCTACGGACGAAATCAAATACCTAGGCATAATCATAGATAAGTACCTTAAATTTAAATCTCATATTAATCTCCTCACTAGCAGAGTTCGTAAACTTATATATATATATATTTAAAACGCTTAGAAGCATTGCTAACCCTACTATCATACGTAATGTATATTTTGCCTTATGCCTATCTATTATTACTTATTGTATTCCATGTTGGGGTGGTGCTGCAAAAACTATCCTTAAACCATTGGAAGTAGCGCACCGGGCCATTCTAAAAGTGGCTACCTTCCGTCCACTAATCTATCCTACTAATCAATTATACACAAATTGCAATGTCCTCAACGTCCGGCAACATTTTATTTTACAAACAATTTTACTGCAACACCGAATAACCCCCTATATTGAAATTACCAAACGCCGAAAAGATATAATATGCACCACACCAAAAACTCGCTTCACGTTTACTAAAAGATTTTTTTTATTATTTAGGTCCCTACCTTTACAATGTAATTAACAAAACATGTCCAATTTATAGACTCTCCTATCATAATTGTAAAAAGGCTCTCCGCACATTCCTCCAAAATAAAACATATGACGAAACAGAAAAATATTTAATTTAATATTGTGGTATGACAAGTTTGTAACTTGTACCACACCCTAAAACATAGACACACACTAATTAAACCCACTCACAGAACTACACAGCCACGCACGCTTTCACAGCAGCTTGCTTACACACACTTACTCATTCATACACTTATGCATTCACCATACACGACACACACACACTCACACACATACTCACACACAAACAATATCTGTCATACAAAAATGATAAAATGATTATATTTGTTAAGCATTTTACGTAAGATAAGTTTTTTAAAATGAAATTGTTATCATCCAACTCTAGGGGATAGGCACTGTTACTTCTTAATACAGGCTATTTCATAGCCTAGCAAGGAGAACAGTACGTCACCCACTTGATTGTCAGAAATGTAAAACTACCCACTATGTAAAAAATGTAAAATGTACTACAATCTGTCTTCTATATAAATAAAGATTATTATAGATTATTATTATTTAGTTAATCTGTGTAGGTATACTTATGTATGTGTCGTTATCTCAATAAATTATTATTTTTATCCACTGTTAGACATAGGTCTCTCTCATCCTTTACCGTATTTGTTTGTGCTGTTCCTTTTTCCAATCAATTAGGAACGAGTACGCATTTAAAAAATAAAACGTTAAAAAGTGTAGAAATGTGAACAACCGGTATCAAAGCTACCGGTGGTTAGGACTTCAAGACCGACACCTTTTCACAATGCGAGCCGAACCGAAAGTAACTGCCTTCTGAATCAGACCCTTGATCTAACTATTTAACGAGAGCCTCAAAACCTATTTTCTCTAATTATTTAAATGTAAATATTATTTATTAAAAGCAAAAAAAAAACATTTAAAAATAATATTATTATCAATATCCTCTCGAAGAAATGAAGTGGGTTAATTTATGTGTCTTCAATTGTAATATTTTTCGGCACATAAAACAGTGTAATGTAATACAATATCAAGATGAGTTAATATAATTATATACTTGAATTCAAATGGGACTAAAAACGTATTTCTTATTAACCAAACCAGGACATAAAATAAAGCCAAAACCGCCAGATATGAAAAAAAAAGCGAAATACTCAGCGAAAATAATACGTACCTTTGCCACGCAGGTCCCGTAGCACATAAAATATATTTGAGCACAATAAATACGTGGAGCGGTTTTATTGTTATTGGCACAATAACCGTATGTTACCTGCGACTCGGTTGAATTAACTGTCTGTCGGTACGGGCTAATTGTGGCTGGTTTTTATTGGCCGGCAGTGTAAATGAGACATTATTAGATTTTGGCGATACACTATTTTGGGTTATGAGGGTTTGAATCGCTAATGGAAAATCTAAAATTGACAACACGGAAGGTCGACCCTGCAGAACGCAGGGTAATTGCGTAATACACTGTCAGTGGCAATGGATTTCATTTTGTGTAGTAATCGCGACGCCCCCGCAAGGGGGCGTGGCGAGCGTCTCCTAGGGCTTTGGCCCCCTGGACGCGGGGTCAAGTTTATTGGTCCGCCACTGCGGACCCCTCACTTTGTTCGGCTAACAATGGCCTGTGAGCCTTATGACGTGTGTGAGTTGCGCACGTCTTGTGAATAGTTGCGATGTGTATTTCTGTAGGCGCGTCACAGGACCCACTCACGGCCTGCTTTCTTCACGGCACCCCGGCGGTCAATCCCCGCCAGGTGAGACCCTCAGTTGCCCTGAGGGAAGCCCAGCGGAGGACGACCAGCGACAGGTGGTGCCGACTCGACGCTCCTACAGAATAAGGGTGTAATTACCCCCGCCCGTCCAGTCCCCAGCTATGTACGGATTCCTTTCGGGCTAAGGGGTAGTTATGTATGAGTGTGGGCGGCATTGTGTTGTATTTGTAACACCGCCCAGTGTCAACGCGTACCGCTGCCCGCGCTGCGCATACGCGTATGTGTATAGCGTCTGTGGAGTTTAATGACTGTTCGCCGCGCAACTCGCCTATATTAACCTAGCACGAGCTACGCGACGAGTGATTGTATATAAATGTAGGAGTTCAGTGTGCAGGTGGGCTGCGTGTAGCCGGGTGCAGCTCACCTGGGAGTCCAGTCCGGTGCGATGGGGTCGTCGTCCGCTGTCAGATCGCGGGGTGGATTTCATTTTGACAGTTCAATATGTTGTCGCCCTCCGTGGCGCAGCGGTCAACACGCCTGCCTGTGACGTGGAGGCCCTGGGTTCGATCCCCGGCCAGGTCATGTTGGGAAACGATTTTTCCTGATTGGCCTGGGTCTTGAATGTTTATCTATTTAAGTATCTATTATAAATGATAGTATCGTTAACTTAGTATCCCACAACACAAGCCTCGAACTTACTTTGGGGCTAGCTCAAACTGTGTGATTCGTCCGTACATATTTATTTATTTTTATTTAATAATATTCACTGTCTTATTTGCGTTGTTGGGTAGACAGATTTTTCCAACCTAAGTAACTATGATATCAGGGGTCACCCTGAGGATACGTTGGAACATACTGTGGAGATCTGCCCGGCTTGAGTAGAGCACCGCTGTGTCCTCGTGGCGGCGATCTCTCGAGTCCGGCCCTCTGCGAAGCAGTGATGCTGGCTAAGAAAGAGCCGAAGCGCGTGAGGAAACGGGAATCTGAGAGCCCTTATGCCTCTAGCCGCCGCAGAAGATGCTCTGATCGGAAGACGAAGGGATGGGCGTGTGAGACTTTTACTGACTAAAACTCACTCGTGTTTCTCCACTCGCCTGTGTGCCAGGGCCATGGCCTCTTTTTTAACCAACCCGCAACACTGACCCAGGAGGCATCGGTCTTCGTGGACCTCCTCACGATATGCTGACATTTCTTTGAGGCGCGCTTCAAACACAACGCACCGTCGACCTGCTCCTGGTTCTTACCGCAAGCCCGCGCCTGCGGTGGCAGGGAGTTCGATGTTCTCTCCCGACCAAGAACTATTTCCAGCAGATTTTAAAACAGAAAAAATATGGTTATCTAAAAGTTATACAACAATGTCTACAGCAAGGCTTTGATAAAACACGTCAAAAATGTTATGTGTTTGTCTTTTTAACCAACTTCAAAAAGGAGGAGGTTACTCAATTCGACCGCATATACGCTTTTTTTTCTATCTTTGTTCGCGCATAACTTCGTCGATTATGAACCGATTTTGATATGTCTTTTTCTGTTGGAAAGAAGACGTTCCCAAGGTGGTCCCATGATAAAGATATCAGGGTTTGATAGTGGAAGACCAGAGAAAACAAGGGAAACTTTCGAAAATAGCAGGGGCGACTAGTGTATTTCTTAGCATTTTCATTAAGTATTTTAAAGCACTACAATGTAATAAAGGTCTGGAGTAGATCTGATAATGGAGCCGGGAGACAGTCAAAGGAACTCCTCAACAATTCACAGCAGCTACCTTGTGTTTGTGCTTGAATAATTTGTATTGACAAGAACCTTACACATAGATGGGTGGTGACTGTCATTAGGGAGCTGATGACGATGACAAAGGTCAGTTCAGGGAACTCCTAAACGATTTACAGTAGCTACCTTGTATTTGGACTCAATTCATTTATATTGATGAGAACTTTGCACCCATTGGGTTAAAATAATGGTCTGCAGTAAATTTGATGATGAAGACCATAGGCAGTTGAGTGAATAAAATTAAAGTAAACAAAATTACGTCGTTTTCCAACTATATTTGCGTCAGCTTCCAGTCTAACCGGATGCAACTGAATACATAGTACTTTTAACAACTAAAAAGTGTAAAATAAAAACTTTTTTACAAAAAAACAACCATCTTCCAAAAACCACTACAAAGTGAAAAATAACTAATTTCGGAAGTCGGTGTCAAAAATGAATATACAAAACCAAAGACACCGACTTCCGAAATTAGTTATTTTTCACTTTGTAGTGTGTGTATTTCTTAGCATTTTCATTAAGTATTTTAAAGCACTACAATTTAATAAAGGTCTGGAGTAGATCTGATAATGGAGCCGGGAGACAGTCGAAGGAACTCCTCAACAATTCACAGCAGCTACCTTGTGTTTGTGCTTGAATAATTTGTATTGACAAGAACCTTACACCTAGATGGGTGGTGACTGTCATTAGGGAGCTGATGATGATGACAAAGGTCAATTCAGGGAACTCCTAAACGATTTACAGTAGCTACCTTGTATTTGGACTCAATTCATTTATATTGATGAGACCTTTGCACCCATTGGGTTAAAATAATGGTCTGCAGTAAATTTGATGATGAAGACCATAGGAAGTTGAGGGAATACTTACGGGTAAAAATTAAAGTAAACAAAATTACGTCGTTTCCCAACTATATTTGCGTCAGCTTCCAGTCTGACCGGATGCAACTGAATACATAGTACTTTTAACAACTAAAAAGTGTAAAATAAAAACTTTTTTACAAAAAAACAACCGACTTCCAAAAACCACTACAAAGTGAAAAATAACTAATTTCGGAAGTCGGTGTCAAAAATGAATATACAAAACCAAAGACACCGCCTTCCGAAATTAGTTATTTTTCACTTTGTAGTGTGTGTATTTCTTAGCATTTTCATTAAGTATTTTAAAGCACTACAATTTAATAAAGGTCTGGAGTAGATCTGATAATGGAGCCGGGAGACAGTCGAAGGAACTCCTCAACAATTCACAGCAGCTACCTTGTGTTTGTGCTTGAATAATTTGTATTGACAAGAACCTTACACCTAGATGGGTGGTGACTGTCATTAGGGAGCTGATGACGATGACAAAGGTCAGTTCAGGGAACTCCTAAACGATTTACAGTAGCTACCTTGTATTTGGACTCAATTCATTTATATTGATGAGAACTTTGCACCCATTGGGTTAAAATAATGGTCTGCAGTAAATTTGATGATGAAGACCATAGGCAGTTGAGTGAATAAAATTAAAGTAAACAAAATTACGTCGTTTTCCAACTATATTTGCGTCAGCTTCCAGTCTGACCGGATGTAACTGAATACATAGTACTTTTAACAACTAAAAAGTGTAAAATAAAAACTTTTTTACAAAAAACAACCAACTCCCAAAAACCACTACAAAGTGAAAAATGACTAATTTCGGAAGTCGGTGTCAAAAATGAATATACAAAACCAAAGACACCGACTTCCGAAATTAGTTATTTTTCACTTTGTAGTGGTTTTTGGAAGTCGGTTGTTTTTTTGTAAAAAAGTTTTTTAAAAAGGGTTTCTTTGATTCAACTGAATTGATTTGAAAGCTTTATAAAAACATTGGTTTCAAGGCATGGAGATGGGTGGAAAATTTCGGAAAGAGCATAATTGCAGGACTTGGTAATGATCATAGTGATACAAAGTTAGATAATTATTTTACATTTTATTCGTATTATATATTACGTAGATTTATTCAAACTCAGAGCATACGTTTTCTAATAACTGAACTACGCAAAATAATAAAAAATCGAGCGATTGGATAAGAAACACTGTATGTATAATGCTTCCTATCTCGTTTTCTCTCATATTAAATGTTATGAATATATGTTTCTGTCTCTTTTTTCTGTGACTTTTTCGTTTCATCGACTTTGAAATCACAATTATGCTTTAGAAGTTTTCAATTTAATAAATTATTTCTATTCTACCATAACATTGATTTGTACTTATTTAAGAAGCGCATATAAGACTAAAGTCTTTGACCAGTGTGTGTTGCCAGTGATGACTTATGGAACTGAAACGTGGTCGCTCACAATGGGCCTCATACGAAGGCTCAGAGTCACACAAAGGGCAATGGAAAGAGCTATGCTAGGAGTTTCTCTGCGTGATCGAATCAGAAATGAGGAGATCCGCAGAAGAACCAAAGTCACCGACATAGCTCTGCGAGTCCCTAAACTTAAGTGGCAGTGGGCAGGGCACATTGCTCGTAGAACCGATGGCCGATGAGGCAGTAAGGTTCTGGAGTGACGGCCACGTACTGGAAGACGCAGCGTAGGGAGCCCCCCAACAAGGTGGACCGATGACCTGGTGAAGGTCGTGGGAAGCCGATGGATGCGGGCAGCACAAGACCGGTCAGCGTGGAAAGCCTTGGGGGAGGCCTTTGTCCAGCAGTGGACATCTATAGGCTGAGGAAGAAGAAGAAGCGCATATTCTTTTTCCCTTGCTTTTAAACCTGCAAAGATATATGAAAATGTCATTATAGTAATTATCTTATAACATTTCAAAAACATCCATACTTTGAAGTCATAAGTCCAAATAGTTTATATCTACCTACACGCTGCAAGGCACATCGCTCAAGTTCTTTGCCAAAGAAATTCAATTTCTACTCCATCAGTCTGATGTACCTAGTTTGGTTTCCAGCGCGTATTTGCATGTTAAAATGAGTTCCCTTACTTAGAGGCTCGGATGGAAACAAGATGGCTGCGTGTGTTTGTGTTTTGTTTGGTTTTTAGAAACGGAAACAAGATGCGCTGCGTGTGTGTGTTTTGTGTTTTTGAATTGAGAAACAAGATAGATGCGTGCGTGTATTTTGTTGGGTTTTGGAAACGAAAACAGGATAGTTGCGTGTGTGTATATTTTGTTTGGTTTTCATAAACGCAAACAAGATGGCTGCGTGTGTGTGTTTGTTTGGTTAGGTTTAGGAAACGGAAACAGGATGGTTGCGTGATTGTGTATTTTATTTGGTTTTTATAATCGGAAGCAAGATGTCTAAATGTGTCTGTATTTTGTTTAGTTTTCATAAAAGAAACAAAAGGTCTGCATGTGTGTGTGTTTTGTTAGGTTTTGGAAAGGAAAATAGGATGGTTGCGTGTGTATGTACTAGGTATGTACATTGTTTGGTGTTTATAAACGGAAACATGATCTCTGTGTGTGTGGGGGGGTGTCTGTATGTGTTTTGTTTGGTTTGGGGCATTGAAACAAGTTAACATATAGGGGAAGCCCGGGCAAGACGCATATGTTAAGGGAAAAAGTAAATAAAACCAAAATCTACTAAATCAATAGAACTTTTTATACTTTTAATTTGTACTATGTTTAATCATCTTTCGAAAAAATTTACATAAAGTTAAGAAAATTAATGATTTCTATTCTAATTATGAGCATTAAAAGAAAGTGTCAATTATCCGTTTTGCCCGACCCGTCCGGGCAAAACGGATACGCCTCAAGGGCAAAAAGGATAATGTTGATCTAATAAAGACCAGTCTTCGCATTCATCATAGAAGTAGCTGCCAACTCCCACATAAGAAGTGCAGTCTTCATTCGCCCAACTTTTGCATTGATTACACTGAATCCAATCTTCGGCTGGTGGTTCAGTGTACCTATTTCTCAGCGCACACCAACAGTAAAAATCTGGTTTCAGGTTTTTATTTTGTTGTCTGATTGAGGGTCTTTTAGTTTTAGTTTTGCTGGGGCCTGCTATGTCTGCAGTCTTGGTTTGCTTATTATTTGTCTCCTAAAATTTTAAAGCTTGCTCAGCTTTGACGGGAGTAGACGTCAACACCTCTGATTTCTGCCTTTTATCTTTGCGGCCTATTTTAGTAGCAGCCATAGTTGGGATAGGTCTAATTTGAAAAGGCATAACGCTCAGTGCAGGCTCTGGATGATTTTCACCTACCTACTAAATAAGCTGATCCTTCTTCCAATAAATTAGAATTAGACAAAGGTGTAGTAGATATTTCAAGCTCTATTTCTGATATGACTGACTGTGTAGAAGATTCAGTTGCTGCCACTTGTTGCCTTTGCGGCCACTGTTGTTACTGGAGAATCATTTAAAGCGCAAATCGTCACGGTAGACGATGTGCTATTAAAAGGGTCTATGCTTCCTGTTGATGGTGCATCATTCACAACAACTTCATTCATAGTAGAGGGTGGTTCAGGAAAAGGACGGTCGGTCATCGTTGATGGAGCGTAATCATGAAGATTACGCCCCATCAACGATGACCGACCATTCCAAAATCACCTCCAAAAACATTTAGATCATAACTTATCATGTCCAAAATGCAGTTAGGTAATGGAATTAGAAAACCAGGAATTTGGCCTTTTGATTCATAAGTCCAAATTCCTGGCTTTCTAAATCCATTAACAGCATTTTGGACCGAAGCACTTTTCATGTAGGTACCTATGCTCCCCCAAATAATTTTGTCATATCGTACTGGTTTACAATACGGCATCTTATTTATTTATTATGAAAGATTTAATTGAATAACTAAATGGGCAAAACGGATAGGTATCCGTTTTGCCCATAGCCGTTTTGCCCAACATGCTCATATTAGAAACAAGTCAAGGCTCGAAATAATTTTACTAGATAAACAAAAAGTAACGATCACAAATAATACTTAAATAAATGTGCTATTGGATAAATAAAACCATTTTATAGATAACTAATGACTAACTAACAAAAGTTTAGTGTACAAACCTTCACAAAAATCGTAACAAAACAGCAATATTTGGTTTTTTTCCCTTCCGCAACAAACGCAACCGCGTATTGTTTTGGTTGAAATGTCATGGCATTGCCGGCCGTACGCGACACGACTAGAAAATTAGTCAAAGCGCCATGTATTATAGATTTATGGAAAAAACCGATATTCTTCTTACCCGCACTATGCTTCTTGCCCGGGCTTCCCACACACCCAGCCATGAATCTATGTGTGTATGTGTTTTGCTTGATTTTTAGATGCGGTTTTAATTTCTTTGGTTTTTTAGGCTTCTGGTGTATATAAATCTCGCTCCACCGAGAGATATATGTTATCATCATACTCATCGTCATTCAACCATAGGTGACTTCGTATCAAAACCAAGTAGGCACTTTCTGTAAATTATTTGATCACCACTAAAATTTTATATTATATTTGGTCAAGTGTTTACCTAACCTTTACTATCCTTATGGGTCGGACAGGGTTTTCTTTACATATTGTATATAATAATGACACAATAAATAATAAAATTAGTGATCATGTGTAACCACGCCAAAATACCAGGAAAGGAAAAAAATAATAAAATATTAATAAAATAGAAATGTAAATAAGTAAAAACTTATTACCTAAATAAAATGCCCTGGTGTAAAGGGCGTGACATCTCACATATATATGCATTGTCAAAAAGCAAATCATGTGAACTCATATAACGTGTCAGTAAGCTAATAGGCTATTTGACAGTATCATTTTTTTTTTGTGATTATTTGCTTTAAATGCATAAAATGAGGGTTCTTTATGTCAAAAATAATAACGATTAATATATCCAAAAACACAAAAATATGTTTGACTTATTGTATCTCGCGCCACATATTGTGTTTTTTTTTTGAGAGCAGTGGTGATCAAATAATTTACAGAAAGTGCCAAAAGTGAAAGTGAAATCTTTTCAGATTGTAAGGAAACCGGTATGACCTTAAACCATAAATTCGAATACATGTAATTTGTACCAATATTAATACCATGGACAAAGGGCAATACAAGGGGCTATTCTTGGGGTTTCACTGCGTGATCAAATCAGGAATAAGGAGATCCGCAGAAGAACCAGTGTAACCGACATAGCCCGAAGAATTGCAACACTTAAATGGCAGTGGGCCGGGCACATTGCCTGTAGGACCGATGCTCGATGGGGCCGCGGGTTCTCGAATAGCGACGATGCACCGGAAGACGCAGCGTGGGTAGGCCCCTGACAAGATGGACCGACAACCTGGTGAAGGTCGCGGGAAACCTCTGTATGCGGGAGGCGCAGGACCGGTTGTTGTGGAGACCTTGGGGAGAGGCCTATGTCCAGCAGTGGACGTCTTTACGATGATACCAATACCCTTTGACCCCGCGCGGTGAATTTCCGTGGAGGTCTGTATCCCAGCAGCGTGAACATTGTAGACTATAGGTATACATCATAATTTTAGCTGAACGAGATATCTATTACATATTATGGTTATAACCTTCTCGCAACCAATGAATTCTTGCGGTCCCAAAAAGGTCTATCATCAGTATCCCTTGTGGGAGGCATTCCAACGCTACCTTTTTCAGTACGCGGTTACCACTCCGAACCTTTCAACCCCATCGGCTATCTGTTCTCCGAGTAATGTTACAGTTTATATGGGACTAGCTTTCCGCCCGCGGCTTCACCCGCGTGGAGTTCGGTTATATCGCGCTTTTTAGATTTCCCTCGGGAATATCAATTTTTTCCGGGATAAAAGGTAGCCTATGTCCTTTCTCAGGGCCTAAAGATTGTCTGTGCCAAATTTAATCAAAATCGGTTGAGAGGTTTAAGCGGGAAAGCGTAACAGATATACAGACAGAGTTACTTTCGCATTTATAATATTAGTACCTATGCATTAACTAAGCTATTTTGCCGTTGACTGAAAGTTTTTTTTTTTATATATTATAAACTGGTGCTTGACTGCCATCCCGCCTGATGATGATCAGTGATGCAATCGTTGATGGTAAAGCGCACTGGTTTACTAAGAGCCTATTCTCTCTAGCCTTTTTTTTTGTTTTGGATAGGACATCATTAAATGACCTCTCCCGTTCTGGGCGGAGCGAAAGGGCGTGTCAGACTTTTACTGACTAAAACCCACCCGTGTTCCTTCACTTGCCTCTGCGCCAGGGCTACGGTTTCTTTTTTAACCAACCGCAAGCCCGCGCCTGCGGTGGCCGGGAGTTCGATGTTGTCTCCCGACCAGGGCGTCTCCTGCGGCGGCTAGAGGCGTAAAAGGGCGCTGGGATTCCAGCTCCCTGAAGCGCTCTGCCTCTTGCTTTGCCAGCATCACTGCCTCGCGGAAGTAGGTGACGGCCTGCCATGCACTTTCGCTCCGGACCATGGTCTGGACCAGGGTCGGACGCGAGAAATCGCCGCCGATTGCCGTCATGAGGACACGGCGGTGCTCTACCCAAGCCGGGCAGACCTGCTCCGTATGCTCCACCGTGTACTCAGGGTGATCCCCATAGTGATGATACCCTGACGTTTCCTGCCGCCTTACCCGCAACTTATTTTCTCTAGCCTTGAAACCACTTAAATTGTAGTCGCACGGAAAGACCGTCGCTGATAAATTGAGTTCTGGCAAGAAATCTTATAAGCGTTCGCTTCAATTTAAACCGGTACTAGCTGATCCGTGGTTGGTTGGCCGGTAAAGATTTTTCAGGTTTTCTCGGTGGTAGGCGACAACATCAGCCGCCGGCATAAGTTACCACCCACCAGACAAAGTCTTGCCGCCAAGCGATTCGTCGTGTTCCGGCATGATCTCTGGTGAAGCCGTACGGAGGACGGGTCTGAGTAGTTGTGTTGCGATGTGTACCGGGTACGATGTGCCTAATGTTGTTGTGTCGGGAGTTTGGTCGTGGAGGGTCTCCAGATCATCCTCTGGCGCAGCATCGTTGGTCGTGTTGTTGGGTTAAACATTGCATCACCTCGCTCAACTGCTGTCTTCCTTCCTATTCACTCAGTTTTTTTGAGTGACTAGGCTTAATAAGCTAGTGCGTTTTATCATCAACGATTGCATCACTGCTTACCATCAGGCGGGATTTTACTTATGATGAAATCCGACTACCACAAAAGTATATTCATTATTCGGTCTAATATACAACGTTATTTTTGTATATATATGAAACCCGAAACACGTGTTTTAAGTAAAGAATCTATGTACAAAATTTCTTGAAAAATCAAAAAGTTTTGAGCTTGTTATCTTACCTGGTTGGCCCAACGAAAATATGGTCTACGCATCGCTCGCCCGCCCGCGCATGTAACGGCGCGGCGTCGGCTTGCGTTTATTGATAGATAATAGTTTCTGTTTGTTTGTTTTTTTTTTTTTTTCTTTATGTTTTAATTAACTAGTTATGAGATTTTCCATCACATTTGCAGGCTTTGAACTGTCGTAACGGTCAAGTGTAAGTAGATATTATTATGTATTTTACTTGTAAATTCAGCCGTAAGTGATAAAGTAAAATGTACCACTAGGGTATGTCGTGACCTGTGTTGTGAGCTCGGTAACCACACTGCAACAATTTCTAAATGTGTTCGGGAAAAATATAATATAGTTTAAAAATTATTGGAATTGATTCAGTTACTTATTCTTAATCCTTTGTTCTTATTTTGCTTTCCTAATATATATGTTCCGTTTTAAATCATACAATTAGCCAGCTACGATACTTATCTGAAGATTTTCTTTAAATCTCTTAGAATATATTTGTTGCTACATAGACAGTGCTTCCCTGAAATCGTAGTTTCCGTCAATACCTACAAAAAACAAAAATGGGTATCCCGTGGCATTAAAAAATGCAGCAAGAGGAAACGACAATTGCTGTGGCAGTATCAATTAAAACCTACACATCAGAATAAAAGGCTATTTAAAAATTACAATAAAATATTTAAAAAGGTTAATAATTTAACTCAGCGAGCTCAAAATATTTATAAAATAAAGACATCAAAGAATAAATCTAAAACAACATGGCAAATTATAAATAATTCAAAGTTAAATATGCCAAAGAATAATATTAACAAACTTAGAATTAATAACGATGAAGTTATCTCCGATACAAAATCTATTTCCAATGTATTTAATAATTATTTTATTGATAAAATCCAGCCTGTAGTTGATTCCGGAGACAGATTCACAAAATATATTTTAAACCGGAGGGATTCAATGTTTATGGCTCCAAGTTTGCCAAACCACGTACTTAAAATAACCTTAGCCCTTAACAACACAAATAGTGTAGATTATGATGGCATTTGTACAAAAATATTTAAAGCAGTAGCCAAGGACATATGTTCCCCTTTAGGTTACATAATAAATTTATGTATAACAGAAGGTATTTTTCCGTATGCTCTGTTGACGCTTCCTGGAAGAGTCGCTGCATTCTCCTATCAACCCCAGGGTCTCAAAGCAGGGAAACAAACATACAAAACACTAACCTGGATCCAGTTGGACAGGACAAGGAGTTACCAACGGCGGGGCAGACGCCGACCGGTCAGTTATCTTCTTGACGTGGACTTGATGCTGTTTGTTCACTGCCTACACTCGTCAAGCACAGACACACCACCAATATGGAAACTGAGGGTTTATTAGGCCAGCGAAGCTCTTAGGAAGTCAGATATTCGATTTTATTTAGAGTACACGCGGTGTCGAATTAGCTGAGATCGCCATCTTCTTTTGTACTAGTTCTCCCTCTTGCCACTCTTGAGGGAGGGCGCATGGAAAAGGCGAAGGCATAGTACGCCATACAGCCTAGTTTATTATTATCGTCGTTGACGCAACAAGGATGGGGAATGGAAATGCATGGATAGATTATTAGGATAGTTAATGCTTACACATTTCCCCCCACCTGAAATCCACAAGGGTTTCAAGAAGAATGCGAAAAATTAAGAGTGAAATCAGCAATAGCTGGACTATGAGCTACTGCCGAAGAAATGCATAAAAATCTAGTTAATAAGTGTAAATAATTGGTGGCTTATTTTAAATAACCTAAAGACAGTGTGTACTTATACTCTAGTTAGGTATATAAAAGGAAAATAAACTAATTATTTGGTAAGGGACAAACCTTTACCACCGGCCTACGAAACGTCTTTCCGTTAGCAGTTTGGAGAGTAAATAAATATATAATATTTTTGAAATAAGATTCTTTTTTTATCCAGTGTATTCATTAAAAAAAATAGGAGTCTCATTGTAGACTTTTTTTTTGTAGTATCTATAATCTATATATTTGCTATAAGATTCTATGTCTTCGCTAAATAATAAACAAGTATTATAAAGGAAGCCTAAACGAGTGTTACAACGCAGCGTTTCTCCGCTCGTGTGTAAATCCCTTAAAAATCGAGTCTGCCTATTATTTTTTTTAATAAATGTTGTTATTTTTAATAAAAAAGAGAAACAATGAAGTGTGTAATGCATTACATATTATGAATCATTAAAAATAAATGCATGTTTGTAGTTGGGTTTTGACTAGTTTCGTTATGATTATGACTAAATACAGTAATGCATATTTTTTAGTTTACATAAAGATTTTTACGGAAATATCTACCTAAAATCTACATAGTGTAGGTTATGGTTTTAAGCCCCAGCAGAAGGCGTGTTAACAAGGTCAATAACAAGTGCAGACGACAGCACATTAAGCCACCACAATCTGTCAGATTTCTTTATCAGATTTCAACCTTATTGCTAAGGCATTAAGGCTCAAGACTGATTGGGAATATTTGAGAGTTTAGGACAGGGGTGGCCAACTTGAGTAGACTTAAGGTGTACTGTTTACCAAAGAGACCTTGTGCGATCTACCAAACACACGTACTACTTGACATCATAAATCAACAGCGTAGTTTCAAGATCGACTGGACTAGCAGTCGCGATCGACTGGACTAGCAGTCGCGATCGCGACTGTAGTCGCGATCGACTGGACTAGCAGTCGCGATCAATTGGACTAGTAGGACTAGCAGTCGCGATCGACTGGACTAGCAGTCGCGATCGACTGGACTAGCAGTCGCGATCGACTGGACTAGCAGTCGCGATCGACTGGACTAGCAGTCGCGATCGACTGGACTAGCAGTCGCGATCGACTGGACTAGCAGTCGCGATCGACTGGACTAGCAGTCGCGATCGACTGGACTAGCAGTCGCGATCGACTGGACTAGCAGTCGCGATCGACTGGACTAGCAGTCGCGATCGACTGGACTATTAACAAACTGGTCATGGTTACATTGATTATTATTTTATTACTGATAGATCTCGTACTTATAACATGACATAAAACATTAAGTAAATAATTATCTTCCGTCATAAAACTTTTATGAATTTAATTCAATAATTGTATAATAATAATTGTTAAATTATTTTGTACTATTATCACAATTTCAGAATATATAATAAATAAATTGTTATTATCCTCTTAAAATATGCTTTGGTTTTAAAATATTATTTCTCAATAAGTTAAAATTGACCTATTTTGACTAGCAAGTCTTTTTTTCCAATTTAGAAAACGATTAAACGCTTGTTGATATGATTTTCCTAAGGCTGGAGCATCATCTTTAAGCATAATTGGGACAACATAACGCCCATCGGAGGTGCGATGCGTGCCTTCTTTATATTTTTGTTCGCATTTTTCATCCTCGGGGCCGGAAATTTTACATTTCGGCGGCTCCTCGGACTCCCGAAACCGTTGAACGATCCCGTCGAGCGCACTAGAAGGCGCGACGAGGAGCGTAACGGGTGTAGCCGGAGTTTTAGCTACCACGTTTTGAAGAAACTGACCACTTATCACCCAGCCGAATACACTAGAGAGTGCGCATGGAAAGCCCGGGCCTGGACTGAAGCGTGAGCCAGTATATATCTGGTCAAAACAGTCTACTCCTAACAACAGATCGATCGGACCGGATTTATCAAAGTCCTGGTCGGCGAGATCTAGATGTGTAAACTTATCCTTGACGATTGTCGGCAGCGACATCGAAGGAATCAGGGATGAGATTTTAGGTAGAACCACTAATTGAATATCAAACTGAGGAGTGTCACTCAATCGAGGTCTTATTGAACCGAAGGTGTGACCTTTAATGCTACACCCATAATTTTGACCGATGCCACTTACATTTAATTTACATTTCTTGATATGTAAACCTAATTGTCACGCACAGCTACTTGTAATAAATGAATCCATCGAGCCACTGTCAATAATTGTGCGGACATACTGCCACGAACCATCCGCTCGCTTCACACGAACTACTGCTGTACCAAGGATTTTTTTGCTAATAGGTTGATTCGAAATGTTTGACTGGGTAGCACTAGTTAGAGTAGTGTTCATATCGGGATGTTGGGATGAATCCAGTTCACTAGTATGAGACAGTAAACTTGTGACTGATATAAACTGTAGCCTGTGGAAATACCGATAATAAATCTGGTAGTAGCATCCGCCTGTTTTTCATTACTATCCAGTACTTATTCTTATTTTACATTAAGAGTAGGTCCGCTTCTGTGCTCAATATTGGTCCATTCGAGCCGGATGCTCCAGTATTCTTCCTAAGATAATCGGATTCGGTCAGGTAGGGCTTCGGTGTTGTTTTACACAGAAAGTGGTAGTGGTGTGGGTAGTGCCGTCGACATGGTGAAAACACGCGGTATGCATGAAGCCGTCACAGGAGCCACGGATGGGGACTCCACGGAATTGGCGACAGCGGTGGGACCAGCAGACCCGCCCAACTATTCCGTCACAGAGTCGGACGAGACCCAGCCTCACAGCCCTGTGGCGACCTCACCCCCACACAGACAACCACGTGGCGAGACGAAAGCCGACAGGAAGTCGTTGGCCCGAGCGAGATTGGAACTCGCTGCCGCTAGATTGGCACTCTTAGAGGCAGAATCGGCAGACGAAGAACTGCTAGAGGAGAGCTCTGCTGCGACATCGAAACGTCAGACGGAAGCCGCAGACAGACTCAGTGAACACGGCGGCCACATCAGCCCACCGCAGTCACAACTCGTGTCGCCTCACAGGGATTCACCCACTCAGCCGCGACACGACGACACGCGGAGGACGAGGGCAGACGACACGGCGCCGTTGCCACTGCAGCAACATAGCGATGAAGGGAGCCTGCTGCAAGGACTGACTCAGGCATTGTTAGAGGTAGCGCGGGGCAAACCCGCTGCCAGCAGGTATGAATTTGATTTACCTATTTATAGTGGCCTCCCAGGCGAATGGCTGCATTTTAAAGCAGCGTATAATGAGTCCGCGTCGACTCACACAGAGGCGGGAAATTTGGCCCGTCTCAGAAGGTCCCTGAGAGGGCCCGCGTTCGAGGCAGTTAAATGCCTATTCCTAGGATCCTCGGCCGTTCAAATTATGCAAAGGTTGGAATCTCGATTTGGACGACCTAACGCATTAATAACTTACGAATTAAATAAAGTACGTCAGTTACCTAGGGTATCAGATAACCCTACAGATATATGTGTGTTTGCATCAAAGGTCACAAACGCTATTGCCGCGGTACAAGCTCTGAAAAGAACAGAATATTTATATAGTCCGGAGATGATTTCTGCTATTTCAGAAAAGTTGTCAGTTACGTTAAGGAGCCGGTGGTACGATTATGAGGTGGCTGCAGGTGACACAGAGCCTGGCCTAGTAGTATTGGGACGATTTCTCGATAGAGAGGCCGATCTTAATGCGCGTCACGCCACAGTAGAGGTGGAACATAAACGAGACCTTCCACGACGACCGGCTCATAAGACATTTAAAATAGGGACTGATAAAACACCTTGCATGGTTTGCAACGGTGACTGTAGTAGAGTGACTATCTGTTCTAACTTTAAGAAAATGTCGATAAATGATAGATGGGAAACTGCACGTAAAAATAAATTATGTTTCAGATGCCTAAACCGACGAACGTGGAAGCATAGATGCCAAGGCAAGCAGTGTGAGGTGCAAGGCTGCGAGTATTATCATCACAGGCTACTGCACAGCGACAGAGGGCAGGGAGCACGCGCTGCAAACGACTCGGAAGAGCGTCTTCGTGTGACAGCAACCGAGCACGTAGCGTCGCGCAACGATACGGCGCCAAGCGGTGACAGCGCGCCTCACGCCGTCATCAACAACACGAGCACGCCGCGCGCTTACAATCAAGTCCTGCTGAAAGTAGTACCCGTAACACTATCGGGACCAAACGGTAAAGTAGATACATTTGCTTTGTTGGACGATGGGTCGACAATAACCCTTCTTGCCGCTGACGTGGCGCAACGGATAGGCACAAAAGGCCCAAATGATCCATTTTACATCGAGGCCGTAGCAGGCGCGCGTATTGACGCCACGAACTCGCAACGAGTCAAGGTAAATATACGAGGCAAGTACACATCTGAAGGCATAGACATCGAAGCCAGAACCATTGACAGACTTAAATTATCAGGCCAGTCGATACGGGCAAAGGACTTGATGGGTTTCGAACACCTGACACCAATAGCCGAGCAGCTAGCATACGATATGGGCGTGCCAACTGTTTTGATAGGCCAAGACAATTGGGCACTGCTGCTCGCCTCTGAAGCACGAGTAGGCACAAAGAACCAGCCGGTAGCGTCACGTACACCACTCGGCTGGATTTTACATGGCAAGACCTGCGACCTGACAGAGGTACATGTATTACCACAGATTGGAGAACGCTGCGGTCACGTAAGTACAGAGGAATCTATTGAAAAGCTCATACAAGAACATTTTAGCCTGGAGTCGTTAGGAGCCACGTCGGCCGCAAGCAGACCCGGAGACGAGAGCACTGAAAATATTAAAGGAAACTACGCGTGCTCTGCCGGAAGGTGGCTATGAGACTGGGTTATTATGGAAGAATGAAAATAGGTCGTTCCCAGATAACTACGCCACCGCGCTCAGTCGACTATACAGCACTGAATCCCGTTTACGTAAAGACCCAAATTTGAAACAAAAATACTTAGAGCAGATGAAGACGCTGATATCAAAGGGGTATGCAGAACTAGCGCCATCGACGCCATCTGGCGGACGTAAGTGGTACTTGCCGCATTTCCCTGTAATTAATCCATATAAACCAGGTAAGGTCAGAATTGTGTATGACGCAGCGGCACGCACGCAGGGAGTGTGCCTCAATGACTATCTTCTGACGGGTCCCGATCTCCTACAGTCACTCCTTGGCGTGTTGATGAGATTTAGACAAAAACCTGTTGCCGTTTCAGCAGACATAAAAGACATGTTTCTGTGCATAACGGTGAGAAGGGAAGACAGAGATGCGCTCCGTTTTCTATGGCGCGATGATGCGACCTTAAAACCCATCGAATATAGAATGAAAGCGGTGTTGTTTGGTGCAACCTCTTCCCCAAGCACTGCGATTTATGTTAAAAATCTCAACGCACAAGTTCATGAGGTCGACTACCCCGAAGCTGTTAACCCTATAGTACGGAATCACTATATGGATGATTTTTTACAGAGCTTCGACAACGCAGAAGAAGCAAACCAAGTGTCTACAGCAGTCGACGTTGTACATCGACGAGGAAATTTTGTGTTGCAAAAGTGGGCGTCCAACGAGCCGGCCGCTGTTGCTGGCCTCTCGACCGAGCCGGCAGAGGAGGATACTCTGCTCAAAAAGGAAGAGAAAATTCTCGGTCTTATTTGGCGACACCAGGGTGACACTTTAGGATTTAACTTCAGGAAAGTAGACCCTTCTTATTTGAGCATGCGGGTCACTAAACGACAGTTATTAAAAACAACAATGTCTTTGTATGATCCGCTGGGTCTAGCCGCACCGTTTACGACACAGGCAAAGTGCCTATTGCAAGACGCTTGGCGTTTAAAAATCGGTTGGGACGAACGCCTACCTAAAAATCTAGAACGTAAATGGTGCGACTGGATAAATGCTCTGCAAATTCTGAAAGGCGTGCATATTCCACGTTGTCACCCGGGTTATAATGACTCGACTGGGTTAGAATTGCACGTTTTCGTGGACGCGAGCGAACGAGCCTATGCTGCAGCAGCATATTGGCGTTCAGTGAATGACACAGGTCATGTAGATGTGTCGCTCGCGGCAGCGAAAGGGCGCGTTGCGCCCCTTAAGGTCACATCTATACCTAGACTTGAATTACAGGCTGCCGTGCTCGGCGGGCGCCTGGCGCGCTGCGTGGAAGGAGAGCACGATCGTCGCGCCGACCGCCGAGTCTTCTGGTCCGACTCGCGCACTGTGCTGGCGTGGCTGCGCGCGGGCGCGCGCACTTTCAAGCCGTTCGTCGCACACAGAGTAGCAGAATTAGAAGAAATCACAGAACGGAACGAGTGGCGCTGGGTGCCCACCGCTCACAATGTCGCCGACGACTCAACTCGCGATACACCGACTGACTTCACGGCGAGCCACCGTTGGTACATTGGCCCTTCATTTCTCTATGACAACGAAAAGGATTGGCCACAGGAAACAGACTCACACCTCTATATCGACACGGGCGAGGACCGTGTTGCCGTCACTGCTGCTCACGGTCAGTCTATTTTAATGAAGGCGTTACCTGATGTTACGCGTTTCTCTTCCTGGCTGCGACTCATCCGGGCAACGGCCCGCATTCTTCAATTTATCGACAGACTTCGAGTTCATACCGCAGCAGCTGTCCGCAAACGCAATAAAAACATCAGCATTGAAGACCCGAACTGGACGGAGAAGCAACGGGAAGGTACGAGAAAGCGGTGCAGAGAGCAGAACCGCAACCCCCGCGTTACTCCAACGGTCTACATATCCCTTGGTACACAGTACACACGTCAGGCAGAGATTCTTTGGACACGCGCTATACAGGAAGAAAGTTTCGCAAATGAGTTACGTCACGTCACCGGCGGGAGAACGGTACCGATTGACAGTCGGTTGAAGCGACTATCGCTGACAATCGACGAACACAAGTAAATGAGAATACGCTCGCGAATCGCGGCAGCAGTCGATATATCACGCGAAACACAGTCACCAGCAGTATTAGACGGTAACCACCGTTACTGCCGCTTGTATATAGACTGGATACATCGAAAGTTACACCATAGTGGCGTGGAATGCGTCGTGAATGAGGTACGGCAACACTACTGGATTCTACGCTTGAGACCATCCGTCCGTGCAGTTATCAAGCTATGTCAACCCTGCAGGCTCCGTCGAGCTGTACCACCAGAGCCGTTGACAGGTGAATTACCACCCTGTCGACTGGCACACCATCAACGTCCATTCACACACACAGGACTAGACTACTTCGGGCCACTCTCTGTCACAGTGGCGAGACATCATGAGAAGCGCTACGTGGCATTGTTCACATGTCTCACTACGCGTGCTGTACATTTAGAAGTCGCCGCCTCGCTGTCAACGGATGCGGCTATACTCGCATTGAGACGTATGATGGCTCGTCGTGGATGCCCTGAAGTCACTTGGAGTGATAACGGCACCAATTTCCATGGGGCAGACGCTGAGCTCCGTAAGGCCGCCCTAAAATCGCTTCAACACGAAGCAGAGGTACGTCACATAGACTGGCGCTACATTCCGCCAGGAGCGCCGTTCATGGGCGGAGCTTGGGAAAGATTGGTACGCACGGTAAAGGCTGCATTGAATGCTACACTTGTTGATCGGCATCCGTATGAAGACGTGCTGCATACACTCTTGACAGAGATAGAACACACGGTCAATTCCCGACCCTTGACCCATGTGTCGGTTAACCCTGACGACGAAGAAGCTTTGACACCTAACCACTTTCTGCTTGGAGCTCCTTCTAAAGTCCCTTTGCCAGGGACTTTCACGAGGCAAGATGAACTACGCCGTTCGCATTGGAGAGCGTCGCAACGACTAGCGGATTTGTTCTGGCGGCGGTGGGTACACGAAATATTGCCTACGCTTCAAAACCGGCGGGAGCCGCATGGACGCGGCGATTCGATTAAGGTGGGCGATTTGGTTGTCATAGTGGACCCAAACTTACCAAGAAACATATGGCCAAAGGGAAGAGTCGAACGCACGTACCCAGGCGCAGATGGTATCATAAGAGTCGTCGACGTCAAAACCAAGAGCGGTGTGATGCGTCGTCCTGTTAAACGTCTCGTCGTTATACCAGTAGAAGTTTAGTTATTGTCATGAATAATTGTTTGTCTTGTATTTGTAGACGCTAGTGTAGAGTAGAATAAGTTCTTACATTATGTGTCTCCTTGATGGCGTCGCTCCAGAATTCTGCTACAAGCAGGAGTTTGTTTTTAGTTAAAGCTGAACTAATATATAGCAGAGCAGGAATTCTGGGGTGGCTACCCTTAACTTAAATTGTTATGTTATATAGTTGCTTGAATTGTTCATTTCATTGTTAATGTCGTGTAGTATATACCAGTCACTGGTGATATTTATGTACACTGCATGTACACGGCGGGAGAAATGTGACTGATATAAACTGTAGCCGACATAGGCAGCTAGCGACCTCTGTTGTCGAAGGGAGGCGACAGCTTCAATGAACGTAGTACGCACAATATTAGTAGTACCGCTTTTCGACACTGGAGGCGCTGTATTATGAATGAAGGCGGTCGCCATATTGATCTTGAGAACTGTAGTACCGCTATTGGCCGCCAGATGTGCTGGGTTTATGAATGAATCACGATTATTTGTCAATGAAAGTTGTAGTTTTAAACCCGCCTCTCGACACCTGGGGGCGGTGAGATAAATACGTTTAGAATGTTCTAGAAACTCTCATTGCCGGAAGTTAGAAAATATCGGTTTCTTCCGCCCACATACTGTGGTAACGGCCCTTTCTGTTCCGAGACGTCGTAGAGTGCGGGTGTGTTAGTTTAGTCTCGTAAAATGTAATCGTGTTTTAGATTTTAAGACTACACCGTGTCTTTACTTGACTGAATCTAGAGATTGTATACTTTAAAACCTGTGGAAATACCGATAATAAATCTGGTAGTAGCATCCGCCTGTTTTTCATTACTATCCAGTACTTATTCTTATTTTACATTAAGAGTAGGTCCGCTTGTGTGCTCAATAAAACTCTTATGCTCTTCATGTAACAAGGTATTATGTTTCGCATTACAAATGAAACATGTTGACTTAGATTTACAATCGGTAACAGTGTGACCCGGCCTTAAGCAGTTTTGACATAATTTTAAATCTTTAACTAATTGTTGTCGCTGTGTCATATTCATAGAATGCAATTTACTACAACGGTAGATTGAATGATTTTCATTACAACACGCACAAACAAACTGCCTAACTTTATTATTATTGTTGGAAGAAATTAGAGATGAATTTGGTTGACGCGATAAATAATCTTTATTTGTATTAGGTCGATTTTGTTTACTTGTAGAATTTGATGACGGAATATTAACCGGTTGGCTAACTTCTAATACTTTTATATAATCTTGTAAATAAGTAATGAAGTTATTAAATTTCGGAATTTCTTCAGTGTTTTGTAATTCAAATCTTTTTTTTGTTTCTGTATCTAAAGGTCTAGACGCAATGTAGAATAAAATAAATTCGCATAAATCATCAATACACAAACCGCGCAAGGCACTAACGCATTCATAAAGTGTGTTAGATAACTCAGATAAGTTAGATAATGATGGTTTTTGTATGGGATTAATTTTAATTATTTTATCTAAATAAGCTGTTGCAAGAATACGCTTGTTGTCATATCTGTCCAGTAAAGTTGCAAAAACCACTGAATAATTTGCCGATGTCACAGGCACGCCCTTGCTAATGTCAGTGCATAGCCAGATAAACATGACAGCAAATAGTGAAATTTCTCAGTGTCGGATAATGAACTATTATTATGAACAAGTGCTGTATAACTATCTTTAAATGTTTGCCACTTTTCTATCTTACCATCAAACTTTGGGAGTTCTAGCTTCGGTAACTTGACTTGCGAACGCACGTGACCTTGACCTAATTCCGGGCGACAGTCGCTACCCGCGCTCGTATCGAGAGAATCCGCAAACTCGATAACACAGTAATACAATTCATCGAATGACAGTAACACTTTATGATCGATAACAAACGAAGGTTTAAGCTTCAATTGCAACCGGTTAACATCCTCGTTGCATTCCAAAAATCTATTACGAATTTCATCAATCTTTTTGTACCTAGCTCGAAAAGCTGCAAATTTAGTTTTAGTTTCTTTAACTGTATTGGCTAAATCGTAAAGTATCTGCATACTTGTAAACTCATATTCCCGCCTTTTAATAGCGGTTATTAATTCCACTTCGCTCATAGTTAACTCAAAAAGATAAAAGTTATAAAAGTAGGTAAAACGGAAAGAACGTCAGCCGGTAGGTAGGCAGCAATGCCCGCGCGAACGTATTGACTGAGATACAAGCACACACGTCTCAAGGTTATTTGTTAGAATATAAGTTTTGACTTTGAGGTAGTTCAAAGCTAATCCGTCTCCCGCCGGAGACAAGTACGAGTGTAGGTACCTCGGTACTAAATTCGAGAAACTTCGAACTCACGTTTTTAAAAGTTATTTATGCAATTTGTTATCCAATACAAATAAATGCAGCCTATTACAAGGGAATGAACGAGGTATGAATGTACGATTGAATAGTCAACCGGTCTCAAATAAGAAACAATAACTAGGTATCATGGACTGACCTAGGTTTATTTTAGACACTTAGAACTTGAAAGGCAAATTGAAATTGCCTTAAGTAGGTAAGTATACGAATAAATTAGAATTGGGATTACGTATTTAACGTAATAACGAGAATGGAAGGATTTAATTTCCAATAGTAGGTATTTTTGAAATAATTACGCGAGAAAGATTCCTCACAGGAGGCACCATAATTAATGTTGACGCTTCCTGGAAGAGTCGCTACATTCTCCTATCAACCCCAGGGTCTCAAAGCAGGGAAACAAACATGCAAAGCACTAACCTGGATGCAGTTGGACAGGACAAGGATTTACTAACGACGAGTCAGGCGCCAGTCGGTTAGCTTGCTCCTTCTTCGTGGACTTGATGCTGTTTGTTCACTGCCTACACTCGTCAAGCACAGACACACCACCGATATGGAAACTGAGGGTTTATTAGGCCAGCGAAGCTCTTAGGAAGTCAGATATTCGATTTTATTTAGAGTACACGCGGTGTCGAATTAGCTGAGATCGCCATCTTCTTTTGTACTAGTTCTCCCTCTTGCCACTCTTGAGGGAGGGCGCATGGAAAAGGCGAAGGCATAGTACGCCATACAGCCTAGTTTATTATTATCGTCGTTGACGCAACAAGGATGGGGAATGGAAATGCATGGATAGATTATTAGGATAGTTAATGCTTACACATGCTCTGAAAAAATCGGTAATAAAGCCTTTATTTAAAAAACAAGATAGGGAGTTAATGAAATGCTACAGGCTAATTTCATTGATACCATATTCTCAAAAATAATTGAAAACTATATTTATAAAGAACTCAATTTATATTTAGAAGGTAATAATATTCTTTGCAAAGAACAAAAAGGATTCAGAAAAAATAAGACAATTAACATGGCTATTTATGAATTTTTATATACCTACAGTTATGATGAATATGGACAAAGACACGACAGTGTGTGCGATATTTTGTGACATGACTCAGGCATTCGATTGCGTGCAACATAATATTTTACTAAAAAAGCTTGACGCTTATGGCATAAGAGGAAATGTCCTTGAGCTCTTAAAATCTTATTTAAGCGACAGACAACAAGTAACGGAAATAAGTAGAATTAATATCGACGCTTGAAAGGCAATCATATCTAAGCGACAAAAATTCGTAAATTGAGTTATATACACCATTCGAACCGCCAGATTTTTCTACGTCGTTTGGTGTATATAACTCAATTTACGAATTTTTGTCGCTTAGATATGATTGCCTTTCAAGCGTCGATATATAAGAGAAGAAAACTTTCTTTCAAATGAACGTAAATTTATCTATGGAGTTCCACAAGGAAGTATACTAGGACCACCGCTTTTTACACTTTATATTAATGACTTTCCAGAGGCAATCAAACATAAAATGACATTATTCGCGGATGATAGTACTATAACGATACCGTGTGACTAAAGAAATTTTATAAGGATGACATAAATAATACGTTAAAAGAAACCATAGAATGGTTAAAAAATAATAATTTAAAAATAAATTTAAATAAAACTGTAAGCATTTTCGCCAGCGCGCGTTGACCTTTTCTAATTTTGACATAACATACAATGACATTATTATTGACAGAGTTGAAACAACTAAGTTTTTAGGACTTACAATAGATCAAAGTTTAAATTGGAAGGCGCATATAGAAGGTCTAACTAAAAGTTGCATTTAAAGCACAAAAGAGATGTTTTAGAGCCATGTTTAAATTGAAAATTACCGATAGTTGTAAGCCCTATTTTATTCAATACAAAATTTTGATACTGACATCACTTTATATTCTGGAAACAGTAATGTTTGTTAGAAATAATTTTAATTTATTTTCACGAATGGCAGATTAGTTTCCCAGAAACAGGCGTGATCAAAGTCAGCTGTGTCTGCATGGAAGCAGGACAGCGCTTATGCGCAAAAGTGTTTTTTGCATGGCTCCGATTGCTTATAACAAGTTACCTAAAAGTTCGAGGGAGCTTAATAATGTACACTTGAAATGTCGACTTAAGTCATATTTATTTGACAAAGCATACTATAATATTAACGAATTTCCGACAGAAGCAGTTATATTGACATAGATTTTGATGCATTATTTTTATTTTTCCTCGTGCTGACATTTATTTTTGTTTTGTAATGCAATTATATTTTTTTTTTTTTTTTTTTTTACCGACAAATCACACAGATTGAGCTAGCCCCAAAGTAAGTTCGAGACTTGTGTTATGGGATACTAACTCAACGATACTATATTTATAATAAATACATATATAGATAAACATCCAAGACCCAGGCCAATCAGGAAAAGATCGTTTTCCATCATGACCTGACCGGGGATCGAACCCGGGGCCTCCACGTCGCAGGCAGGCGTGTTGACCGCTGCGCCACGGAGGTCGTCAAAATTAATCATCAAAAATATTTATATTTTTTTGACATGAAATTTATAATTTAATTCCATATTATTCATAATATTTGCACGCCATAATCGGTGGCAAACATGCCTGAACTTATTGATTTTATTATGTTATCCTGCATGCATTTACATTCTAGTATGTTTATGCAAAAAAAATTATCTTTATCTTTAATCACATCGACTTATAAAGAAAAAAGCATTGATTCATATGTTTGAAAAAAATGTCTGCACAACAGCGAGCAATGAATGTTGTCGAACTGAAACCTATTGCTAAGAGTGGGGCAATTACGTAACACCAATGTGTCAATCAGCCCACTGTTGTCATATATTGAGGCTCCTGATTGCCTGAAATATCTGTTAAAGATTTTTTTTCGGACAAATCTCTCAGATTGAGCTAGCCCCAAAGTAACATCGAGACTTGCGTTATGGGATACTGACTCAACGATACTATATTTATAATAGATACGATAGATATGTAGATAAACATCCAAGACCCAGGCCAATAAGGAAAAGATCGTTTTCCATCATGATCTGACCGGGGATCGAAACCCGGAACCCGGATTGATAGCGGGACCAACGGCTTAACGTACCTACTTTCCGAAGCACGTAGAGTCTCAGTATGCAAAGATCCACAGACCAACCATGGCAAGTGAAGCTTTACCTGTAGGATTAGCGTTACACATGATCAATAGCTTGAAGCGATAGCAATATACTCACAAGCACACACGCATACATACACACACAAATGCGCGCACATTCACACGCACACCCACGCACACAGACACGCTCACATACACATACACACACTCACAGCACGCACACATTATTTCACGCGGCATTATTTGCTTAACAGGAGGCTCCAATCACCAACTAATGTAAAATATGTAATTTGGATCATTCATTATTTACATTGTGGGGTAGACAGTGAGCAAAGACATATTTCGAACATGTAGAGTAACTAGCTTTCCGCCCGCGGCTTCGCCTGCGTGGAATTCGATTATATCGCGCTTTTTAGATTTCCCTCGGGAATACTAAATTTTTCAATAAAAGATAGCCTATGTCCTTTCTCAGAGTCTAAAGTTTGTCGGTGCCAAATTTCATCAAAATCGGTTAAGAGGCATTTATAATATTAGTATGGATGGAGTAGCAGTATGCTTCAAAATGATTCCAACTGATGATAATAATAGTGTGTTACGCAATTGGGTGCAAATCCATCACGAATCCCATTTAATATCAATCACGAATCCCACTTAAAATGTTGCATAGAGAATACCACCACCATAAAAATGTCGAAATTAAAATTTAAAATTAAGGAAAAACAATCGTAATTAAAGCAAAATGAGTGAAACAAAGGGCTGAACGACAGTCATTACACCACAATTATGATGGATGGCAGACTGGCCCCAATTTTCACAGGGGCGCCTTAAAAACAGGACAAAAGGTACAAAAATCGCTTTCCATTAGTAATCGCTGGGACGTTTGGCGTTGAATGAATTCTTTTTGAATCGAATGTTTTTATTTTAATACTAGCTGTTGCCCGCGACTCCGTCCGCGTGGACTTCGGTTTAAAGCGCGCGGTGGTTCCCGTTTCCATGAGAATGATCATTTGGAAAAAAAAATAAAAAAACTCAGTTCATATAAAATAAGCGCCTGTTGAAATCATGGGAGCAATATGTACGTCCGCGTTTGCTCCCGTGTTGCGGAAAATGTTGTGAAACATTTTTTGTTACTGCTCTCATCCTATTGATCATAGCGGGATGTTTTATAGCCTATGTCCTTTCTCAGGATCTAGACTATCGGTGTACCAAATTTTATTACAATCGGTTCAGTAGTTTTGGCGTGAAAGCCGGACAGACAGACAGACAGAGATACTTTCGCATTTATTTATTTAAAAAAGTATTGCCACATCACAAACATTAAACATTGAAAATGATTGAAACTATTCAATTTATGGCAAATTATGGTCAGTCTGGTTAACGCTACTTGCTACTACTAACGCACGCTTGGTGTTAATGCATATAACAATTCTGCCGTCCTTACGAAAAGTGCAATAACTCGAGTTTTGCCCCAAATTGAGTTAAGTACATATTTGGAATCTGCAGAATAAGATCTATATATTCTTTTAATACACTTTTTACGTATCTATGACGTAGCCGGTTTTATACTAAGCTAAACTGCAATATCTAAGTCAGTGCTTTATGATTTACAAATCAAGACCGAAATAACTATAGATAGGACTTACTTACTTCCACTATTAAGTAGTTTTACTAAACATATCTGCAATAAGTGTAGATAGTACATTTATAGTTAGCATAGTTCGTCATTTGTAATATTCATTTACTAGTTATAAGTGCAATAAGTTTGAGTTATTGCATTTATTATTACCATATATTTCGTTACTATGTTTTTCATTTACAAGTTATAAGTGCAATAAGCTTGAATTATTGCGGTTATGTTAAGGGATCTTATTACTAATTGTGGAAAGAATACTAAAATTTATGTATTAAGTTGATTTGATGTATTGAATCTTCCTAGAGATAAATATCTCTAGGAAGATTAAACGAATACTGTGCGGGAGGACTAGTTAAAAATTGTATATATAGTATAGATGTTATATAAATAACTCAGAATAGAAAGTATAGTACAGTTAGAGTTAGTATAATAAATAAATTGTAACGGTGTCAACCCCTGTTAGTGAATATAACACTGTGAACAGGAATTTAGAAAGCGTAAGATAGAATTGTAAGAAAAAACAAAGCATCGGCGATCGTTCATAGTGATAGGAATGTTTGTACACATCTGGCTATGAACATGACAATGTCAAAAAGGTGGCGCAATTAAATGGGCCCATGTAATAAAATGCAGACCCTCTGATTGTACAAAGGATGCAACCCCAAAATGTGTGTAAGACAATGAAACTGTCTCTGGTAGAAGCCAAAAAGATATCATTTCTGCATTCAGGTAGTTTATTGTTCATGAACGCGACATTAATATTATCGTTTTATGAGCCCAATACTAAATATTCTCGGTGGTAGGCCATAACATCGGCTGCTGGCAGAAGTTACCACCCACCAGACAAAGTCTTGCTGCCAAGCGATTCGTCGTGTTCCGGCATGATGTCTGCTGAAGCCGTACGGGTCTGAGCAGTAATTATGTTGCGATGTGTGCCGGGTACGATGCGCCAAATGTTGTTGTGTAGGGAGTTTGGTCGTGGAGTCTCCAGATCAATCTCCCTCTGGCGCAGCATCGTTGGTCGTGTTGGTCTTGGGGTTAACATTGCATCACCTGGCTCAACTGCCGTCATCCTTCCTATTCCTAAGTCTTTTAAGTGAATAGGCTTAATAAACTAGTGCGCTTTACCATCAATGATTGCGTCACTGCTTACCATCAGCCGGGATTGCAGTTAAGCACTATTTTAATTATTTAAAAAAAAAAATACAAAAACTGGACGTCAATGTGTTTTCTGGTAAACATGGTAAATAGTCAGCTGGTTGCTGCGAAATCAATTACCGTAAAGTATTTTGAACCAGACCATATGTTCATGTCGGCTGATAACTTTCATCATCAAGGAAATGACATTAAAAAGGAAAAAGAAAGTTTATGATTTTGATGACTTTGTAGATTCCGTAAAAACGGCCAATTCAAAAAGAAGCATAGTAATCGTGATGGCAGTATCCGATATTTACAGATATGAGGATTTGTCGTTTCAACATGGAATCCGAAACATGAAACCCAGAGTCGTATCTAAAAGACACCATGGCAGTCAGAGCCGAAAGAGATTTACAATAAAGCACAAAGATTCCCAAGTATCTGATTGGAAAGAACTAGATTTTCGACCAGTAAAAATAACTAAAAACAAATGCTTTCCTAATTTTTCAAGCAAGAATTTATCAAGAGGAATACCTTTGATGCCTGAAACCAGGAGAGGCTTTTGGTTAAACTTACCCGAAACATCCCAAGTTTCAAACCTAAAAATATTTAATTACTTATAGGTAAGTGTTATATCAGACTGATTCGTACATTGATAAATAATATAAAAAGTGGTTAAAAAATAATGCATTAAAATAAAATGTGTACTACTTTTTAAAATTATTTTTAATATTTACAACTGTTTAGGTAATTTAACAACTATTAAAATATTTTAATAAATGAATATATTTCAACTGAAATCATGTGATTTCAGTTGTATTTTTAAACACATCTGAATACAGATAAGTATAATAAGTAGACTTGGCTTGACAATTTCATTGTAGATCGGCGAGAGGAAGTAAAATAGAGTTCTATTTATTCATATTTGACATAAAACGTAACACCTCTGTTTTTCTAAGAGTAACAAATTACAACTTTGTCGTTTTAAACTTGTCTCTTACTAATGAAAACCGCAATAAATAAGAAACTTAATGCACTTTTGGTTAGGAACAGTTCATAAAAATATTTTCATTCCTACTTAAAAGTGCATCATGTTAGTTTCCTAACCATTAGTGCAATAAATAGGTTACTTATTGCGGTTATGACTAGTAAACATACTTTCGAAATAGAAATAATACTTAACACTCGAGTATTTGTTGTTTTTTATACAGAGAATAAATGCGGGAACAAACATTAAGTATCACGTAATATTCTCTACATTGTAAGATATCATGTAGTGAAAGATTCAACTCGATACCATGTACAGTGATGGAGATACAAACAAAACAAAAAAAAAACTTTAAACGCGTTTTTCTCGAAATCATGTTTAACCTAGTTATTGCACTTTTCGTTAAGACGGCAGAATTACCTACATAATAAATACACGAATAAGCAAGCATATACAAATATTTCCGCATTTTTTCCCTTCAACCCATTGCCTGGTGGAGAATCCAATCAGCATTAAGGAATGGAATTTACTCAATGGTAGGCCTTAGTATCGGCCGGCAGAAGTTGCCACCCACCAGACAAAGTCTTGCCGCCAAGCGATTCGTCATGTTCCAGCACGATATCTGGTGAAGCCGTACGGAGGATGGGTCTGAGTAATTGTGTTGCGATGTGTGCCGGATACGATGCACTTAATGTTTTTGTCTCGGGAGTTTGGTCGTGGAGGGTCTCCAGATCAATCTTCCGCTACCGTAGCATCGTTGGTCGTAGTGTGGGTTTAATATTGCATCACCTCGCACAATTGCCGTCTTCCTTCCTATTCACTAAGGTTTTAGGTGAATAGGCTTAATAAACCAGCGCGCTTTACCATCAACGATTGCGTCACTGCTTACTACTACTTACCATCAGGCGGAATCGCAGTCAAGCACTATTTTATAAATATTATAAAAAAAAGAATGGAGAACGAACGGAGCGCAAGTTTTTTCCATTCACCAGCAGTACTATGTGGTTCTCTCTCCGTAACCGTGGTTTGAATAACATCAAGTAACCAAATCCAAAACGCCACCGGCCATTGAGCTTTTCAGCAATTTTATAGCGCTAAGTGAACATTTCGTGGAGGTTTCCATCCACTCCAGTACTCCATATTTGGAATTACTTGCTTGCGATTTTTCTGCGTATTCCAGTTTCCTTAGACCTAACGTGCGCCTATCTGAAAGTCTACATATCGAAGGAATATAAACCAAAACATTCTTTTGGTCTACAAGATGTCTGCTAGGTCTGTAGGCGGATGACCATCTTAGCATTTCGAGAACCCTGCATGCTTCGGAAAGCACGTTACCCTATCATTCATGGATTTTTTTTATTTATCTCTTTCTTCTTTGGCTTCGCACGGTTTTGTGTGTGCATTTAGCCAATGTCACGCGTTGGGATTGTTAGTAAAGCCAATTCGTAAAGAATTTTCATTTATTTCGAGTAACACGGCCGCGTGAACCGTCTACGAAGAAGGTTTAAGGCAAAGTCATGATAAACAAATAAATATATAAGGACAAATCACACAAATTGAGTTAGCCCAAAGTAAGTTCGAGACTTGTGTTATCGGCTACTAACTCGAGGATACTATATTTATAATAGATGCATATATAGATAAACACCCAAGACCCAGGCTAATCATGAAAATATCGTTTTCCATCATGACCTGGCCGGGGATTGAACCCGGGGCCTCCACATCGCAGGCAGGCGTGTTGACCACTATGCTGCGATATCTCAATGTTTCTTTTTGAATTATTTACTGAATGCACTTTTTACTACATAAGTCACGCACTTCTATTTAGTACTAGTTTTTCAAAAGTCCAATGAAAAATGAGCGTGACACTCAGCTTAACTTTCCCGTCAAAACTCCTCGTGGATATTTAACCGTCGTTATATGCCCTTGATAAGCCAGAGGGTATTACCCAGTAACTGGAATATGAAGTTCAGATAGGCAGCGGCATCATGTAAAATGCTGGTATTTATCTGAATTCGGTTCAACTGGAAACTGTCTCAACATTTTTTTTTCTTTTTTATAAATAATTATAAACTAGTGCTTGACTGCAATCCCGCCTGATGGTAAGCAGTGATGCAATCGTTGATGGTAAAGCGCACTAGTTTATTAAGCCTATTCACTTAAAAAACTTAGGAATAGGAAGGATGACAGCAGTTGAGCGAGGTGATGCAATGTTAAACCCAAGACCAACACGACCAAACGTTGCTGCGCTAGAGGGAGATTGATCTGGAGACTCTCCACGACCAAACTCCCGACACAACAACATTTGGCGCATCGTACCCGCCACACATCACAACACAACTGCTCAGACCCGTCCTCCGTAAGGGTTCACCAGACATCATGCCGGACCACGACGAATCGCTTGGCGGCAAGACTTTTGTCTGGTGGGTGGTAACTTCTGCCGGCAGCCGATGTTATGGCCTACCACCGAGAAAACCTGGAAACATAGGAAACGACTTTAGTTGCTTTTGGAGACATGGAGGGTTCTTGATAAAAATAAATAAATAAATTAGCCATTTATTTCTAGCTTTTACATGCTAAATATTACAAGTTTAAAAATGCACTATGAAAGTATCTATATGACGGGGAAGAACCGTCAGGAAGGCGGGCCCGAAGTTCCGGATAATTGAGGTGTCTTCTCATCCCATGATTCTCATCCATCGTGGGTGGTATTTCGATAAAACGTTGAAAAATAACTATAGTGTGATGTTCGATTCTTATTATTTTAACTGTACAGACACTCAGACACTTTAATATTAAGGGCCACTGGGTTTAACTATTCACCAACCCACTCGATCGAAGCTTGAGCAAAAAGAATGCCTGCGCCAACGGTCGATTGCTATGTCAAACGCAACTCCAGTCGGTGTTACCATTCGCTCCATGGTGTTACCCTCTCTTAATAAAATCATAATTTATCCGAATACCGACCGATTAATCGTCTTCAAATTATAGTAGAGTAATTCACGGTCAATTGATACTGATACGATAAAACAGATCACAATATTCAAAATTAACTAGGCACGCGCCGACATATATATGTAAGAAAAGAACATTATATGAATTTGGTTAGTAATTTTAAAGTTAGGTTTATTAGTTACGACTTTAACTTAATAAGACTAAGAACTTTAAATAGATTAAGTAAGCAAGAACCCCATTTTGGGTAATGGCCTCCTCCAAAGATGGCCATACGTATATGAAGGTAGAGTCTTAATATTGTAAGTCAATATCGTTAATTCATGTTTTTTTTTTTTTGTGATTTTCTTTGTAGGGTTATGGTCATATGGTGACTCTTGATATATGTATGTCATAAATAGTCACCCATCCACATACCGACCGCGGCAGGCTTAACCTGCAATCGACTCATGTGGCTATGATTATTCAGCCTCGAGGCCCTCTTTCTATAGCTTTCATCAGATTCGATAGTTTATCATTGCTATAATAAAGAGGTTTCGTGTATAACTGGCAGTTATTATTTTCGAAAAACAACTCACACATTTTCGACCCAATAAATTGAGGTCAAGGCTCCAAAACATAGAATAAATACAATTCTTCGTTTGAAATTCAAATATCGTCTTTCAATCCCCCACCTTCTCCCTCCCCATTCCCCCACACGCCTCTGTTACCCCAAGAACGAAACATCTGTACTAACACAATATACAAAACTTTTCAAAAAAAGAAACGAGGTCTCTAATCAATGGCCAACGAACAGTCGTATGCGCCGCGGATTTTTTAGTAGAAAATACGTCTTTAAAGTATCTACTTTTTCAGATTTTTTTTCGGGACGGCGTAAAAAAGGTGATGGGGAAAGTTTTTAAGTTTTATAATGTAACGAACTTGCTTGAACTTTAGAAAATCTTTTTAATGAATTTCCGTTTTTCCTTCCAGGTGTAAGACGTTTAAATCATCAAGTGTTACAAATGTTTTCTTGCAGGTTCAGCATTTAAATAGCAAATGTGTACCATAATCATCTCCCTGGAGTTTTTCCCCATCTATTCTAACCTAATCAATCTGAATTCCAGTCAAATCAAAACAAATCAAAATTGTTTATTTCAAATTAACCATCACTTGGTACTTTTGAATAGTCAATGTCGGTCAGTCCTAGAAAAGTGAAGCTAAATTGCACGTTCCAAAGCGTAGATCTCTATGGAGAAGAACGTGCAAGAAACTCCATGAACACTCTTTAAAAATCATAACTACAGTACCTATCGTATATATGGAAATAAAGGAAAGACAGAAAATACATTTAAGAAAGAAAATGCATTTATTTAGCATAGACTAAACGATGCAATACACATCATCATCATTCTCCTGCCCTTAGCCCAATTTATTTGGGGTCGGCGCAACATGTCTCTTTCTTCCATACATCCCTATCAGAAGCCATCTCGGCAGTCACCCCCTTCTTAGCCATATCATCCTTCACACATTCCATCCATCGTTTCTTTGGTCTTCCCCTACTCTTATAGCCATCAACATTCATAATTAAAACTCTCCTCACGACATTCTCCTCATTTCTCCGTAACACATGCCCGTACCATGACAACCGATTTCCACACAACTTTTCAGCTACCGGTGCCACTTTCAGACTTCCTCTTATGTACTCATAAGAGGAAGATGCAATACACATGTATAGTCCGATATAAGAATCCAGCAAGAAAGTGTGAATCATCATCATCAGCCCGTAGCGGTCCACTGCTGGACATAGGCCTCTCCTATTTCCATTCAGCTCGATTCTCAGCAACTATCATCCAGTTACCACCAGCTATCCTGCGAAGATCGCCGCTCCACCAAGCCTGATGGCGTCCCACCTTATGCCAAATCATTCTCGGCTCACGGCTACGCAAAAAATGTTCAGGTCAGCAAAAATGGTGGATAGATACTGCCTAACGGTGGTTATCAACTGGATCTGACCCAGATTACCTTACTGCCTATTTGGCCTCTTCAACCCAGCCATTGAGTGACACAATACCGCTTGCCTTACTAAGTCGTGTTACTCAGTAAATGGTTTATGAAGATCTTCTTTTTTTTTCTCTCTTTATTTATTTAGAGACTTTTGTATATAAGTACATGGCAGTCCCATTGTACCTTAAGCTAACACACTAAGTGAAACAAACATAATCCTTATATCTATTTGACCAAAAAAGACTTACGAAAGTATACAATTTCTTGGCCGCATCCATTGATATACTATTAAACATTTTTAGTGCGCTAGTGACGTATCTAACTTAGTTTAATATTATATCAATGGCCGCATCAGATAAAGGTGCAGATAAAATTTCATTAAATAAACCTATACTATTTTTAATTAAACCTAATTCCTTAATCAATACATCCATCTCATCCTGAAATAGGACACATTCCGTTAAGAGATGAACAACGTCTTCTACCATATCACATTCTTCACAGTTGGGGGGGCACATTTTTTCATTAAAAAGGCAAAGTTGTTATGCAGCTTATGTCCGGGTCTCAGCCTGAGAGCTGTTACCAACAATTTCCTACTCATTTTAAAATTTTAAAACCATGGTATACGAGGAGGTTCACAGACTATCGTTTTATATCAGATACCCCTAGATTTTGACCGAAAATTAAAATATTCTATCCAAGTTTGGTGGCACTTTTTCTTATATTTTGATAAAAGTTCGCAAAAATCTGGTTTGATATTTAAATCTTTGCCTTCTCAAATTCCCTTATTCGCCAAACTGTCAACCTTCTCGTTGCCACTTAAGCCTATATGTGATGGATCTCAATGCTCATTGCAACTTCAGTTTCTTTCTCTAGCTACGATTCGAAAAATTCTTTTTACGTTGGATAGCCCATTAATCCAGGAAGGCTTTAGGCTATAAAACTTCACGCTGTGACCAATAGCAGCGGAGCATAACTAACTTCAGGCGAACGAAGTCGCTGGCGGCCGCTAGTTGGGAATATTTGACAGTTTCGGATAGCTTGATCTGCTGTCGTCTTCACTTTGTGTGTGTAAATTATTTCTTCACCACAGCTCTCAAAACGGTGAAGTAAAATATCGTGAGGAAACCGGCATGTCCTTGAGTTAAAACTTCTTAGAAATGTCACTGCCAAGCGCACTGGGCCCGCGTGGTAGATAACGTGTGACCCACTAATATGTCGAAGTATGTCGAAACCTACGCGGGTGAAACGGTGTGGCGCAGCTAGTAACGAAATATGACAGATTGTAGTAGCTTGATGTGCGGTTGTCTGAGTGTACACAAATTAAACAAAATTTTAGTTCAATACATCCTTTTCTTCCTATTTCATTTTGAAAAGGATAGAAAATATAAGGTTAGTCCTATCAAATTAAAATATTCCATCGACAATTTAGACTTTTTTTTTTTTGACAGGAAAGCTAAGAAGAGTGTCACGCGAATTTTTAATTGGACTTTTAAAATTATTTATAGTGTCTTTTACTAAATAAAAAAGCGTGATTTATGTGGTAAAAAATGCATTCAGTAAATAATTCTTAAAGAACATTGTACCTAATATCGCAGCATTGTGGCCACATCGTGACTTTGCTTCAAACCTCCATCATAGTCGGTTCACGCGGCCGTTTTTTTCAACTGTCATCAATGGCGATATCCGCCATTATTGTGTAATAAAATTTTTAAAAAATTTCTATAATTTGTACACGTGTTATTGGGAAAATTTTGTATCTATTCCACAGAGGCCATTGATCAAGAGTTGAGGTTGAATCTCAATTTGAAAAAAGAAGAAGAAGACAGTTTAGATGTGATTAAAACATGGCGTCTAAAAATACGTCAACTAACTTCAGGCGCCGCCTAATTTGAAAAAACTAAGCTAATCTTTTGTCCCTTTCTTAAACACGTAGGAAGAAAAAGACGCATCGAACCTAAATTTAGTTTAGTTTTTTGAACAAGTGTAACGGCGCCATTGTTACCGAGGCTTTGTAACATTCCAACATTTAATGACAGTCATTTTGGGACAATTCTTTTCATTCATTCAATAAATGTCACAGATTTGCAGAAAAGGGTATACGCGAGAAAGGTGGTAAAATGGAATAACCTTTAATTTTAGCATTAATTTTCTTTTTTTTTTGCTTAGCCGAAGACTATACTACTATATAGTACTATACAAAAGTAGTGTAATCAAAATCAAAAGTCATTTATTAAAATTAGGCTGAGAGTCAGCACTATTTGAACGTCAATATTACATAAGACACTCCCCCAAATCGCCCACCCATCGACACTTCCTAGTGCTTTCGCTGGGAAGAAGAAGTGGCGCAAGAAACTCCCCAGTAGCACAGCTGTCTGTTCATTTAAAAAAACACATGACTTTATACAATACTATGTATAGTGATGATCACAAGAAAATACAATAACAATGAAATTATTGACCATATGCCAGCTACCACGCCAAAATACCAGCACAGCAAAACATGAAAATGTAAATAACTAAAAAGTTATTACTTCAATAAAAGACCCAGGCATAAAGGGCGTGACAGCTTACATATATATGTATTGTAAAAAAAGTGAATTATATGAACTCATATAACGTGTCAGTAAGCTAATTCCGGAGAAAGAACACAAACATTGTCCTGAGTTAATCAGAGCGACCAGTCTTATCATTTAAATAATCATTTACGGAATAATATGCCTTTAAACAAAGCTAGGATTTCATTTGTGCTTTAAATGCATTGTGAGGCAAGTCTAGCAAAGCAGAGGGTATCTTGTTATAAAAAGTTATACCAAGCCCAACAAAAGAGTTATGAACCTTATTAATATATATTATACTTTATTAATATAGTGCTATATATTATAGCACAGATGATTTATAACCAGAAATAACACACAGAATTTTATGCCGATATTCTCACAAGATCGAATCTTACCCAGGTGAAATCGCGAGGCGAAGCTAGTCACAAATAATTAGCAATCCTACAAACTAATAATCCATGTAATTTACCTGTCTATTAGCAATCTGTCATTCGACAAATTAATTGAAGCACTCAACGTTTACGTCCTCAAAACCTCCTTCCTCCATTCTTTGAATACGCTTAAATCATCTGCAAAAGCGGCTTTTCATACCAGAAAGCGGGTGTAACGCCTCAATAATTTGTCTAATTCATTCAATAAATGTCGGTTTTATTGAAAAGGGGTGTGAATAAATCTGGGGGTGTTAAATAATCAGTGAACCGGGATGTCTGTAGCCCCCCGTGTCGAAGGTCACCCAGTATTAAATTATTCCGACGTCCACCATCTGTGTGTCTAAAATTTGTAATTGAGACACGAATTTTTGACCCCTCTTGGATTTCTATAGAGTGGTGTGCACGATAATTGTTAGATTTATCCATTTTTTTTTTTAACGATTTGCCGGCGGCGGCGTTTCCGTCACACTACAATTTGTGTGTCTTCAAAGCTAGAGTGAATAGGCTCTTAATAAACTAGCGCGCTTTACCATCAACGATCGCATCACAGCTTACCATCGTGCGGGATTGCGGTCAGGCGCTAGTATATAATTTATAAAAAAAAATCTACATCAGGGTAACAATTCAATACACAATTTTATATTTTCTTTATACGAACCCTGAATATAGCTTGTTCATAATAAGCAACTGAATTGATTCCAATCATTTTAATACCATGTTATATGCTTTCCCAAATACATTTAGAAATTGTTGCAGTGTGGTTATCGAGCGCACAACACAGCTGACGGCGCCGCTTCAGGCGCCGGCGGGCGAGCAGTGCGATGCCCATATTTTTGTTGGGACAACTATAAATAAGATAAAAAGCTCACAACTTTGTGGTTTCTCATGATATCTTTTTGAAATTTTGTACATAGATTCTTTACTTAAAACTCGAAACACGTGTCCAGTATACACGTGTTTCGAGTTACCCATAAACAAAAAATAAGGTTGTATATATCCTTTTTTTTTTATCTATACCATCACATTTAATTTTACTTAGCCACTAGGTTAATTCATTTGTAAGAAGTAACCAAATATTAATAAAATTATTCTAAAGACAAAACTACATAAACGAATAAAAGAACGATCCAATTTACATTATTATGTCTTATTGGGATGTATTTACTTGAACTAAGTACATCAGTGAAGTACAAACGTGGGTACGCCACGTTTGACCTACTTTAGGTTCCAGATACAAATATAGTTCCAAATTTTTTATAGAGCCTAACACAGCTTTGCCCCTGATATCGATACCTAGATGTCGATTGGAGTGGTAGAAAATACATACATGACGGGGGAAAACGTCAGGTAGACGGGGCCGAAGTCCCGGATAGTTGAGCAACTCCAGTCGGTGTTACCATTCGCTCTTAATAAAAATCATAATTTATCCGAATACCGACCGATTAATCGACTACAAAATATTAGTAGAGTAATTAACGGTCAATTAACACGATAAAACAGATCACAATATTCAAAATTAACCAGTCACGCGCCGTTATACAACGTGTAACATAAACGGTATATACATACCAAGGGAATGGCATCTTTAGATGATATCAAACGATATCGGAAGGGTTTCAACTCAAAATAAAACACTCAAAAAATTGATACCAAATTTTTGGTTTCGTGTGTTTCTTAAAATCAAATCAGAACGAACGTGGCACCCACACTACATACGTTAATAACTACTCGTTACACGTCAATTTACGTGCCAAAATCCGATAAATGTCTTCAATAACTCTGTGCGACTAGTATGGTAGTAGCCTATCACAGGCGGTGTTTTTCCTCATAACTTCCTAACATAAAGAGATAGGATTAAAAAAACCCTTCCAATATCGTTTGATTTTAAAGATGCCATGCCTTTATTATGTACTAGCTTTCCGCCCGCGGCTTCGCTCGCGTGGAGTTCGGTTATATCGCGCTTTTTAGATTTCCCTCGGGAATATCAATTTTTTACAGGATAAAAGGTAGCCTATGTTCTTTCTCAGGGTCTAAAGATTGTCTGTGCAAAATTTCATCAAAATCGGTTGAGAGGTTTAAGCGGGAAAGCGTAACAGACAGACAGACAGACAGACAGACAGACAGACAGACAGACAGACAGACAGACAGACAGACCGACAGACAGACAGACAGAGTTACTTTCGCATTTATAATATTAGTATGGATATACCCTTTATGTTACACGTTGTATATTTAGGACATTCTAAAGCCGTGTCGCTTGCGTGTTTCCTGTTTCGAAACATAGTAACATTTCGAATACCTGCGTCCGATAAAAAAACAAATAGGAAGTGAAACATCCTCTGAATAATCTGTATATTTTATGTCACATTCAGCTCACGGACTGATCTGTATCGACGAAGAGAGAAGTACTTACTTTTACAATTCTAGCCATCCATTACGATGATCTTTACTAGTATTTGTAAATGTATGTACATATGTGAATAAGACATGACTAACAATTAAAATTTACAAGGTAATCCACTTAGAGCACAAGTTACAAAAGCATTTGATTTTGTCGTCCTCCGTGCCGCAGTGGTCAACACGCCTGCCTGCGACGTGAAGGTCCCGGGTTCGATCTCCGGCCAGGTCATGACGGAAAACGATATTTTCCTTATTGTCCTGGGTCTTGGATGTTAATCTAAATATCGACGCTTGAAAGGCAATCATATCTAAGCGACAAAAATTCGTAAAATGAGTTATATACACCAAACGACGCAGAAAAATCTGGCGGTTCGAATGGTGTATATAACTCAATTTACGAGTTTTTGTCGCTTAGATATGATTTCCTTTCAAGCGTCGATATGTATCCATTATAAATATAGTATCGTTGAGTTAATATCCCATAACACAAGTCCCGAACATACTTTGGGGCTAGCTCAATCTGTGTAATTTGTCCGTATATATTTATTTACTAGTATTTATAAATGTACATATGTGAATAGGACATGACGAAAAAATTTAAATTTACAAGATAATCCACTAAGAGCACAAGTTACAATGACATTTGATCGAATCACACCTGACCACTTCAACTAACCGCACTGAATCAAAATGTTGTAAAGTGCGATTCAGCGAAACAGTTTATCAAGAGTATACAGCTTGCTTCTTCAAGTCGTTTCTGCTTCTCTGGTCGTGTTGGATTACCATCTCTTCGGACTATGCAGAATGAGGGAAGAGAGATAGCAACTGTCTTCTTTTTCGGCCTATGGAGGTCCACTGCCGGCCAAAGGCCTCCCCCAAGGCTTTCCACAATGCCCGGTCTAGTGCTGCCCGCATCCACCGGTTTCCCGCAACCTTCACCAGGTCATCGGTCCACCTTGTTGGACGCCTCCCTCATCATCATCATCTCAGCGTATAATCCCGGTCGCATACGCAGCTTTCGCGTTGGAGCCCGGGGTCCGCTTTCCTACTAATACGCCTCCATTTCGCACGATCTCTGGCATCCCGTGGTGTGAGATTGATGGCATGCATGTCATCTCTTACAACGTCAAGCCTGTTAGAATAAGAAATTGGCTGTATGAATATATTCCCTTAGTCTAACAAATGTGTCAACTGTCAGATGTAAAACTAGTTAAGTCCCTTCTGCATTTCTGGGTTTTATTCTCGAAATCCTTTAAAACCCGGTTCAAAGCCAACACTTCTTTGGTCTGCTTCGCTTGTTCCACCCCGGCGGAGGCGTCATGGCAAGACATCTGTTACCCACGTAACTGTTGCTGGCCTCCCTACGCGCATTTAATTGTGCACTAGGTATATCTCACGCACCGAAAGTCTTCCTTTCATAGGCTGCTGCGGCCAAAATACAGCCTGGAGGACTTTATATACACAAAGGGAGACCCCCTATAAACAAGGTCAGAGACCATTACAAGCACATTAAAGTCTAAATGGGAAAGGCTACATATAAAAATGCTTAATATTAATCCTTCCAGTAAAAAACAGAATCCGCGGTATTAACATCTCCATATAAATATGCACTGTTGCGTGTGACCCAATTGTAGGGCCCGGCAGACCTTTAATAGGAACGTGTTTTTTTTTTCTTTTTAATGTACGAACTTTGAAGGTTTGAAGTCGTTTTTTTTATATGAATTTGTTTATCTGGCTCCGGAGTTTAATGTTTCTCATTTTGAAAAATATGGAATAATTTGTTTGATATTAATCAAAGAGATATGTTTCATGTTACAGTGGGCTAGGCCATTGCGATAAACGAAACGCAAGTCCAGTCTCCAGGGTTTTATTGTGGTGTAGTCTGTTATAAGAATACTGTGAGAAAGGTCTATCTGTAATCTCATATTGATAAATTTTGACAACTTTTGTAATCTACTAACAAAATGGCGTCATTGTGACTTTCCACTAGTCATTCACTGACACTCCACGCTATATTAATAAATGTTCAAATTGAGTACTTTGTAGAAAATCATTTCTACTAACGCGTTTTATAATAATGGCAATATGGCAATGTCATTTTATTGCCATTCCATTACGAGACGACTGACCGATAATTGATCGATCATTATGAATTTCGCAGACTATGAACTTTTAGCACAATGACAATGGAATCATGTAGAAATGAGTAATTAATAAAAATAGCAGACTCTGTTTTCTAGTGACGAAAACGTCACTGCCAAACTTTTTTCATACACAAGTCACGTTGCTGTATAAAACTGTTTTGCATCCGTCACCTCACAGATCAGGTTCAGTTAAAAACCAGCGTCAGGCACTAGTTGTCTGACATTTTTGCTGAACTGGGCCTTTTTGGCGCTGCCGGGAGGCACCCGTTTCTGCTAGTTTTCTACATTTGTTTTTTCACATTTTACTTTATTTTATGAATACTATTTTTTTAATGATTGTCTTTATCTGATGTATTGTGTCTTTTATTCTGTGCTAAATAAATGTATTTTTTTCTTTTAATTCAATTGTCTTCCTACTGGCGCTGTCTTTATGATAATCTTACACGACTAATATTACTACCTATATATGTTTTGCGATAACGCCAAGTTTCCTGGCAACCACCTAGGCCTTGGACCCAATGAACCGCCCAAAGTTAAGATTCGAGGAAATCTCATTTCCCAAAAGCTGAAGACGTTCAATGCAATCCAAGGATAGATTCCGAACAGTAGGAGAAAAGTGAACGGGCTTCTTTTGGCGACGAATAGACACTCATCGAATGCTATAAGATTGGCTTTGCTCCATTCAGAGACAGCCTGTAGTGCATTATTCGCACGCTCAACCATAGCCTCTCTTTCGGTCCGAATTGATTCCTTAGTAGCCTGATCATCCGGCAGGAATCTCTCCATGTGTTGTGCTGCTTACCGTTGGTGCTTCCCCTGCACTCCGTGCGCCATTTTAATTTTATTCTAAATTCAAATTTCGTAGGACTTATACGATACCCTGTATAAAAACAATAATTATAGTACATTACGATATTAGTGCGTAATGATGGTTATAACATGCGAGGCGGAATTTCAGCCCGAGCCGAAGGCGAGGGTGTAATTGAGCCGAGCATGTTACAACCAATACGCACGTATACCGTACGACGTTTTTTAACACACTTGCGAGAAAACAGAAAAAAAATTGTTTATTTAAAATAGGACATCCGTTATTTTAAATAAACTCAATCTGTGAATGCACACTGTTGCTTTCCCGCCATTAGTACATATTATTATTTGCCATTTCAAATATGGAACAGCGCGCTGCTCACTGGCTGGAGCCGTGCGGCGGCGATCAGTTCCATAATTATTTGAAATGGCAAATAATGCTGTTATGGAATTTATATGGACTATAACTTAACTATTTGTTTTGATAACACACACGTTAGTTATGGCCCGCTTTACATATTTAAAACCGGTGGAATTACATCAGCTTTACGAGCAAGGGTGTTGAAAAAATATAAAAACAGTTAAATATATAAAAAAATGGTAGCCCAAGTCATTATTATTACTATTATGGCATAATTTTTAGCCTCCATATTTTAGTTCCACCACAAAAAATATCCACCAGGTCTTGAAATATTTTAATTTATACTGGAAATTAAACAGCCTTATGCAATATACACGAAAGTTAATTAAATAAACGCAAAAAATACATAAAATTCTCTCCGTCGCTATAAACCGAAGCTTTTAGCTAATGAAAAGTATATAAGTATTAATTTTTCAAAGCCATACCAAGTTATATTATATTTAATTAAAAGTACCTAGAGAGAATGTTATTTTAGTGTTGCCCTGAATGTACGCGTTTGTTATGTTAAGGTATTTTTTAAACTACCTGCGTATTTATTATGACTGAAAAAATATGTATGAGAGAAGGTGAACCATGTTTAGGGTTCCGTAGCCAAATGGTAAAAAACCCTTATAGATTCGTCATGTCTGTCTGTCTGTCCGTATGTCACAGCCATTTTTTTCCGAAACTATAAGAGCTATACTGTTGAAACTTGGTAGGTAGATGTACACTGTGAACCGCATTAAGATTTTGATGCAAAAATAAAAAAAATAATAATAAATATTGGTGGCTCCCCATACTTCGAACTGAAACTCAATATTTTTTTTTTTCATCAAGCACATACGCGTTGGATATCTATGGATAGGTCTTCAAAAATGATATCGAGGTTTCTAAAATATTTTTTTTCTAAACCGAATAGTTTGCGTGACAGACGCTTCCGGGAAAAAAGTTAGTCCCCCCCCCCCCTTCCCTCTAACTTCTAAAATAAGAAAATGAAAAATGTTAAAAAAACATACGATGTACATTACTATAAAAACTACCAACGGAAATTGTTTTGAACGAGATCCAGTAAGTAGTTTTTTTTTATACCTCGTAAATCGTAAACCGCTTATTACCGCGTAATCTTTCTTAAAAATAACTTAAATCCTTTAATTTCATAAATCAATGCTACGGAACCCTTTGTGCGTGAGTCCGACATGCACACGGCCGGTTTTTTTTTTTTTTTATAGACTGTGTGCTTGCTTTCGTTTACACTACTGCCATGTTTACACGTTTCAGAATACCAGTAGCGACATATTGCCAATGTATGTTTTATAGCATTTTTTATTTAAAAAGAAACTTAAATAAAATCCGTAGGTGGTCATATACAACGTTGTTTTTTGTATAGGTAAGCAAAAACCGAACCACGTGTCCAATATTTTAAGTAAAGCATCTATGTATAAAAAGATATCATGGAAAACTACAGAGTTATGCCCTTGTTATCTTACCTGGTTGTCCCGACAAAAATATGGCCAACGCACCGCTCGCCCGCCCGCGCCAGCAGCGACATGGCGCGGGGGAAGTCTGTCTCACTATGATCTACCGCCAGCTGTGTTGTGCGCTCGGTAACCACACTGCAACAATTTCTAAATATGTTTGGGAAAAAATATAACATGGTGTAAAAATGATTGAAATCGATTGAGTTGCTTATTCTGAACAAATAATATTCAGGTTTCGTATAAAGCAAAACATTTTGAATCATTTATAGCATACAAATTAAATTCATCAGTTTTACAAGTCCTCTCATTAACACACACTCTCCCTCACAACTGTCAGTCACTGTCGTCACGTCAATCTAAAATCAACCATATTTTCATTATAATAAAGCTGATATTTTTTTTAACTTTAAATAGTCTCGTAACGTCAATTTGAAACATAAAATTTGAATATACATAGTTGTGGCTATATGATTGGCTGTAACTACAGTATTGATTGAGTCTTGAGTGCGATCCTTTAATGTAGGACTAAAAACTACATTGTAAGAACTCTCGGTGCTAGGCCATAACATCGGCTGCCAGCAGAAGTTACCACCCTCCAGACAAAGTCTTGCCGCCAAGCGATTAGTCGTCTTCCGGCATGATGTCTGGTGAAGCCGTACGGAGGATGGGTCCTAGCAGTTGTGTTGCGATGTGTGCCGGGTACGACTCGCCAAATGTTGTTGTGTCGGAAATTTGGTCGTGGAGGGTCTCCAGATCAATATCCCTCTGGCACATCATAGTTGGTCGTGTTGTTGAGTTTAACATTACATCACCTCGCTCAATTGCTATCTTCCTTCCTATTCAATCAGTTTTTTTAAATGAATAGGCACTTAATAAACTAGCACTCTTTACCATCAACGATTGCATCACTGCTTACCATGAAGCGGGATTGCGGTCAAGCATAGTTAATAATTATAAAAAAAACGGCATTTAAACTTTTACAACCATTTTCTGTAAGTATATTTAAGACCGCTCCGCGCATTTACCCACATGGGTTTCGATCCCATGGGAATATCTCATAAAAAGTATCCTCTGTGTTGTCATTATAAGCCATCTATGTATCAAATTTCATACAAATCCGTTCAGTAGCTTCTGAGTGAAAGAGTTACAAACATCCATACTTTCATTTTCTTCTTCGACAGCCTATAGAGGTCCACTGTTGGACAAAGGCCTTCCCATGGCTTTCCACAGTGACCGGTCTTGTGCTGCCGGCATCCATCGGCTTCCCGCGACCTTCACCAGGTCATGGGTCCGCCTTGTTGGGGGCCACATCGGCTATCAGTTCTACGAGCAATGTGCCCCGACCACTGCCACTTAATTTTAGAGACTTGAAAAGCTATGTCGGTGACTTTGGTTCTCCTCCATCCATAAATACATTGATATATCCTCACAAACTCGCATTTATAATATTAGTAAGACAAATAGGATAGGATAAGATTTTGTCTTTTTTTTTTAATAAATTATGAACTACATAGTGCTTGACCGTAATCCCGCCTGGTGGTTATCAGTGATGCAATCGTTGATGGTAAAGCACGTTAGTTTATTAAGAGCTTACTCACTCTAGCCTTGAAGACACTTATATTACACACACACACTTAAATTATATTTCCCTTACTTTACAGAAACGCCAAAAACACATCCCGTTTAAGTAAGAAAGCTTTTATGTTTTGTACAAACAGAGCACCCTGATTGCGCAAAATACTGTTACGAATGGACCTTATGTCGATGGCATAAGGTTCAATATCGCGTGACAAGCAGTGTGTCACTTTTAAGTCCTATTTCCCTAGATCTAGACATTTTCTAGGCACAATGTAAAAACGCATTACTAGACTTAGGATGGCCTATCGAATGGTACAGGTCTCAACAGTTTTATCAACAAAGTGTCGACATCGAAATTTCTAGAAACCCGTTTCCGGGAATTATCGTAGGTACTTACTTGGCCGGTGACCTCGAAGTTATGCAGTATTATTATTACGCCTAGAGGATTCTGGAATGTTCGATCAGCTGGCCTATATATAGCGCCGTGAGGCCGGCGCAGAGTCAATCTACACTCGACTAGCGATACGAAAACAGCGACAGTTAAGAAGCGATCTTAAAGAATACCTACTGCGACAATTATAACGGGAACTTCGAGTACTGCGTGAAGTAACATCTGTAGCGTTATTGCGTGTTTACAACACGGACTTCGTGGACATAAGGGAAGACTTCGGTGCAACGTCAGCGACATTCTACTTGTCATTGCCTACAATCGACTGTACCTTCGTTGCTAATAAACTTCGTAACCCTTATCCGGCGTTTAAGTACCCCTAGCCCGTAACAATACCATTTCTATCAGTTGAAATCATTTTGAAACATATTGCTAGTCCATTGCTCCATATGTTTGAAAAATGTGTCTGTCTCAACAACGTAGAAAACGTAATGAATGTTGTTGGATTGTCAAAATTAAACCCATTGCTACTGATAGTTTGTAATTTGGTCTCCCTACAGTCCTATAATCAGAAAATATATCAGTAGATGTAAATTATTTGCATTTCTAAATGTAATATTGGCACTTCAAATACATATATAAACGGTCGTCCTCGAATCTGGCAAACCAAACGCTGATTGCTGCCTGAAAAATGCTTTCCATTTAAAAATTTTATAACTTCTCGTTTGGATGCTAATTTCCATCAATACTATGGTTGGATATTGGAGTGTCTCTCTGTGTTGTATGGAAATAATGAAATTCGATGTTTTTACCGTTCTGATAAAATGAAAAGTTTTTATACATAAAATTGTAGATCATCTACATATTGCAAATCCATTGCTCCAAATGTTCTAATAATGTGTCTGTTTAACAACGTAAATGAAGCAATGAATGTTGTTGAACTGTCAAATTGAAATTCATTGCTACGGATAGCTGATAGTGTGTTACGCAATTACCGTACTGTTCTCTTTAGCCGCAATTACCGTACTGTTCTCTTTAGACGCAATTACCGTACTGTTCTCTTTAGACGCAATTACCGTACTGTTCTCTTAGAGAGAAAGGCAACATGTAGATAAAAAAAACTGTGATATAGTACCTAGTGTAAGTTATCTCTACTATTATTCTATACTAGAAACATTATAAAAAGGTAAATTTGATAAGTTTGTGATGTTATGAGGTTGTAAGGGCTAATCTCACGGTGGAGCATACGATGGAGGTCTGCCCGACAAGGCTGGCTGTCACCTCCTTCTGCGGAAAAATGATGCTGGCAAAGGAGAAGGTGGAGCGCGTGAGGAAGCGGGAATCTCAGCGCCCTCACGCCTCTAGTCGCCGCAGGAGACCTCCTGGTCGGGAGACAACATCAAACTCCCGGCCACCATAGGCGCGAGCTTGCAGGCGGCAAGCATCGGGCAGCTCGCCGCCCCGTATGGACCAGGCCCGAGTTGATGGTACGTTTCGGATGGGAAATCATCAAATGACCTCTTATTTGATGATTTACCATCTATAAGATAATCATCAGAAAGGGCTTAATCTCTGGATCTTCTTATTCTTCAGCCTATAGATGTCCACTGCCGCACAAGGGCCTCCCCCAAGGCTTTCCACGATGACTGGTCTTGTTGTCGTCCACTGCTGGACATAGGCCTGCCCCAAGGTTCTCCACGACGACTGGTCCTGCGCCTCCCGCATCCATCGGCTTAATTCCCGCGAGCTTCACCAGGTCATCGGTCCACCTTGTTGGGATCCTCCCTACACTGCGTCTTTCAGTACGTGGCCGCCACTCCAAAACCTTACCACCCCATCGGCTATCGGTTCTACGAGCAATGTGCCCTGCCCACTGCCACTTAAGTTTAGCGACTCGCAGAGCTATGTCGGTGACTTTGGTTCTTCTGCGGATCTCCTCATTTCTCATCTCTGGATCTACTAAACCAATTTTGAAAATCATTTTATCAATAAAAAACCATATTATTTTCGAGTGTATCCATTTCGCCACATCAAATTAAATTAGCTGGCAAAACAGTCGTGATGAGTATAAGTATCAATTAATAATATTATAATTCTATACCCTTCAAGAAACTACTCTTGTTATAAATATTTTTTTAATGTATACATATATAGAAGTCCTTGAGGCTAAATAATAACAGATCATTAAGGTTAAGCAACGCTTGCTGAAGTTGGTCTGTGGAAGGGAGAAGATCCATTACATATCGAAATGGGGGTATCCCAACTCTGATACGAGAAGGCAGGCCGGTAGTAGTCGGGAGTTTCTGAAGTATCATTTGGTCTCGCAATCTCCAGCGTAGGTGTGACATGGAACATCAGGGAGGTCTTTAGTCAGTAAGAGTCTGACAAATCCCGGCGCCCTAGGGCGGCAGACATCCATGAGGATTTTTCCACCCCGAAGAAAAATACACCCCAACATAGGTGGGAAAAGGCTTAGCAGACTGAATAGTCGCTATAGCAACATATACTCATCTAAAATATGACATCATATCTCGCTTTCAAATCTCCTCGCATATCAGTACAAACTCAAATACATAATACTGTGAACTGTGTGTGTGTGTGTGTGTGTTACTGTGAACGTACTCGAAATTATTAAATCCTTTGACAATAATCTTATTTACCTAACCAATAGACATTTGAGATCAAAGCTTGATCTTACGTACCGTGTGTGTGTTATACAGATATTTGGTTGACTTGCTCAAGCAAAATCAACCTTCCTAGACTTTTGCTTGGAAATATTTGGTTATGGAAAATCCTAGAGAAACCTATCGATATAACTAAGTGAAAACCGGCCAAGTGCGTGTCGGACTCACGCAGAAAGGGTTCCTACCATTAATTTATGAAATTAAAGGATTTAAGTTAAAGAACGTATGAAAGATTACGCGGTAATAAGCGGTTTACGATTTACGAGGTATTAAAAAAAACTACTTACTAGATCTCGTCCAAAACAATTTTCGTTGGTATTTTTATAGTAATGTACATCATACGTCTTTTTTAGATTTTTCATTTTCTTATTTTAGAAGTTAGAGGGGGGGGGACCAAATTTTTTCCACTTTGGAAGCGTCTGTCACGCAAACTATCCGGTTTAGAAAAAAAATTTTTGGAACCTCGATATAATTTTTAAAGACCTATCCATAGATACCCCATACGTATGTGTTTGATGAAAAAAAAAATGGGTTTCAGTTCTAAGTATGGAGAGCCCCCAATATTTATTATTACTTTTTTATTTTTGCATCAATATCTTAATGCGGTTCACAGAATACATATATCTACCAAGTTTCAACAGTATAGCTCTTACAGCTCCGGAAAAAATGGCTGTGACATACGGACGGACAGACTGACAGACGGAAAGACGGACAGACAGACATGACGAATCTATAAGGGTTCCGTTTTTTGCCATTTGGCTACGGAACCCTAAAAAGGTGCTTTGGAGGAATGAGGAGCAGTATGTCTAGATTACTCATCCTCCATTGAAAAGGGAGGATCCTCCGACCAGACAGGTGTTTTTGTCTGGCGAGCACATCGATTGATGTTGGCATCGAGTGAACGATGGCTGGGAGCAAGAGATCGCTCCCACCTATTGCAACTATGATGTTACACCACAGCCTGCAGCATGGGCACAAAGCCCCACAGTGGTGACACGCCGATTTCGTCTCCTGACCTATATGACACAGGTACTTCCCAAAGCAGAGTGGCCTGTAATCTACGACGAGGACTCAATTTGAGTTGAAACTAAAATCCAAGAAATGTGATATCCGCATATCTTGGATTTTCGGTTCTGTGAATTGCTGGCTTCATCACGATGTCTTCCTTCGCCGATAAATTAAAATATATGCTTATTTTAGGTTATAAAACCTCGTCGCTTGTTTTTATCGCATAATTTACTGACTGGCCACTGTTAATATGAAGTCTAGATCATCATCATCAACCTCTACTCTTCCACTACTAGACATAGGCCCCTTCCATGGCACGCCAACAAGCTCGATCTTGAGCAGTTCTCCGCCAGCCAATACCAGCCACCTTTTTGATGTCGTCGCTCCATCTCGCCCAAGGGCAGGTACGTCTACGGTACGTTTGCCGAGACGTGGTCTCCACTCGAGGACTCGTTTACCCCAACGGTTGTCGGCCCTGCGGCGTATGTGACCAGCCCATTGCCATTTCAGCTTGCTAATCCTCTCAGCTATGTCGGTGACTTTGGTCCTCTGTCGAATCGCCTCATTAGTGTAGATACCCAATTACATTTACATCAACTCGTTTAACCACGTCATCATCATTATCATCATCATCTTCATCAGCATATAGTAGTCCACTGCTAAATATAGGCCTCTATTTTACGCCATTCAACTCGATTTTCGGTAACTCTTAACGACTTCCTACCATTCATCCTGCAAATATCGTCTCTCCGCCTAGTCTGGGGGTACCAAGTTAACCACGTATCCGCAATAAAACATTAGACAAAAAAAGAAATTTTATTCAACAATCATTTATAATTCGCCCAAGCAGACCCAAAAACAGAACAAGAGCGATCAAAATAAATAACACACAAAAAAATAAATACAAACATACGGGTCGAAAAAAGGTTAAAAACGGTCGGCTGATAACCTTAATCACCGAACAGTTAACGACGTGTGAGCCGCGTGGGGTTTAATCACCCTCCGACACTTTTAGACACGTTTTTGCGATATGTTTTATGGACTGGAAGTTTTCAGGTAGGATTTGTCATTGTGTTGTAGTTTTAATAGGTCGGTAATGGTCATTTCGGACTATAAGTGCTGAATCTTCAGAAATGACATGTAATTTTTTTAGACAGAAATGAACGAAGAATGAAGTTATTAGCAATCAATGCAACTATTAGAAGGCAGAAGCATTAGAAGGCAGTAATCATTAGAAGGCAGAATTAAGAGTAATTGTTATTATTGTATAATGTGTCAATTAAAACAATAACAGAGGAGTAAGAAAAGGAACATAGTTGGTATTTAGGACTATGGCGACTCCTATATATTGCATCTGGGTTTTTTTAAATTAACTAGCAGTGAGCTGAGCGCCTGATGGTAAGCAGTGATGCAATCTTTGATGGTTTACCATCACGCACGCCTTCTGCGCTCTCGTTAGGCGGTTGGATTAGGGGCCTGATTCAAAAGGTCAAAACAATGGCTAAACTGAAGACCAGACTAAACCAATCATCGAAACAATTTCATATTTTAAAGCTCATAAAATGCGATGTTGCATTAACAATCGTGACGTTGTCGAATGGTTTTGTTTGAAAAATGAAAACATTAAAATGTTGATTGAAAAATAATTCATATACCAGTTAATTCCTTCATATGGTCTTATTAATACCCTAGAATTATGGGATATAAAAACACCTTGTGTACATGGTGAAATTGAATATGTGGCGAGATATAAAAACGCATTGCTAGACCTAGGATAGTACAGGTATTTTTCTGTCTATTTCATGGATAAGTTTGTAAGAAGGTCTTCGACTGCAGGTGGACCCTTTTCCTAGACAACTTCCTAGGCAGCATCATGAAAGCCTTCTTCATCAAAATTTACGGCTACGTATACTTCCACAATCTGCTAAAACCGACCAGGCCGACATCTAAAACGTATTAGCCATCTGTTAATAGATACCCATGCCAATTCAACCAATACACCAAAATGTTTACACAGAACGTTTCATATTTCAAACACAGCTTGAAACGCTGAAAGTTCGGGAATATACCATTTTGCCATTATATATTACTTAGTCTAATATGCGCGTTATATGTGAATTTGATTGTCCACGTAATTTAACATTGCGGGCTATTATTGCGTTTGTTCTAATGTTTGCATTTAAACTACCTACCTAATTTCTATGTAACTACATTTGGCATGATTACCTGTCCACCATCACCGAAGCAGTGTAGCACGGTGCATTGCTGTTGTTGTGACCGCCTTTGCGACATGAGGTTTTGAGTTCAATTCACGAGTCCAGCGAAGAGATTTTCCGTCAGTATATTGCTTGTGTATGTGTGTGAGATGTGCGTGCATGCACGGAGTGAGTGCGTGTGTGTGTCTGTCCATACACACACTCCATATTGTCTAACTTGAACTGCATCATTTTAAAGACAAACCTTTCAGCGTAGTCGCTGAAAAGTTTTACAGCATCTTGAAGGTAGTGCTTCAAGATACTGTGAATGCTGCACTCTGCGAAAGAAGGAGGTGGTTCTCTTGCGTATATTGACATGAAAGCCATCAACACGAGCCTCCGCAAATATACTTCAACGGGGAAGTCCCAGCAAAATCTTGAAAACATTGTAATATTGGACCTTAGCTAACACTATTGCCCAAAGAGTACCCATTATCCTTTACCTACATCATAAGTCATGGTTCCTTTGGATCGCTTATCACCACTGACAAGTTAGTCAATTCATCCCCTCATGAAGCCCCATCAATATCACTAGCCATCTTCACCCAGATCACTCCAGTCATAATTCTAACATACATTTTGTACTACAAAGGTTTTCCTGCCATAAGGAAGCGCCTATATTTCATTGGCAATCGATAGTCGCCCGAATAATAGTCAGGATGTTCTATAAGGCCTTACAATGTGAATTTTCGTCCCTTTTCCGGTCCAATAGTTTTTTAAGCGGGCACTGTAACGGTACGTTGGAAGTGGGAGAACAATTGTTAAAACGCTTTCTTTTTTCTTGTGTGTCACATTTTTGTTATCTTGTGGGTTTTGGGCTTTTATGTTATTGTGCCTACATTTGTGTTAAGGTGGTGTGACAATCTGATAAGATGTACAGGGTCAACTTGGCCAGACATCGCGCAAGACCGGGAGGTTTGGAAGGAAAAAAGGTGGGGTGGGCTTAGTTAGCAGTGGGATAGCATTGAGGACTTCATAACAAATGGAATACGTATAAAAACTGAATTTTTATAGGAGGGATATTTTATTTATTAAAATTAAAACTAGTTCATATATCAGGTTGAAATTTGGGACGAGGCTTAATAACATTACGCCAAATTGACGTTACATAAGTAATAATAATAATATTTATTTACCAAAAAGTAATTATACAACGTGTAACATAAACGGTATATACATAACAAAGACATGGCATCTTTACATGATATCAAACGATATTGGAAGGGTTTTTTAATCTATCTCTTTATGTTAGGAAGTTATGAGGAAAAACACCGCCTGTGATAGGCTACTATCATACTAGTCGCACAGAGATATTGAAGACATTTATCAGATTTTGGCAAGTAACGTGACGTGTAACGAGTAGTTATTAACGTATGTAGTGTGCTGCCACGTTTGTTATGATTTGATTTTATGAAACACAAGAAACCGAAAATTTGGTACCAATTTTTGGAGTATTTTATTTTGAGTTGAAACCCTTCAGGTATCGTTTGATATCATCTAAAGATGCCATGCCCTTGGTATGTATATACCCTTTTTGTTACACGTTGTATAAATTAGACATAAGATGGTCATACATACAAATTATTTAACTACATCTATATATAACCCAAAATTATAAACCCTGCCTCTTAAACTGGGGGACCTGTGTCTTAAGAGACAGTGTTTGGCCAAACAGTTCATTTAGTTGCTTTCATGAGAAGGAACGCGTATTGATCTACCAAAAGAAGTGTAATTTAACACGTGCATTATGTATTAATGAGAAGGAGAGATTGCATTTTAGTATATCCACCATGGATAGGTGTGTGTGTGTGTTGTGTAAGTATGTGTCCATGTGAAATAAAATATTTTGTTATTGATGTAAGACGTGAGAACCTTATTTTGTACAATCTGTTATAGAAAAACTCTATATTGTATATACACCCATTCGTTACAAACTATTATACTAATACTAGCTTTCTGCCCGCAGCTTCGCCTGGCTTCGCCCGCGTGGAATTCGGTTATATCGCGTTTTTTAGATTTCCCTCGGGAATAAAACTAATTAAATGACGATTGATCAGTTTTCGACCGGAGATGAATTAAATTACTAAAATGGCTATTTAAAAATAAGGGTTGTTCATAGAAGAGTGAAAATTTAGAATTGTATGTATTTTTATATGTTGTATCATAAAAATTTTGTCTAAAAAATAAAAATTTCGGTGGACTACCCCTAACATTTAGGGAGATGAAAAATAGATGTTGGCCAATTCTCCGACCTACTTAATACGCTCACAAAATTTCATGAGAATCGGTCAAGCCGTTTCGGAGGAGTATGGGAACGAAAACTGTGACACGAGAATTTTATATATAAGACTAGCTTTCCGCCCGCGGCTTCGCCCGCGTGGAGTTCGGTTTTAGCGCGCTTTTTAGATTTCCCTCGGGAACATCAAATTTTCCGGGATAAAAGGTAGCCTACGTTCTTTCTCAGGATCTAAAGATTGTCTGTGTCAAATTTCATCAAAATCGGTTGATAGGCACGCGCCGCCCGGCGCAAACAACTACGACCCTGCATTTTAAATTTGTAATATCTTCGGTAATATTCACTTAAACAACATGCTGTAAAAAGCATATTGATCTAAAATAAATGCACAATTTATTTAAGGTACTTAAATGGATAAGGATTAATGCTGTATTGTTTAAAATCACTTCGTAAATAACCATTTTTTAGTAAAGAATAAAAATGGTTATGCTGGGTTATCCCTAAGAGATAGACATATACCATCGCGGACTTTTTTGTTGAACTTTTTAAGGTGAACAATACTGTAGTACATTATTTTGGTCTATCTCGTAGGGTTCAGCCAGCGTTTGCAATATAAGCGCAAAAAAACGTGCTTATTTACGACATCACATTAGAAACCTTTAAATTTATCAGTGTTTCTCTACTATATTATGCATTTATTATACACACAAACCTTCCTTAAGAATCACTCTATCTATTAAAAAAAACCGCGTCAAAATCCGTTGCGTAGTTTTAAAGATCTAAGCATACATACGGACATACAGCGAAAGCGACTTTGTTTTATACTATGTATTGATAAGCTATTATCAAAGAGCCGACACGTCAATTGGATCTGAGGCCTTAAAAGAACCGAATTTCGACGAAATCAAAATACTGCTCTTCTTCTTGAATTGATACAACCTTGCAGAGCTTACATGTGTAGCACGTGTAAGCACTGCGAACACATGTATTAACAGTATCCGTTCAAATTCCAAGAAAATCCGAAAATAATCCTCCAAACTGTCATACCAATTAAGGCAATACGAACATTTTCGATCAAGTATACAGCACCATTCACGGAACTTGTGTCAAAAAGGCCTATATCTACCTACTACTAATAATAAACCTGAAGAATTTGTTTGTACTTTTATTCAAATCGAATCAATATTGTTTATTTCAAATTAACCATCCGTTGGCGCTTTTGAATATGTCATGTCAATGTCGGTCAGTCCAAAAAAAGTGAAGCTAAATTGCACGTGTTTTTAATTGCGTAGATCTCTATGGAGAAGAACGTGCAAGAAACTCCACGAACATTACTACTAGTTATTACTACTAGACTATTGGTTTACGAAGTGCAAAAGCTGTTAAAGAGGTCAAATGAAAACTCCGAAACGTTGAACAAGCATCTTTAAGTTTTCGTACCCGAGCCATCTTGAATTTTTCATTTTGCATTTCATTCCTGGCGTAGTTTTTTGTTTATTTCATTCATCATCATCATCTCAGCTTTAATCCCAGTCGCATCCAAAGCTTTTTCAGCTTTGGAATCTGGGATCCGCTGTACCAGTCTAACTGCTGATTTTTGGCTAAACTTCGATACTTTCCGTGAAGCGACTGCCGTCTGACCTCCACAACCCGAAGGAGATATCGAAGCATTGCAGTTAGACCAATTGTTGGACTTTTGAGGGCTCCAACAAGCCGCAACGACTGCCATTAGATGTTCGTATGGCAACCGGGATCAACGACTTAACGTGCTTTCCGATGCACGACCAGATCAGTAAAATTATTATATTCATGCATACAAATATTTGCACTACGCGGGGATCGAACCCGGGCCTCCTTGTGCAGAGGCCACGTTCGCTATCGCTACACCACGGAGGCTGGCATCATTTTTGCTTACTTCAATAAAGGCACTAATATTTAGAATGACAAGTCGGTTTTTTTATATTTTTGCCTTTAGTAGCATATTTCTTAACTTCTTCTTGGCTTTGTAATACCTAGTCATCATCATCATCATCATTATCATTATCAACCTTTTTATCGTCCCACTGCTGGGCACAGGTCTCCTCTCATACAGAGAAGGATTGAGCGTAATCAACACGCTTGCTCAATGCGGATTGGCGATAACAGACTTAAACTTCAGGTTTCCTCAAGATGTTTTCCTTCACCTTCAGTCAATACTTAGTACGGTTTGTAATTATTTTTTGTTATATTTTAGTAAGTCTTTTCAAGTTCCCTAGCAATATATGGAAAATTATAATTTTACATATTTTACTTAAGACACTTAGAAGCCAATCGTCATTATACATCATAAATTATTGAATAAAAATATTAAATTAAATTTATACTCTACCTACTCTGGTCTGGGTGGTCTCTACCTAGTCTGTCACTTTTTCGTTTCATTGACTTTTAAATCACAATGATGTGAAAGAAGTTTTCTCCTCAAAAAACCCAATATTTATATGTATTTATATATATATTACCTTTGCCCCGCCTCACACTAGGAATTTCTTCTGTATCGTGGGTGCGTCTACGAATACACAGAGTGCTGCTAACAATATCACAATAAATGAAAACACGGACAGTGGTGGTTCACAGGAATAATCCTAAACCATAGAAAAAAACCTAGCATTTATTTTTTATTTATTAATAAAGGTACACCAACAGCTTCTGTATAAAAATTAACAAATAGAGTAGATATGAGTAAAAGGCTTATACAGTTGCCAATGACAGGTGAACCAACATTCACCAACATGAGTGATAACTTAAACTAGATAAATGTAAATACTAATATTAACTGGATATAAACTATACAAAGACAATAACAAGGTTAGACTTGTACTTAAGTAAAAAAAAAAGGAAAAGGAATACAAAGCTAAAATTAAATATGAGATCAAAAATTAGAATAAAACTTAAAAAACTTAAACTAAGAAACTTACAAAATTAAATACACAGAATAACTTAAATTATACAAGAAATCATCAAAAATAAAAAAAAATCTAACAAACTAAACCGAATAAAATTGCAAACGGGATAGAACATCCTTTAAATATTGGTAAACTGGCCTCCGATCGGCGACAGCGCGATCCTGTATCGACTTGCTTTTTTTGGCGCCATTATTATTAAAGTTTAGTACCGCTGGAAGTGGCGGTCATCAACCTGTAAGCGTTACCTTATCAACATGTATATCATGTAGAAAATGTGAAAAATGAAAAATAATTTCCCGTGACTAAACTAACGGATATTATATTTTTATGAATTTGTATAGCTAGACTGAGAATGTGTTAAGGTACACGATGTTTAATTTATTGTCGTATTGTCATCATCGATAGGGTTTAAAATTACACAATATTGAACCTTATATCATGAAATAAGGTGCATTTGTAGCATTATGATGAATCTAAAATATAATAATTCTCAAATCATTTAATCGTCTATGAACTAATCAGCATTGTAATCGCCATTCCTCAACAAAGGCCTTCAATTTCTTTATAAAAAAACTTAAAACCTTCATATTTAATGAGCAAAAGGCGAATTTTCACGCAAACGAAGTCGCGGGCAAAAGCTTGCTAAAATAAAATTCTATACCAAATAAATGAACACAATATCAGAAACTAATTACGTACTTGAACGTGAACGAAGCTGGCACAAGCAGCCAATTTGTCTTTGATCTGTTATCTGATTACATACAATTATATATGGTAAAACCGGGATAGATGCCCCACTTTTCGAAAGTGTTTCATTATTTGAATACCAAACATATTTGCTTAGATTGACCCTGTAATATAGTTAGTTTAATCATTCATAAAGCTTTAGAAACTTACTTTATTTACCTAACCATTACTGGTTTTGCAAAAATGAAATTCTTGCGAAACACATTTTTTGGGGAAAGGTGCCTACCTATATGGATAGATGCCCCACTATGAAGTCACTTAGGAGGATAGATGCCTGTGATGCGGGATAGATGCCTTTTTAAATAATTAACAAGAATACGTAATCAAAATGTAATATTTATTTATTATCTACATGTGTAGGTAATATAAAATGCTTAACCATATTTATTTACATTTATGCATGTCTACAAAATATATAAAAAAATCTGTTTAAGCGATAACATATTAAAACTATCATATAGAATCATCTCAAACGAAACATTTCCGTTTTAACGTAGAAATAATTATATTATTTAACATTTAAAAAAATCAACATTCATATGAATCTCTAACAAAAAAAAAAATTAATAATTTCGTTTAACCTTAGTTATTATTTAAACATTTAAAAAAATCAACATATTTGTAAGGAATTATCCTTCATTAAGTGGAACCGGACATTTTAAGTTTTCCACATCTTTAGCAATAGTTCTTAAAAAGTGTGCATGTTTCGTGCAGCCACTTCTGACACATAATGCACTGGATCCAATCAGATTTGGACTTCGTGTTATTATAGGTATCGAAGCATTCTACGCAAACATTTTCATCTATAGAATTAGGCTCTTCAAATTTATTTTTTTTAGTTTTTTTCACGGGTAGTCCTATGGTTTTTTTACCTTTTTCAGTATTAGGTGAGAGGTGATCTTCATTTTCACTGTTTGAGTTATAAATAGCTAGTCTTTTACGTAGTCCATGATCCTTGTTTACTTTTAAATAATAATCATTTTCTTTATGACTGCAATCAGTCACGTCACCATCTGTTTCTTCACTTGAGTCATAGTTTTTCTTTGGTTTTCCTTTGTTATTTTTATTTTTTTGTATTTGTTCTTTGGTTTTTTTATTTGCTTTTTTTATTGTTTGTCTTTTTTTGGTAGCTTCAGTCTTGTGTATCTTAGATTCTATTTGTTTCTTTTTCCTGTCAGCAATATCCCTTTTTTCTTTTATTTTTTCTCTAGAATTGAGAATATCTGCCGATTGTTTAGCTCTCCTTGCTAAAGTCAGAGGAATTTGTGGTATTGGTGATGCTTCGACTAAAAATTTAGAAGGTGTTTCTTTTTCTTCGTTATCTAGAATCCATATTAGTGAATCATCACCTATATCAACAATATCAATAATCGTATCTTCTAAAATCTGAGGATCGATCAAAAGGCTGGGTGAGTTTCGGTTGAATGAAGTTGATGGCATATTGGGTGGTGTTATGTTCAGGTCTGCGACATTCAAATATTCGTTTTCAAATGTAGTTGAACAATCAATTGACGAAATCGGAGGTATAGTTATTATTATTATTTATTTATTTTCTTAATCTCCACTTGTACAATAGGATAAATGCTATGCCCCGCAAAACCGTTTTCACGGTTTGTCTGCGGGAACGGAACAAACAGTGTATCAATATTTAATCAGCAATAACTAAAAATGCAACAATATTACATAAAAAAAAGCTATATCAATAATATCAGGTCTTACAAAATTGCTTACAGACTACTGAGTAAGAACATTTTAAGTGCTCTGGCAAATTTTCGTTTTGTTTTCTGACCTCTTATGTCAGCAGGCAATTGGTTGAGCCAGTATGGTACTCTTTTGTCCAGCGTTCGGTCGCCAAAATAATTACTGACTCTTGGTACATTAAATTTACCTGCTGACACCATCTTAGTTGCGTAGTTATGGGTTATTAGCGAGTGACGCTCCCAGCTACCATAACTGCTGACCAGAACTAGATATTTATGCTTTAGGCTGACAGGAAGAATTTTACAAATTTTAAACAACTTATTGTAATCATCTTTACATTTGTTTTTGGTTTTCTTGCTTACTATTAGTTTTAAAAATCTGGTTTGTGTTCTGTGTTCAACTTCAACATGCTCACAAGGTTCTGCATTTTCGTTTAGAGATGTTTGAAGAAGCGCTGTTGTAGTTTGATGTAGCACACAGGGTTGATCAGGATCATTGTCACTGCGATGTGCAATCCTATCAGATATAGTGAAAACAGAATCGGGCAAAGCATTAGGATTTAGTGGATAAATCCCACTTCTTCGAAAGCCAGCAAGAGCATTTGCAGGTGTAGTAGCGCGTATCCATGCGTTGCGTATAAAGGTTCCAGCATTATAACGGCTTATCTTTTTATTTGGATTTGCGCGCATAAACTGATTAGTTTCATGGTTAAAGTATGTTTTAAATGGCCCAAACACCGCTACGTCTAATGGTTGTAAAGCTGAGGTAGTGTGGCTGGGTAAACATAACAAAATAATATCGTTATCAGAAGCAACTTGCAGCATGTCTGGTGCGGATGAATGAGATGAGTGCCCGTCTAAAATAAGCAAAACCTTACCTTGCGGTTTCAAAGCTATGAAGTGTTCCGTAAGCCACTTATAGAAAAGATCTGTATTTATGTATGCCGACTTTTTGTTCATGTACACTTTTGAGCCCAGTGGTAGACCGTTCTCGAATTCTGGTTTCTTATTTACACCTTTAATTATTACTACTGGTGGGAGAAAATTACCAATGGCATTGCAACAGGCTACGATAGTCATTGTTTCACCTTTCTCCGCAGATGTAACTGAATTTACTACTTTTGCACCTTTCTTTGCAACAACTTTGCCAGGCTTATTGTTAAGCTGAACTCCCGATTTGTCCATATTATAAATCCTTTCAGGCTTATCCAAGAGATCATTATCGGCCAGGACTTTTGTCAGAAGTTCATGAAAATTATTTACTTCTTCTCTGCTGAGACCTTTAGCCCTAGCGACAGATAAACCTTCTGCTTGCCTAATAGACAACTCTGGATTTCGCTCAATAAAACTTTTGAACCATTCATTCCCAGCCATCTGGTTTTCATTATCAAAATTGTGTTGAATCTGTAGCTTTTCGGCAAATTGGTATGCTAACGTACGTATAGCTCGTCTATCTGGGGGAAATCCCGCGTCGCTAAGCTTCAAAATGTGCGCTACCAACCTTTTTTCGTGTTCAAAACCCAGGACAGGATGTTTTCCCAAAGTCAGCTTAGTTTGGTTTTTAATAGCGTAACGCCTTCGCAATGTTCTGGATGGAATCCCAAATTGTCTGGATATTTCATTGATCCCCAATTCTTTTTTATCCAATTCATGGAAAGCTGACTGTAGCTGCTCTGTTGTCCAAGAAACTACTCGAGCTCGTACGCCCTCCTTTCTTTTGTATTTCCTTGGCATGGCTCACCTCCAATAAGCAAAGTAAGTATAAATAAAACACTGTATCTACACTCATTTCATCATATTCGAATTATGAAATTAAAGTTGGATACATTTTTTTTGTATTTTCTAATATCCTACTATTAGGAAATACGAAAATATTCACGACTATGACTTTTAAATACTTCGATAAGGCTCTTGCAGTATAGAGGGATAGATGCCCCTAAAGTCAACTATCCCTTGTAAACTCGGGGCAACTATCCTTTTCACTAGGGATAGATGCCTCTCAATATTTTATAAATAAAATAAATGCAAACATCAGGGATTGACTCTTAAATGTGTTCTCAAAGAACCAATGTATTAAAACAATTCAAATAAAATGTAATCATTTAACTGTTTATAAAGATATGAAATAGTGAATACTTACGTTTGAAATTTTGAAGCGTTCGTCGCGTCCGCTACGAATGTAATTCGACACACAAGCGAGAAACGTCCGTCTAGCACAACAACTCGCGCGTCACTGAGGTGGGGGGTGCATGTGGCGCGTATGTAAACAACGAATTTGCTGTTTTGTTCTCTGGTAGTTGAATTTTTAGAAACGAGGCATCTATCCCAGCGCGGCATCTATCCCGGTTTTACCCTAATTCTATGCTTTGACGTCAGGAATGTTATTTTAATAAGTTATAAGCTATTGTATAGTTGAATTTGTCGATAGAAGCAAAAATATAAAATTACTAGCCGCGCCCCGCGGTTTCACGCGTAAGTTTCGGTCCTCTGAGAATATCGGGATAAAAAGTATTCTATGCGTTATTTCTGGTTTTAAACCATTTGTGTGCCGAGTTTTATCCAAATCCGTTCAGGAGTTTTTGCATGAAAGACCCGTCGCTCGGCGAGTTTCCACCTTTACGTTGTTAACACCACTACGATCCGGACGAAGCGTTTCGCCTCCTCCTTTATACCGCGTACATCGAGGGACTGGAACAATTTGCCAGCGGCGGTGTTTCCGTCGGAACAATTTGAGTGTCTTCAAGGCATCGTGACACGGCAAGGTGTAAATAGGCTCTTAATAAACTAGTGCGCGATGTTTAATTTATTGTCGTATTGTCAACATCGACAGGGTTTAAAATTACACAATATTGAACCTTTGGTCATGAAATAGGGTGCATTTGTAGCATTATGATGAATACAAAATATAATAATTCTCAAAACATTTAATCGAACATTTTTTTCATTCATTCTCACAAACTTTCGCTTAATATGTTTAGTAAAATACAGTCACCATAAGGGTCAATTCATACATACCACAACCACGCCACGTCGCAGCGACAAAATGTGATCAAGCTGTGGTTACGTGTGAATAGTGCCACAGCGGCTTTTTGCAGTTGCATTGTGGTACCGACAAACTGTGGATATGGTGGCGTTGTCGCTGTCGTTGCGATGTGGACCCCGTACCCGATATCGGCAGTTAGGCACAGTAACTATTTATTAGACAATCGAGGCAATTTCATTCAATCAGGAGTTTTTTTAATCATTATCTTTGTCACAACACTATTTTTATTTCATCAAAAACTGGCAACACAGTAAACGTCAGTTGACTTCGTCTATTTAAAAATACGAATAGTCGTATTTCGTATTTTCGTAGTCGTCATCAACAGCGCGCGCCTACAGAGGCGCGCGCTGTTGATGACGTCATGTCGTGGCGATGTGGCCGCGGTGCCATCGCCGGTAGTGGCGTTGCCGTCGCAATTTGGTTGCGATAAAAAAATATGGTATGTGTAAATATTGTAATATTCTTGTTCAATACAAAATATACGCTCGACCACGTGGCGTCGTTGTGGTGTGGTTGTGGCTGTGATGTAGTTGTGGTACGTGTGAATTGACCCTAAGAGATAAGTAGTCATCAAATAAAATTAAAGTTCAAAAGAAACCAATGATTATGTTCCAGTATAATCTAATTAGATTATATATATCAAGCACATATATATTTGAAAGCCGCGGATGCAACCGGGATAAACGCTGAGATGATGATGATGATATCAAGCAGAGATCCTTTCGTGTGTGGAGTACCTACTGCAGCTACATTTGGGCTGGTGCTGCAAAATGCCACCTGGCTACTTCGAATTCAGTGGAGAGGCGTGCAAAGAGGCTAATTGACGACCTAAATTTGTATTAAAACGATCTCTAAAGCATGGAGTGCAGGCCAAGAGTGGCCAGCCTGTCAGTGTTCTATAGGATGCATTTTGAAGAGTGTGCGTGGGAATTGCAAGACTAAATTCCCCCATCTCTGTTCCATCATCGGACGACGCATCGTATCCACCCTCATGATGTTGACACCAATACGATCCTTACGAAGCGTTTCACCTCGTCTTTCATACTGGGTACAACAAGGGACAGGGACAATTTGCCAGCGGCATTGTTTCCATCTGACTATAATTTAAGTGTCATCAAGGCTGTGAATAGGCTCTTAATAAACTAGCTCGCTCTACCATCAACGACCGCATCTTGCGGTCCAGCACTAGTTTATAATTATAAAAAGAAAATACTACCGACGCCAATGGTCACTTATGCCTATTCTTGGTACCTTTGCTTCTCCGTACCTTTGCTCAAGGTATCTTGTGACTGGTCACGTTTGGTTCAATTACGCCCACATGCTTGACTTAATGGAAGCAGGTAAAACGAATGAAAAGAACTAAATTTAGTGACATTTACCAACTCCGAAAATAAGACCCGTTACATTAGGAGCAATTATTGTATTAGATAGTTCAAAAATATACAACTTTAGTTTACTAGTACTAGTGTACTTTCTAATGTTACCACTATTTCAGTAAAACAATCGACCGTACATTATGACGTAGTCGCTCCAACATTAGCACAGTGGGAGGTGAGCTTAGTAAACGAGCGCATTAAAATGGAGTCGTGTTGGGGGAAGCGCACACTGAGATTGGGGGATTTTATTGTTGAGTAATAAAACTCATGGGGGAATCATGATTACGAGAATGAGTTTTTAATTGCGTGTGTGATTTTAGATCATTCAAGGCTTTCATTCTTGAAAATTATACCTACAGGATGTATTTGACATCGTAACGAAAACTTCGCGAAAAGGCTAGACCGCATGGCACTAATAAAATTATAATAGTCATTTATGTCGTTAATGAACGGTTACAGAAATCACAGTGTTAAAAAAAGTGTTGGTTCGGCCTTTGAACATTGCAAGCGTGCCGCCGTGCGGGTTTGTAGGTATGACGTTGATCCCTGATGATAAGATAGTTCATAAGATAATCAGTTGATAAGATAGTTTTTCGAGTTTTGTTTTCATTGTGTTTTTTGTGTAATAAGCGAATTAATTAATTTTTACTTTAAAATCTCATAGGGTTATAAAAGTATAGCAATTATGAACGGTCTAAAGTGAAAAAACTACACATATTTTTTTTTAAATCATGAAAAAGCCGACGAATAATTCCACCACTGGGGGGTTCAGAATCTTGTACTGGAAGAGTCTTGTACTGGATCCATGGTACTCATTTGTGCGTCGATGTCAAATACAGCCTTTATGTATGGGGAACTTATGGCTTAATAATAGCGGCTACGCGAGTCGACCAAGTTAAGCTACTCTTGCCTACGGTTTTTCTGTGCATGGGTAATCATTTTTATATACCAGGGCTCCAGAAAACAGCCCGATACCGTGGCGCACAGGAAGCTGAAGGAGCACGGATGAGTCTTAGTCAGTAAAAGTCTGACACCCCTCCGCTCCACCCAGAGCGGGAGAGGTCATTTGATGATTACCCATTCAGCAAAAAGGTTCCATAAAGCACGTCAAGCTGTTCAGTCTCGGCTGATATTCTTAGATCAGACAGTCGGTGTCAAGGACTATCACAATAGGAATGTTACCTGGGTAAAAAAATATTGATTCTATTTAGTCCGTCATTCAGATTATTGAAAAATATTGAATACGTATTTTGTTTTATCAAATCAATAAAAATTGACAAATATAAAAGGAATCAAAGATCAGAAGTGGTGGCTGGTGAAGTCACTGCTCGCTAAAAAATGTAGCGTGCAGTGACGTCACACGAGTTTTCATCGCACTCTGTCGTCTTCATTTTTTGTAACTATATATAACCAAAGAAAAAATACGTGTCTAGTATTTTTTGGAAATCTGACTGACGGACTAATTAGTTTTTTTTTTGTCAACTACCCTATTCCAGTTAATGTATTGTGGAAGTCAAATCTGCCATGTATATAACATACATATAATCAGCCTATAATGTTCCCACTCCTGGGACACAGGCCTCCTCTCGGTGAGAGGGAGTGGGCCGTAATCTACCATACGGGCCCAGTGTAGATTGGTAGATGTCACATGTCTTCGAAGTTCTAGAACATGCCGGTTTCCTCACGATGATTTCCTTTACCGTTTTGAGAGCAGACCATGACCTACATCTTATAAGTCGCGACATATACTGGTATTTTGCTAGATTCTATTAGACTGCAAGCTCCGACTAGCTCCGCTGCGCAAGGAGGCGCGGTTTCGATCCCCATGCAGCATTTGTATGCATGAATACGAATATTTGCACTGGTCTGATCGTGCTTCGAAAAGCACGTTAAGCCTTTGGTCCCGATTGCCATACGAACATCTAATGGCAGTCGTTTCGGGTTGTTAGAGCCCACAAAAGTCCAACAATTGGTCTAACTGCAATGCTTCGATATCGCCTTCGGGTTGTCGAGGTCAGATGGCAGTCGCTTCACAGAAAATATCGAAGTTTAGCCAAAATCAGCAGTTAGACTGGTAAAGCGGACCCCAGATTCCAAATCTGAAAACGATTCGGATGAAAGCATCAGCTAATATGTAATAAAAAGTAGAAACTCCATAAATAATTTGGTTACAAATAATAAAACGCCATATTCTACAGTAAAATCAGGTTCCTGTGCGTCTAACTTTACTTAACCTCTTGCCACCCCTGAATTCGCAAATTGCAGTGCCAAGCACTTTGCGGCCCTTTCCGAATGCTAAGTAATAATTATTCGCGCCAAACGATCTGATTATTACTTCGAGAAACACCCCGTTAATGTTGTATGAAGACTATAATTATGAAGCTAAGTGTCTCTTTCATGTGGGGCACCATTTTGTGAAGAAACCTGTTAATGATTTCTTATGGGTCTTATTGTGACCGTGAGGTACCAAGCATAGAATAGTACCAACCTATATCTTCCTGTGGGTGTCGTAAGAAGCGACTAAGGGAACTCTCACCAGGGAAGCGGGCAGCAGCTCGTCTCCTGTGGAATAACAAATTACTGTGATCTCCAACCCGCTTGCCAAGCGTGGGGATTAAGGCAATGCTCCCTAATGGAATGAAAGCCTTGAGGGAGGCCTTTGTCCAGCAGGACAGGACCAGGACCTCTATCGGCTGAGAAGAAGAAGAAAAAGAAGAAATATTTTTTTGAGATATAATATTTTATGTAAAATGAATTGGAATGCCTTTATTTTCATTAGCGATTAAAAAATAAAGATAAGTTTATTGCCTGCCAAAGGATAATGAACTCTAGTGATCAGAAAAGGAAAACTAAATTCTATTAGCTCACACACAGGCTTTTACTGGACAAAGGCCAATCCACTTTCTTCAGCCCATTCTACCATCTTCTACAAGGCCTAACGTGATGTCTTCTGCCCATGTCAAGACTTCACCTAGTGGTTATTTGGGCCTTTAAGCTTACAGCAGGCGTAGCCAGTCTAACCCTACTTCAGCTTACCGACTTTTTACCCGACTGCCAGGAGGGTTATGTTTTTAGCTCCTATCTTGTATGTATTATTCTTTATTACCTAGTATCTCTAGAACCGCTGAACGGATTTTCGCATTTAAGGTATCGTTAGATTTGACTTAATTGCCCAACTGCTACTAGATAGGTGACATTTAAAAAAATCCAAAATGGCGGATGTATGACGCCATATTGTGAGATATGAAGAAATAAATTTCTACCAAGCATATCGAGTGGGATATCAAAATGAAGGATTTTAAACACTGATTCTAAATATGTATATAACTTAATATTAAATGGAACAAAAAAAAAGAATTACATGTTTTTTTCTGCCAAGCATATCAAGTTGGGTATCAAAATTAAGGATTTTAATCACTGATTATAATAAAAATATTGATTCTAAATATATTTTATATAAAAAAGTCTTTAAATATAAAATTGCCGTTTAATAGGAAAAAAAATCTTTTGTATTAATTGAAGTAATTACCCATGCAATCAATGTATTTTTGCCGACACAGTGGCAGTTTATTGATTCTTAAAGAAATCAGCTGGACGAGAGGCAAGTGGCAGTCTCCGAATGGGGCAATGCCAAACTTGTAGCATTCAATACCGCCAAAACACAGGCGTGACCCCCAAAAGGAGCCCGTTCACCTTGGCTCCTACTTTTCGAAATGTATCCTTGGAGTGTACCGACCGTCTTCAGCTTTTGGGAGTTGAGATTTCCTCTAGCCTAAACTTTGGGCGGTTCATTGAGTTCAAAGCCAAGGTGGCTGCCAAGGAACTTGGCGTTATCGCAAGGGTCCGGCGGTACTTCACACCAGGACAGCTTTTAATGTTGTACAAAGCACAGGTCGGTTCGTGTGGAGTATTGCAGCCACATTTGGGCTGGTGCTGCTAAGTGTCACCTGGCCACTTTGGATTCAGCGGAGAGGCGGGCGAAGAGGCTGATTGGTAACCCTGACTTAACTCGAGACGGTCTCCAAAGCCTAGAGCACAGATGTAGAGTAGCCAGCCTTTCGGTTTTCTATAGGATGCATTTTGGGGAGTGTGCGAGGGAATTGCAAGATTTAATTCCCCCATCTCCGTTCCACCATCGGACGACCCGTCGTACGACAAGTTTCCACCCTTACGTTGTTAACACCACTACGATCCGGACGAAGCGTTTCGCCTCCTCCTTTATACCTCGTACATCGAGGGACTGAAACAAATTGCCAGCGGCGGTGTTTCCGCCGGACTACAATTTGAGTGTCTTTAAGGCTAGAGTGAATAGGCTCTTAATAAACTAATAGTGCGCTTTACCATCAACGACTGCATCACTGCTTACCATCAGGCGGGATTGCGGTCAAGCGCTAGTATATAATTTAATTTAAAAAAAAATCTATTCAAATTCTGGAAAAAGTAGTAGTCTGTAGGCGAAAGGTCTGGTGAGTAGGGCGGATGATGAAGAGCCTCCAACCCCATCAACCTTTTATTGCAACTTGAAGACTGTCTGTTGTGCGGTATGAGGTCGCGTGTTGTCGTGCAGGAGCAGCGGAGAGGAGCGATTGACCAATGCTGGTTGGAGATGTGCCAGTTTCTCCATCATTGTGTTCAGTTATTCACAGTACATATCTGCAGTAATGCTCATCCCGTTTGGTAAGAAGATGTGATGAATCACACCGGTTAGACCACCAAACAGGGACCATCGCTTTTCTAGGGGTAAGATTTCGTTTGGGGCATTGTTTAGGTGCTGAACCAGGATCTAATCAACTTGCTAAGCGCTTGCGGTTAGCAAACAGAAACCATTTTTCATAGCAGGTAACAATGTTTTTCAAAGTTCCTTCATTTGTTTGTCTGTTGAGCACTGCCAGGCACGTCTCGCGTACTTCGCGCTGGCGATCATTGAGTTCGTGGGGCACCCATTTGGCAAGATATTTTACCTTGCCAATTCATCACATATGGTCCAATATAGTTTGTATTTTTTGTTTGTTTTGTCGAAAGCTGTTGCTATATCAGCCGTAGATTGTGTATCATCAGTTCCCACAATCGTCTTCAATTCGTCATTGTCGACTAAAAGTCTTCAGACGACCGCGAGGTTCATTTTTAAAGTCGAAATTCCCAGAACGGTAGTGAGCAAACCAATAACAAGTGCTGCGTTGGTTTGTAGTGTTAGCTCCGTAAACGTCGTAGATGTTGCGTGCCGCTTGTGCCGCATTGTTAGCATAACGGTACTCATATTCCATAATTACTCGAATTTTTAACGTATCCATAATGACGAAAAAGATTAAAATATGATGGAAATGTACCACTAATCAATAAACAAATGACTACTTTTGGGAAAAAGGAGCTCCATGTTGAAACAAACAAAAAAGCAAGATAAAATGAATTTGAGATTAGAATTATTAGCCAAACAGGTTTTTTTTTATTTGAAATGGCCAGTACTGTAGAATGGCAATTTCATAAGTAAATAACTATTATAACGTGCAGTATAAATTATAAATGGAAAGAAAAAAAAATTGATACATTAATATTATGTATATAACGCGACCATGACAGAAAAGTTAGAAAAGCTCACAAAAGTATACAATGTTAGTGCTGTAGACATCTCATTTGATCCTAAAACATGTGCAACAACAACAAACCAACTCAAATTAGGTATAAGCTCTCAAGCCATGCTAAGACGGAACATCAGTGCTAACCATGGGCTGGTTAACGGTGCTATGGGTATTATCCGACGAATAGATTGGCCAGCACTACGCAGAAAGCAGTTGGAGCCAGGAAAACTACCACAAGCGGTATTTGTGGAGCTCGATGACACAAGTATAACAGGGAACCTACCTGGTATTGGAGTCTGGATCCAGCCTCGTGCTACAGAATTTGATGCTTTACGTGGTAAAGGCAAGATTGAGCGACGAATGTTTCCCTTAATTTTATGCTCGGCAGTGACGGTGCATAAACTACAGATCACAACTTTAGACCCAGCAGTTGTAGATTTAAGTAGAAACTTATTTGGAAAAGGTCAAGCTTACGTTGCTTTGAGTAGAGTGAGGACTCTTTCCGTAGTTGATATCATTTTTCTTAACCCTAACAAATTGCTAAATCAACCACATGACATAAACTCATTTGAGGAATTAATCCGGTTACGTAATATTTCTTAACTAAAAAGACATAAATTTATTAATAATTAAATAAACAAAAAAGAAAAACACTCGCATGGATAACTACAATTAAAAATCAACTGAAAAGACTAAAACAAGATGAAAATTCAATGATAAGGCATTTAAAAAAAAATAACAATGATAAATCCAGAAACCTACATTGAAACAGTACCAAACCTATGTACAGACGACATCACATCAAGCTACTACAATCTGTCAGATTTCCTTATTAGATTTTCAACTTTATCTCTACAGCATTAAGGCTCTATGTAGATTGGAAATATCTGACCGTTTGGGGTAGCTTGACCTGCTGTCGTCCGTACCTACGTAATTAATGTACACTTAGAAATTTCAGCACAAAAGTCAGTCAGTTTCAATTTTTTGCAAAATTATAAACAGAATTACATTCGGAGGCATGCACAAAGCGCATATCTTGTACATATGAATGTATGTAATATTCTTTATTATCTTGTATCTCCAGAACCGGCTAACGGATTTTCACATTTGAGACATCGTTAGATTTGTCTTAGACGGTGTCATTAAAAAAAAAAAAACAAAATGGCGGATGTTTGACGCCATAATTATGAGGTAATTTTTATTAACCAAACTTATCGAATTGGTTTTAAAATGAAGGATTTAAAATACTCATTAGAAAACATGTATATAATGTGCACTTTTAATATTAAATGGAACGATGAAAAAAGAAATTAAACATTTTTTTTTAAGTTTTCCAACATTAGAAACCTAGTTGGTTAAAACTAAAAAGATAGAAATAAAAAATATTATTTAAAAACAAAAAACCCGCCTGCATAAAACTCAAACGAACTGAATAGGTAGAAACAAGTTGAACACTCGCAGTTGGGGGACTTCTTAGCTAGATAAACAAGTATTCTATAGAACAGTCCCCCAACTGCGATTGTTCAACTTGTTTCTACCTATTCAGTTCGTTTGAGTTTTATGCAGGCGGGTTTTTTGTTTTTAAATAATAGTTTTTATTACGAATTGTGGCTGTCAATTTAATGCCTACAATAATACGGTCTAAAACAAAATAGGTTTAGATTAATAATCATGAGTTTGTACTCAAAATGCTGGAACACAGAATGCTTCCAGCTTGATGCTGGGTTTGATAGGATCCAAAGGACAGCGTAGAATTTCAGTGGTCACCCGAAAAAGGTACCTTTTACAAGGATAGATACTCGTGTAAGTTATCCGCCTAGCCTTTTCCCAACTATGTGGGGGTCAGCTTCCAGACTAACCGGATTCAGCTGAATACCAGTATCTTACTGCCTATCTAACCTTCACTACCCTAAGGAGTCTAATAACTAACTCTCTTCCTCTCTCTAGAGGGATACTTAACAAAGGCAGGGGTGGGTTTTAGCCGGTAAGACTCCAGCACTGCCCAGACTGGCTCAATAGCGAGGCAGTTTGGGCGTCCATGAGGATTTCCCACTCCTGTCTGAATTGAAAAAAAAACCTTCACTACCCAGACACTGGGCAATATGATACCCCTAGGTTGACCTTTGTCTTCATCATCAGCCCCCTAATGATAGCCACAACCCATCTAGGTGTAAAGTTCTCATCAACACAAATTAATCAAGCACAAACACATGGCTACATGCTATATAGCTACTGCTGATGAGTTCCCTCGCCTGTCTCTTTTCTACTTCACATCTTTATTACATTGTAGTGCTTTAAAATGCATAATGAATACTTTATAATGCATCAGTTGCAGCTGCGAGTTTTGAAAGTTCCCCTTGATTTCTGGTGGTCAGACTTTTGGGCTTATACTTCACTGGTGGTAACGACTGTCAAAGACCTACAATTGAAAGCTGCGACTAACGGCTTAATGTGCTTTCCTAGGCACGGAGGAGTCTCGGTATGTAACAATGCTCACCCATCCACAGACCAACCGCGGCAAGCATAGCTTAACCTGATCAAATGAAATGAAATGAAATCTTTTATTAAGCAAGTAGGATCACTGATCACTTTTACACGTCATGCTTATTTTTTATTTTATTTTTTTAACTAGATGAAGCCGGCATTTCCTAACTGACTACCTCTGAGAAGAAATAGCCGAAACAAACTCAGGGATCATCTCTTTTTTCAAGTCCAGACATTAAAAATGAAATTGTTTACAATAATTTACCTTATAATTACGCATATTGTTTAATAACAATGCTTAACAGAGCGGGCAGCTCAGACCCAAGCTTTTTGTCTTCTAAATAATCTGTGATTTTATAATACCCCTTTTTGCAAAGTTTGGCCTCTAGATGGTTCTTAAATCGTTTAATAGGTAAGTTTCGAACGTCCATGGGAAGCTTGTTGTAAAAGTGTATACATTGACCCATGAACGAGTTGTCTACTCTGTGGAGACGAGTGTGATGTACAGCAAGATTGTGTTTGTTCCTGGTATTTATATTATGAATATCGCTTATTTTCTTAAAATTCGAGATATTTTTATGAACATACATAAAATTTTCAAGTATAGGTATATTGTGAAGCTACAGTCAGAATGTTCACCTCTTTGAACTTTTCTCTAAGAGAATCTCTAGGACCAAGGTTGTAAATGGCTCGAACAGCCCTCTTCTGTAAAACAAAGATGGTATTGGTTTCCGCACAAATTCCCCAGAGAAGAATCCCATAAGTCATAAGACTATGAAAATAACTAACATAAACAATTCTGGCTGTATCCACATCAGTTATCTGTCTAATTTTCTTAACAGCAAAGGCGGCAGAACTGAGTCTACCCGATAGCTTCTCAATGTGAGGACCCCATTGTAACTTGGCATCAATAGTTATTCCAAGAAAAACTGTCGACTCGACAAGGATCAACTCTACTCCATTCAGTTGAACATTGGTACTTAGCTGCCTGACATTTGGCGTAGAAAATTTAATGACTTTAGTTTTTTTTTTCATTCATTAATCGACCGTCGCAGATTATATTATTTAGGCCACGAGCCCCCCTGATAGATACTCTTCTAATTAAATTTAAAAACAAACACCGTCAGTAAAATGTCAAATTGAATAAAGCAGGCTTCGAATCAGTATCATAATTGCGTACTGCAATATTACTATCAATTGGAATCATTTTGAAGCATACTTCTATTCCATTGCTTTGTATGTTCAAGGATGTGTCTGCTCAGCAACATAAATAAGGCAATGGATGTTGGTGAACTATCAAAATGAAACACTTTGCTACTGATAGTGTGTTACGCAATTACCCTGCTGGTCTATGATTCATCATGACACCGATTTCCTTAAAACGGCTGCCTATACATTCCGAGGCACGGCGGTCACCATAATGTAAAGCTGGTAGAAGATTAACCTAGTAATTTTATTTATTTTACATAACACATTAGGGGGGTTAGGGCTACTTTGTGACATAATAAATAGCTCCTATAAGTAGTATACCACTAAAAGCCGTCCATGTAGCCTATATAATAAAGTCGGCCCAAAAATAATAATATGCTATGGAAAAAAACTCCGTCATTAATAATCCTGTAACGCAACAAACGTACATTTGGGACATAAAGCTGATTTATCCGGAAATTACCGGTTTGTGACACCTCCATGTCAGACTAATGACACCCCGGCCGTAACACGTAACCCTGCGGCAGTGTAAGGGTTAAGTAATGATTTTTTGAATAAATATTGTGAAAGTTAGCTTCATTTGTGTTGATATAGTTCTTTTATGAGCGTGTGGTGGGAAGGCGTCGTTTACATGTTGTTTTTGAGGTGGTTCGCGAAATTTTTTTAAAAAGTAAATAATAATATAATATAATTTCTTTTTTTTTTAATAATTATAAACTAGTGCTTGACTGCAATCCCGCCTGATGGTAAGCAGTGATGCGATCGTTGATGGTAAAGCGCACTAGTTTATTAAGCCTATTCACTTGAAAAACTAAGGAATAGGAAGGATGACGGCAGTTGAGCGAGGCGATGCAATGTTAAACCCAAGGCCAACACGACCAAACAATGCTGCGCTAGAGGGAGATTGATCTGGAAACTCTCCACGACCAAACTCCCGACACAACAACATTTGGCGCATCGTACCCGCCACACATCGCAACACAACTGCTCAAACCCGTCCTCCGTACGGCTTCACCAGACATCATGCGGAAACACTACGAATCGCTTGGCGGCAAGACTTTGTCTGGTTATTTAGTTCCTTTTACAATGTAGTACATTTACAGCCTTATAAATACTTAGTAGTACCATATTTTCTACGATAGTCTTAAATATTTATAATAAACACTAATTTAATTTAATTTACACAATTTTAAAATCTTTAGTATGGTGCATTGGTACTGACATCATAGCTTGTGGCGATCTACCTGAGCTAGGTTAATAAAAACCTGTGTTTCAGGCCATCTCCAGACTAATAGATGGCAACTGGCAACTTTGGATTCGGTGCAGAGGCGTGCGAAGAGGCTAATTGGCGACCTAGATTTGGTTCAAAAGGGTCTCCAAAGCTTGGAGCACAGGCGAAGAGTAGCTAGTCTGTCTGCCTGGATGCATTTTGGAGAGTGTGCGTAGAAATATCATGATGTAATTCCCCCATCATCGGATGACTCGTCGTACGGCGAATATCTACTCTTACGTTGTTGTTACCATGATCCGGACGAAGCCTTTCGCCTCGTCTTTCTCGGTGGTAGGCCATAACATCGGCTGCCGGCAGAATTTACCCCACCAGACAAAGCCTTACCGCGAAGCGATTCGTCGTGTTCCGGCATTATGTCTGGTGAAGCCGTACGGATGACGGGTTTGAGCAGCTGTGTTGCGATGTGTGCCGGGTACGATGTGCCAAATATAGTTGTGTCGGGAGTTTGGTCGTAGAGGGCCTCGAAAATAATCTCCCTCAGGCGCAGCGTCGTCGGTCGTGTTGTTGGGTGTAACAATGCATCACCTCGCTCAACTGCCCCCTTCCTTTCTATTCACTGAGTTTTGTTTTGAGTGAATAGGCTCTTAATAAACTAGCGCGCTTTACCATTAACGGGATTGCAGTCAGCACTAGTTTATAATTATAAAAGAAAAGAGTTTTTGCTTACGAAGAGTGAACAACAGCTGGGCGATTAGGTTTTAAATGTCACAGTGAACAGTTAGCAATAGTGTCAATCCCTTTGCATTACATGGAATGACAGGTCAAGCTCGTGAGATGATTACAAAGCCACGTTGTTGTAATTATAATCTTATGGAGGTATCTGAAGGATCAGGATGCGTCTCGGCAAACGTAGCGTAGGACGCCCTTGGGCGAGATGGAGCGACGACATCAAAACGGTGGCTGGTAGTGGCTGGCGGAGAACTGCTCATGATGATGAAGAATCAGGATGTAAAGTTCACTCATCCTCCATAGAAAAGGGAGGATCCTCCGACCAGACTGTGATTGTCTGGTGGGCACTTGCCCTCCGGTTGATGTCGTGAGCTTGTATGCGTGCTAGTTGCACAGTAAACTCTGCTTGTGAGATGTAGGATTCGCGTGACGTCAGTATGATGCATTGATAGCGGTGTAGGTACTGCTACAGTCTTAATTCATGAAATATCAATTTAGGTTGGTTAGAGCACCATCGTGTCCTCGTAGCGGCTATAGGCGGCTCTCGCGTCCGACTCTAGTCCAGGCCATGGTCCGGAGCGAGAGTGCCTAGCAGACCGTCACCTCCTTATACGAAGCAGTGATGCTGGCAAAGGAGGAGGCGGAGCGCGTGAGAAAGCGGGAGTCTCAGCGCCCTCACGACACTAGCCGCCGCAGGAGGAGCCCTGATTGGGAGACGACATCGAACTCCCAGCCACCGTAGGCGCGGGCCTGCGGGCGGTGAGCAGTGGGCAGCTCGCCGCCCGGTAAGGACCAGGCCCGAGTCGACGGCGCGTTGTGTTTCACGCGCGCTCCAAAGAGATGTCAGCACACCGTGATGGAGTGCACGAAGACCGATGCCTCCTGGATCAGGGTTGCGGGTTGGTTAAAAAAGAAGCCGTGGGCCTGGCCGTCGCTCAGGCAAGTGAAGAAACACGAGTGGGTTTTAGTCAGAAAAAGTCTGATACGCCCTTCCGCTCCAGGATTATATGATTCTCTAGGGCTCACTAATCGACACAATTGACGCAGTGACTGAGCGATCGACTGCTGCGCTGCATGCAATGGGTTCGATCCCCGCACGGAGCAAATATTTTTATGGCCTACAATTAATTGCTGCCGGTCTGGTTGTTTGTGTATGGGACTTTAAATGTTTGTAATATAAATGCGACAGTTTAGAAAGATGTATATATCGATGTTTCTTACTCCTTTACACAAAAACTACTGAACGGATTTAGATGAAATTTGGCACATAGATATTTTGTAACAAGGACTAATATAAAAAATACTTTTTATGCTGATATTCTGAGAGGAATGTAACATTCACGCTTGCGACTGCGGGCACAGCTAGTCATAAATTATTTTGTTTAAAATTCATTCTAAGACTGACAAACTGCAAAAAACTTATCATTTAAATACACTGGCTACTTTAGCACATTACTTTTAAATATAGAACACGTCTCAAATTTATCGATGTTCATTTTATGCCCCAAATAATAGCCACCTTTAAAAATATTAACCCTCCAAAAGCAGCCCTATTTGAAAAAACACACAACACAAAATACGTATAAACTACCCCATATTATGATATTGCAGGGCAAAGCTCTTTGTGACATGAAAAATTATTATCGAATGGAAGCATTTTTCACCTTTCCCAGTAGGAAATTCGCGAGGTAAACATGAGTTAGAGTACTGGATAGGGCCCAAGACTGATGGGGCCGCGGGTTTTGGGGGCCAGATTTATTATGGCTCAGAATGGGGTACTCTGATTATGATTGGGTGTGATAAGAGGTAGCGAGAACGGGTTGTACAGTCACTGAGAGCATTCATTTTGCATATCGCAGACTTCAATTGGTTGCAATCCTGTGTCAAATTAGGTTGTCTTTGCAAAGACAGCTCATTTCATCTATCATAAAAGTACTAAATATTAACTACTAGCTGCGCCGCGCGGTTTCACCCGCGTAGGTTTCGATGTGTTTTTTATATGCTACGCTCCTGTTGGTCGCAGCGTGATGGTATATAGCCTTCCTGGATTAATGGGCTATCCAACGTAAAAATAATCTTTTAAATCGGATTAGTGGTTCCTGAGATTAGCGCGTTCAAACAAACAAACAAACATACTCTTCAGCTTGATATATTAGTATAGAAGTATAGGTAGATTAACTATAATATATTATAAATTTGAAGAGTTTGTTTGTTTGTAACAAACAAACATACTCTTCAGCTTGATATAAGTATTAGTATAGAAGTATAGATAGATTAACTATCCATACTAATATTATAAATGCGAAAGTAACTCTGTCTGTTTGTCGGTCTGTCTGTCTGTCTGTCTGTCTGGACTGTCCGTCTGTCTGTCTGTTACGCTTTCCCGCTTAAACCTCTCAACCGATTTTGATGAAATTTGGCACAGACAATGTGTAGACCCTGAGAAAGAACATAGGCTACCTTTTATCCCGGAAAAAATTGATGTTCCCGAGGGAAATCTAAAAAGCGCGATATAACCGAACTCCACGCGGGCGAAGCCGCGGGCGGAAAGCTAGTAATATATAAATCTGAAGAGTTTGTTTGTTTGAACTCTCTCACACTTCTCTCTCACACCTGAAAAATTCATTTTGCATTGGATAGTCCATTAATCCAGAAAGGCTTTAGGCTATATAAAATCACGATCCGACCAATAGGAGCGGAGCATATAAAAAAAAACATATCGCGACCTAAGCGGGTGAAAGCGCGGGGCGCAGCTAGTATTAACTAAAAAAAACGACATTTGAATAATTAAAAAAAAAACAATTTTTGTTTTGAGCTTAGGTGAATGAACTCTGGTTATGAAGTCGCCGCTCCATTCTCTCTCACCAGATAAACGGGCAGCGGCGCTTCGCCTGTGGAATAACAAATTACTGCGATCCCCAACCCGCCTGCCCCCCGCCTGCCCAGCGTGGAGATTATGAAATGAAAGCCTTGCGTGAGGCCTTTGTTCAGCAATAGACCTCTATAGGCTGAGAAGAAGAAGAAGAGAAGTATAACACACTATTTATTGAGAGAAATAGTTATACTTCTCTTCTTCTAGATCTAAGGTGTAGGCTTTTTCTGTGTAGAAAAAATATAGTTTAAAAAACTAAAAAAACATGCTTTTAAAAAATATCAAATTTAAAATTAATATTTAAAAAAGCGTGTGGCGCTCTATGACGTAATTTTTGTATATTAAGCGCCTCACGCTTTTTTTTTTAAATTCCCGTTAGGACCGCTTTTTCCCAAGTTGAATCTGAAATCAGTAAAAAGAGATAAACACATAAATTCATAAGATTTAATGTGTTCTACAGAACGTATTTTGGAAAATGTGCGCAGGAATTGCATGATATACTTCCCCCGTCTCCGTTCCATCTTTGGACGTACAGCAAGTATTCACCCTTACGTTGTTGACACCATTACGATCCGGATGAAGTGTGTCGACTTTTTTACCGCGTACATCGAAGGACTGGAACATTATGCCAGCGGCGGTCTTCCCTGTGACTACAATTTAAGTGTCTTCAAGGCTAAATGAATAGGCTCTTAATAAAAAAGAACGCTTTGTAATCAACCATTGCATCACTGCTTGCCATCAGGCGGGATCACGGTCAAGCACTAGTATACAACATGTAAAGAAAACCCTGTCCGACCCATAAGGATAATAAAGGTTAGGTAAACACTTGACCAAATATAATATAAAATTTTACATAATCATCATAGTAACAATACTAATGAATTTTGAAATAATCCTTTTTTCCCGGGAATTAATTCCCATTTCCCCGAAATCTGGTAATTTTTAAAATAGTGACAACACCGAGTTTATTATAAGCGAATAGCGACGCGACCACGTCACAGGTGCCGCGTGCCCTGCCCCCCGCCGCGCCGCCCGTGGAAGGGGTTCCTCTTTTTGCGAAATAATATTTATTTTTTTAGGGGGATTTTTTTTAAAGGTTTGCCTGTCTTTGTGGGCATTATTAGAATCAGTTATCGATACCTAACAATACCTTCACAGATCGGACAGGGTTTTCTTTACATATTGTATAACATAAAAAAATGAAGATCTTATGAAATTCATAAGGTTTATCTTTTGAATCCAAAAACATCATTTTCTCCCACATTAAATATTATACAATAACCATTGCCCTGTATCAGTCTCCTTTTATGTCGCTCTTTCGTTTCATCGACTTTAAAATCACACTGATTCTAAAGAAGATTTAGCTTCAAAAACAAAACAACAACCATTTATTCTTCTTTATATCCACGTACAAACATGATTTATGAATCCCACGCCCCCAACATTTCAATTAGGAGTTTGACGAGTCACTCCAAACTGTTAGTATTGATTTATATCAACCAATTGCGGACTTATTTACTAGGAAACGGCAGAAAACTTTGTGGCATGTGCCAGTCACTCATTTTATTACAGGAATGGTTCTCAAACTAGTTGACTTACATTTTGAGATAAATCTTGTCGCAGCGGCGACTGACGGGTTAGGGTGACAAACAATAAATATAATTTTGTTTTCTTGTTGGTGGGACGATTTTTAAGACCTCTAGTTTTTGCTTTGAATTTTCAAGTTGATTTTTTAAGTAATAACAATTTTGTTGAAAAAAAGTTTTGTTAGAAAAATTCGGCGAAGTTTACCAAGGCAAAAAGAAAGCGGGAAAAATCACGTTACTTCTCTGTCTTCTTCTTCTTATACTATCTATGGGCTGCAAAGAAGAAAAAGAAACGTATGTGCCCACATCCATCGGTTTCCTGCGACCTACAACAGGTCATCGTTCCATCTTGTTGGGGGACTTCCTACGCTGCGTGTTCCGGTACGGGGACGGGTGTCCACCAGAACCTTACTGCCCCATCGGTCATCGCTTCTATGTACAATGTGCCCCGCCCGCTGCCACTTAAGTTCAGCGACTCGCAGAGCTATGTCGGTGACTTTGGTTCTTCAGTGGATCTTCTCATTTTCGATCCATCGCCCACTGAGTGATCTTGAGCCTTCGTAGGGGGCCCATTGTGAACGATCACGTTTCAGTCTCGTATGTCATCACTGGCAACACACACTGGTCAAAGACTTTAGTCTTAAGATACTGTGGTATCTTGGACGACAAGAAGAGGTAGCATAGCTTCCCGAATACTGCATAACAAAGCTGGATTCGACGAGACACCTCTTTTTCGAAGTCGGATCTACCTATTTAGACTGTTTGTCCCAGGTATATATACTCGTCAACAACTTCGAGTGTAAAGCAACCAACTAGAATTAGAGTGAGTGCGACATGGGAGTTCTACGTGATCTTCGTCTTATCCATGTTCTTCTTTAGAACCTCTTGTTGGGAAGCTATGCTGAGGTCATCGAAGATTATGTCTAAGTCTTCTAAGGTCTCCGCCATGACCACGATATCATCTGAAAGTTGGAGGTTAGTGATGTACTCGCCGTTGATATTCATGGCAAGTCCTTTTCAGTCCTGGTTTGAAGACATCTTCCAACGCAGTAGTGAACAATTTAGCAGATATGTCATGTCCTTGTCTCATTCCACGCTGCAGTTGAATCGGATTCGAGTCCTGATCCTGAAGACGAACTGACATGGTGACATTTTTTTACAAGCACTTTATCACCTCGATGTATCAATAGTGGATTTGGCACCACTGGAGAGACTGTAACACCGCCCAAATCTCGATCGAATCGAAGGCCATCTCATAGTCCACAAACGCTAAGCATAGTTAAAAATGTATCTTTGTCATATTGTTACTAACACTAGTCTATAAGCTTAAAATTGTACTAACAAATATGGAGTAATCTGAATTAAATGTATTATTATTCCTTTATTTCATAGTATATACATATAAATTACATTTTTAAATATTTCTACATAAAAAATACATAAAAAACATTTAAAAATATAAAAAATAGTAGCCCACCGGTATCGGGAACAGGGTCAAAGCTACCGGCGGTCAGGGCTCCAGAGAGAGGAACTTCCTGACGATGCGAGCCGTGTCCAGCAGTACCGCTTTCTGAATCAAGCCCTTGATCCAGCTGCCTAACGAGAGCCTCCTGAGGTGTTGGTCAAGGCTCTTGGCTATTAAGCCATTGGCTGTCACGACTATCGGTACAATGATTGCTGAATCCACTTCCCACATGTCGACAACCTCGTGAGCCAAGTCAAGATACTTGATTTGTTTATCTTTCTCGGCTTTCACGAGGTTCTCATCATGCGGGATGGTTATGTCAACAATCATTGCACGCCACTCTGATCGATCCACCATCACTATATCAGGCTTATTGGCAACAATAGTCCTGTCAGTGATGATGGATCGATCCCAGTACAATGTGATATAGCCATTTTCGAGAACTGGGTCGGGCGTATACCTGTAGTACGGCACCTCCGATTCCACAAGGTTGTATTTAAGAGCAAGTTGCTGATGAATGATCCTGGCTACAAGGTTGTGTCTATGCAAGTACTCTCCGTTAGCTGGACGAGAACACCCGGAGATAATATGCCTTATTGATTCCCCCGGCCGGTGACATGCCCGACAGATGTCAACTGTGCCGTCTTTCACAATAAATCTCCGGTAATTGTTCGTCATCATAACTTCGTCCATAATTGCAAAGACAAAACCTTCAGTTTCCCCAAAGAGGTCACCGAAACGTAGCCAGGCTACAGACGCTTGAAGATCAACATCGGGCCCGTGTAGGGCTCGGAAAAAGCGTCCGTGAAGCTCTTTGCTCTTCCATACCTCCATGCGATCATTTGTGTCAAGCACTACTGGTTTACGCCAGTTCTCTTTAGCCAAGGAGAGCGGAGTGAGGCCCTTGTCAGCCGCGACCACATCTCGATGCATCCCCACGTCGGTTACTAGGAAATAGTCCCTGAGACTGCATACCTCGCGATTGTGGAGGGTCTTGGCGTTTAAAAAGCCACGACCCCCACATTTTCGCGGGATATACAGCCTCATAACCGATGACCGTGGGTGATGCAATCGATTTGCAGTCAGCAGCGTACGGACCCTCTGATCCAGGGCGTCAAGTTCGGTTTGGGTCCATTTGAGTATGCCGAAAGAGTACATCAATACCGGCATGACCCAACCGTTGAAAGCGCGCACCTTGTTTCCGCCTGATAGAAGACTATTAAGTACTTTTTTCAGGCGGCCAAAAAAGCGTTCCTTCAACGATTGCTTCATGTCAGTAACATTGATACCCAACGCTTCCGACATACCCAAATACTTATAGGTTTCGGATGCGGAGAGGGCTCTAAGGTTTATGGAATCAGTGAGTTGGGTTCCCACGGATTCCATAATCTCTCCTCGCTTTACATGCATGACCGCACATTTGTCCACACCAAATTCCATCCTGATGGAGCTACTGAAAGTTTCAGTAATTTTCAGTAGCTCCCTCAGTTGTGAATTGTTGGGAGCAAAAAGTTCCAGGTCATCCATGTAGAGGAGGTGCGATATAACCTGACCACCTCTCCTCAACCGATAGCCTAGACCTGAATCCTCCAATAGTGTGCTTAGAGGATTCAATGCTAAGCAAAACCAAAGTGAACTCAAACTATCGCCCTGAAATATTCCTCGCTCGATCCTTATCGGTTCGCTATTCCTCTGAATATTTCGACATCCTGGATAGCGAAGGACTGTCCTCCATGTCCTCATACACGTCATCAGGAAGGTGCGCAGAGTTGCATCCACTTTATACAACTCCAGCACCCGCATGAGCGGCAAACAACGAAAAGTAAGGACTGAGGTAACGAACCAGACACTAAAGCAGTTTGGAATTGAGATGCCAAGCGAGCGTGCGACCTTGGAAACCATTTTATCCAAAAGTTATGCAGCCCGTCCGGTCCTGGAGACTTCCAGTTAGGTAACGGACGGACTGCACAAGCTACATCTTTGGGGCAGATGGTAATAGCCCCCATTTCAGGTATTGGATCGCAGGCTCTCTCGACATCCCGGGCCCAGTCACCTTCAGTGTGACTGACAGGTACCGACCAGATACTGCGCCAAAATGAACACATGGCATCATCATCCGGTAGGCACGTGTCAGTCACACCTTGTTCTGGTCGTTCCCAGTCCCTATAAACCCACCTTTCATTGCTTTGGAAGGTGCGATTCTGGGTGTCCCGTTCCACTCGTCGTTTGTATCTTCTGATACGGTTCGCCCATGCATACACTTTCTGCTTCAGGAAGTCGATGCGCTCCGTGACACGGGCCATATAATTTTGTGGGCTGATATTTGTACCTGCAAATGCCCGCCTCACAAAGCGCATCACTCTGGGACGAGTATTACCCTCCCTGAAGCAGATTAGTTTACCGATGAGTGCTCTAGCCCCACCAATACGACGTTCAATCCTGCGCTGCCAAGCTGGTACTACTGGTTTCGGTCGTGTAGCACTAGAGTCACTGGGAAATTTGACATGAGCTACACGACAAGCTGCTACAGCTGCGCAGTACAGGATTGAATGAGTATCAGTGAGGTCCTCGCAGGTATCAAAATAATCTGATAACTGCGCATCCAGAGCAGCCATCAGTGCCCTATTTCTGTTATGCATGGGCAAACGTGGCAGGCGTGGTCTCTGTTCTGCCGGGGTGAAACGATATTCCCGAATCGCAGCCTCCAAAGCATTTATTAACTCCTCATTGCACTGGGTACTTACATTGGTAGCCCTATCATTACTCCCCTCGTCAGCATAGTTTGTGGGCTGCGGTGGTATCTCCGCAGTCTGCGACTGGTGAGCAATGATACGGCTACTCAGCATTTCGTTTCGCAGGCGATCAAGCACAGTATCATCCAACATATGATTACGCTGGATGACCCGCACCTGATCCGACAGTCGTTGCGCCGACACGTTGACAGCTGGCTCAAGCACCTGAAACAGAGAGAGCATTCGAACACGGTACGCGGTCAGGTTGTTTCCTCCCTCTGTAGCCCCATAGTATGAGCGCATGACATTTTCATTAATGGATTGTGTCAATCTCATGCGCTGCACACTACCGCCGGGAGCTGGGACCCTGTCAGAAGCCGATGGGCCTCGAGGTCCTAAGCGGTCCGGCGGCCGGCGTCCTCCCCGTCGGCGAGCAGGTGGTGGCGTCGTCGGCGGAGAGAAGTACTCGTCGCTCGAGCTCAACGCAACTGCCGCGGCCGGAGTCGTCACAGCACTTACAGTGGTGCTGGAGGCCGGCGGCGGCGAGGCGGAGCTGAGCAACGAGTCCGGAGATGGTGGGCGTGCTCTTCGAGCGGCAGATCTTGTCAACATCGTCTTCGTCTGAATTTTACAGTTTTGTCGGAGGTGACAGCTGTCATGTCACCTCCGGTTCGGCAGTTTTTTATATACATTGTTGCACATTATTTCATATTTATTTAAAAAAAATGGGTATAACTGATGTTGGGCTATTTTCTTTGTTGTTTTTCTATAAATGTTGATAAAACTGATTGTAAAATGTATTTTATATGAATATATAATTTGGAGCTTGACGAACATGATTAGTTGACGCTGGTGTTGCCAGTTAGTTATTATTATTATTATTATAGTGGTTTGTTATACTCCTCGAACTTCAGTATAACTTAAGCGGCAGCGTATGTATGTGGTCTATGATGCTGAAGTATTTTCGAAAGCCTGCTTGTTCGGGTGATGACGCTAGAAAACAGCTTATAGACACGGCTCAGCAGCGATATTGACCTGTACATTTTCAGAAGGGTATATCAACTGTATTTCAATAATAAAAACAACTTTTGATTAAAAGGATAATTATGATCGTATCACATGACGGAAGACATCAACAAAACGTCGGTTATAATGTAACAATATTACTAAAACTAAAAGGTTACCATGAGGTAATTGTTTACGAATGAACCGTGCTAAAGTTTTAATATCAAAACTGTCTCAAACAGGGCTGTGGTATTTACACGCCGCCGCGCCGCGCCAAAGGGTAGCTAGTGGTTCATAGGGCTGTCGAGAAAGGAAAATTTACTTTGATATTCAAACTAGCTTTTTCTGTCTATTTATTCAACTCCAAACAGTCTTTCCGTATTGTTAATTCTGGAGAATATAAATATAATTATAAACTAGCGCTTGACCGCAATCCCGCCTGATGGCAAGCAGTGATGCAATCGTTGATGGTAAAGCGCGCTAGTTTATTAGGCCCATTCACTTAAAAAACCTTAGAGAATAGGAAGGAAGACGGCAGTTGAGCGAGATGGTGCAATGTTAGACCCAATAACACGACCAACGATGCTGCGCCAGAGAGAGATTGATGTGGAGACCCTCCACGACCAAACTCCCGGCACAACAACATTTGACGCATCGTACCCGGCACACATCGCAACACAACTGCTCAGACCCATCCTCCGTACGGCTTCACCAGACATCATGCCGGAACACGACGAATCGCTTGGCGGCAAGACTTTGTCTGGTGGGTGGTAACTTCTGCCGGCAGCCGATGTTATGGCCTACCACCGGGAAAATTTATACAAACAATATTCTATATTATACTTTATTACTAGTTTATATTTCATCTTGACAATTCACCCAGATACATTGCATCATATAATACACTAGTGGCCGCCAGCGACTTTGTTCGCGTGGTTTAGTTATGCTCCGCTCCTATTGGTCGCATCGTGATGTTATATATAGCCTAAAACCTTCCTGGATTAATAGGATATCCAACGCATAAAGAATTTTCAAAATTCGGACCAGCAGTTCTAGCGATTAGCGCGTTCAAACAAACAAACAATCTCTTCAGCTTTATATATTCAGAGTTTTATAGAGTTCAGTCTTGCTGCATGTGTAGTTAAGTTATTGCGTGGCGTAGCACATAACCCAGGAGTGCTACGTCAGCTAGAGCTTCAAGTGCCGGACCGGTACGTGTGGAGGCGGCGACGCCCGCAACTGCCTGTGGCCAGAACCAACCTACTGGCGAAAGCACCTCACCCGTGCAATCCGTATGGTGAACGAAGTCCATGATAGACTGGACATATTTTCGTGTTCTTTGAGTGAACTCGCAAGAGTTTTATTAAATACTAGCTTTCCGCCCGCGGCTTCGCCCGCGTGGAGTTCGGTTATATCGCGCTTTTTAGATTTCCCTCAGGAACATCAAATTTTTCCGGGATAAAAGGCAGCCTATGTTCTTTCTCAGGGTCTAAAGATTGTCTGTGCCAAATTTCATCAAAATCGGTTGAGAGGTTTAAGCGGGAAAGCGTAACAGACAGACAGACAGACAGACAGACAGACAGACAGACAGACAGACAGACAGACAGAGTTACTTTCGCATTTATAATATTAGTATGGATTGTTAGTTATATTTAAGATTTAGTGTATGTATATTTAAGTATGCATTAGGGTAAGACCTGTAAGGACAGTTGTAAACTGATAAATAAATAAATAAATATTAGTATAGACAGGAAAAATTCTTTTAAAACAGATTATGATGAAACGGGCGCCCAGCGCTCGATCTCAGAGCGGATGTTTTATAAAGTAACTTTCTAGAAAAAAATAAACTACGAGAAGCAGAATCTTCAATAAATTCTGTGCATTTTGATACCTGGTTTTTCAAGTTTAGTTGCGTACCTATAAGTGTAGAAAAACGGAAACTATGCAATATGTGTGTAGCCACTTACGGTGTGGGCCGAGAATGAATTGAAAAGTTAAATTTATTGTCTCAAAAAATGTAGCCACTTTCGATACATATTACTAAGCATTTTATAATTCTTTTCAACGAAGTTTTTTTTTTTTGAAGTCTTTGCTCCGCACATGGGATGTCTCCTGTGTCTTGGGTGCGTTTACAAACATATAAATTCACATACATAAACAACCAGACACGGACAGCAGTAAATGGCTTAACCACTGCGCTAACCGTGAAATCAAATAACAATGTAAACTGATACGTCATATTGGATGCGCGTACGTCTAACCGTATGCTTCTTCATGTTGCCACTATATGAAACGTAAGTCATTTTTGAGGATGATAATCTCGCAGCTTTTCTTTTAAATATTCCTGTTTGTGTTTGTTTAAACTGTTCTCTCACAATTTAAAATTACTTTTTTTGTGTTTTTGTTATATTTTTCACCGGTTCGGAGTCAGTTGTGATTGTTTGCTGCACCGGGTGAAGTCTTTACGTCGGCGCCGGCTGTCACTGATACTGGTTATCTCTGGGCTCTGTTTTGCATAAGGTCGCAGCACAATGCTGAGCGACGGCCGTTTTGCGTAGATGTGACGCATGTTCCCTCAACATGTGTTTTTGTAAGCTTTTGTGTCATATTTACCAATGCAAATAAAGTTTTTTTTTTCTTTCTTTCTTGGATTTAAACAAACAGATTAATGATCTACTGCAGCCACTTTTGTCTGGTCTGACATCCAGCTGTAAGATGTCTAGACAACAGTGTTGTCATTGCTGGTAAACTTTAGGCTCGCAGAAAAAAATAGATGCTTGTGCTCAGCAGTGGATGAAATTGGACTGTGGAAAAGATGATAAGCAGACCAGAGCAGCGGTGACTTAGTCGTAGGTCGTAGGTTCAAACTCCATCAGGCGCTTCAAATCAAATGGAATCAAAATTGTTTATTTCAAATTAACCATCACTTGGTACTTTTGAATAGTCAATGTCGATCAGTCCAAGAAAAGTGAAGCTAAATTGCACGTTCCAAAGCGTAGATCTCTATGGAGAAGAACGTGCAAGAAACTCCATGGACTTCATGTAAATTATTTCATCACCACTGCTCTCAAAACGGTGAAGGCAAACATGGTGAGGAAACAGGCAAGTCCTAGAGCCAAAACTTCGAAGACATGTGACTTCTACCAACCCGCACTTGGCCTATGTGGTAGATCACGGCCCACCCTCTCACTGAGAGGAGGCCTCTCAGTGAGACTCAACTGTGGGAACATTAAAAGCTGATTATGTTAAGATGATAACGGCCTTATCTTCAGAGTCCCATGCATTGATACATATATTGAAGACAAAAAGGCTTCGGCTTGAGCTGCGTCCGATTTCTATACTTACACTAATTGTACTTTAATTTTTCCTCTTGTAGTTTTAATTTGTAATTGTCTGTTTTTTTTTTTTTTTTTCTCTCAAAGCCAGTACACACTATGTAGCCAAGCATATTGTACGTTACGGAATTGCATCGCTGACAGGGGTGTTCGGCACTGGTGCAGCTACACACGAGCTAAACTTAGTATTCGGGAACACTGTTGGAACTGCTGAACCTTGGACAAAACTATCTTTGCATTGTGTAGATTCAATTTCTTAGTATTGTATAATTGCATGGCACACGTGTGAGCACAATGTACATACTTGCTGTAGGTAAAGCATCTATTTGTGGGGTTAGTCTTTTTTGTTATTGTTTTTTTTTTTGTGTTTTCCATAATGGACATTCTTAGCGTACAATATATTTCTGAATCATTCTCACACGGTTGATTTCAAAATGAATGATGTAATCAAATATTTGAATCAATAGCTTGATAATTTAAAAGAGTGTCCATGGAGTTTCTTGCCTGTTCTTCTCCATAGGTACCTACTCTTTGGAATGGGCGACTAGCTTCATCTTACGATCTTACTGACTGACCGACCTACTGACAATTCAAAAGTGCCTGTAACTGGTTTATTTAAAATAAATGCTTTGATTTTGATTGACTTCTCAAAGTCCGTTTCTTTGAATGCCTTCCTTGGATTTATTATAAAGTCCATTAAAACAAATCCTGTAAATATGAAACAAAATATTTTCTCCTGACAAACTTGGAACCCTTTGTCTACCCGCCTTTAAAAACAGATTTAACTACCTAATAAGGTAAGTAGCATCCCTATTAATTTAATCGGGTACAGAGGAAATGAGCGAAGAATCTTGTGTAAGGGTTAATATAAATTATAACGTAAAGCTTTGAAACGAATCGCCGGGTGTGTATTACTGTGGCGTTAAAGGCTTTTTTAAAATACATTTTACAGTTTATTTTAGAAGGTGTTAAGGTGACAGATGGTTTGTTTTTTTTTGTGTGCCAAATAGAGGCATTGCCGAGTTGTATGGTCATGTTGGCTTAGGGAAAAGTCAGTCCTCGGTTCACGAGAACTGTCAACCTACGGTAGGTTGACAGTTCTCGCTCTTGCTCATCATAACCACAATTGAAAAAAAAACAATTTGTTTTAATTTACCAAATTCATGGCCTCAATAACGTCAATAACAGCACACGCGCGGCTCTTTGGTTGCCAAAATTATAAAAAAAAAATGCTTTTAAAATTTGAAGATCAAAATTAAATTTCAAAATTGGAATAGGTTGGTATGTTTTTTAAATTTCGAAATTGGAATAGGTTACCTATTCCAATTTTGAAATTTAATTTTAATTTTCTAAGGAATAATTCTGTGTATTTTTAACATAAAACACACAAAAGTATTCCAATTACTAAGCCCGACAGTCCGACAACTAGTCTAATCAAGGGGTTTTATGTCAGAGAGAAGTCAGATAGGTAGTCTCTTCTACTGAGACCCCTCTGTGCCACGAAAAGCGTGTTACGCCTTTGGACCCAACGTCATTCGAAGATCTTTGACAGTCTCTATGGGTAGTCAAAAGCACGAATGTGACGACCAGTTTTTCCAAGGGTTATCACATTACCCAGTAACTGGGATGTGGAGGTCAGATCAAGCACTTCATTTAAAATACTAGTGTTAAGCTGTATCCACTTAGATTGGAACCGACTCCAACATCTGAGAAAACGTTAGGCAGTTGTTGAAATCTTATATAGTTCTCTGTTGGCCACAAAAACATTAATGCCATAATATATAAATTGAACCTATGGCTCATAGAGTATTGTCATTTTGCTAGGCCTTTTCCAACTATTTCGGGGTCCAGTCTAACCAGTTTCAGCTGAATGGCATGTAAAATACTGCTTTATCCAGTTACATTGGAATTAACCCCAACATCTTTCGTCTTGTTCTTCAGCCTATAAAGGTCCACTGCTAGACGACGTCCTCATCCAAAGCTTTCATTCCATTGGGGGTTTTGCCTTAATCTCAATCCCCACGCCTGGTAGGCGGGTTGGGGATCTCAGTAATTTGATATTTCACAAGAGAAGCGCTGCTACCCGTTTCAGTGGTCAGAGTTCCCTTTGTCGCCTCTTACGACACCCACGGGAGGATATGGGATGGTACTATTCTAAGCCAGCGTCAAACATCGTTCAAACATCGTTGGGAAAAGGTTATTAGATACTGTAACGTTATTGACTCTGGGTGGCTAATTTTACCCTTACTCGGCAGTTACAGTAAATTTAATTATGTAAATACTTGGTAGCTAGGAGCATTAAATAAAACAATAAATGGATACAATTACAAATTTATTTTATAATTACCCTGTGTCATAAATATATGACAAAACAATCTCCTAACTTACCTAGTCGATTTCCTGACTCACTCCGTCTCGGGTTGGAGTGGGACAGGGAATCCACATGAGATAATTCAGCAAGCTCAGGGTCGCTTGATGAAGGATTCGTGAGGTGAACCGTTGTGACCACAGCTCAGTCGTTACAAAAGTTATCTCAGGGTGTGCACAACATTTATCAACAAGACTTGATAAGTATAGCCTATTTACATGCAACCTGTTTTAAACTCACTCTCACTCACTAGATACATCAAAACAAATAAATAAGGACAGGGAGTCTACGTTTCTGATTAGCTCTCCTGACTAACGCTTCTGGTTTACGGTACAAAGACCCTTGGCTTCACTAACTGACGGGTGTCAGATTAATGCACGGTTGAGCGCGGCCTGCGGGATTAGGTATTTCGGGAACACCCGGAGCAAAGAAATTATGACAGCTTACACCTGTCTAGTCATCGTCGGAAGAGAATTGGATGTGCCATACCACCAGGGTTCAGCACACTTCTACTCCAAACAAGATTGATCCGATCGGAATCAAGGCCACCTGAGGCAAGTCAGGACGCGACGCCTCCACAAGGGTTCCTGCCCTAGGTCCGCCAAAAGAGCCAAATCTAGAACAACATTTGACCTAAGTCAGCACTATAGAACAAGAAAACACGGGGAGAAATATTCCGGGTATAGAAATGAATACTCACAGAAATATCAGCCAAATCGCTAGACGCTCAACCCCATAAGGTTATGGCGCAAACACGCCTTCCTTGCGTACCAGCAACATCAGCAGACCAGCCACCACCGAGCACGACATCAATCGTTCTTCTCGAAACTTCTTTAGCCAAGCGATCGACCCACCCCAATTGGGTTGTATCCCAAAAAATAATTTAATTTCCGTCAGACAGGTTTATAAAAAATATTGAACACGTATTTTTTATTTTTTGTTTCAGTCAAATACTTAGGAAGATATAGTGATTTGAAATGTCGCATGACGTCACGCCGTGTTACTAAATATACCACGGCGTGACGTAATTAGCCCCCACTCCGTAACTTTAATATGTTATATCTCAGTAGGTTTTCGTAATTTCGACGAAACAAAAAAATACGGGTCCCAATTTTTTTATTATCTATAAGACGGACTAATTATTTTATTGATTTTCATACCTTGGATACATCCCTATTGTCCTTTCCTGAACCATAGACTAGTGCGTTCCGCGACTTGTATTTTAATTTCAGACTCATGAGTTGGTTCTTATTTTTAATATTTATTTATCCTATTTCCTTTTTTATTTTATTTAACCCGGTCGTTCCTTATTTGAATTTATTTATTATATTATCGACCGTACTTTCGCGCAACGCCATCTCTCGGCTCGATGCAAAATATGTGACACGAGTTTAGTCCGTGTCTAAGAGATGTCGCCTGCTGCTATATTTTTGCTATGTGACAATACCTACTGAGTTTTTGCTAGGGCTTTCAAAAATATTTTTGTCGAATGTTTTTGTAAAATATCCTTCTTTTTTATAAATTATTAAACTAGCGCTTGACTGCAATCCCGCCTCATGGTAAGCAGTGATGCAATCGTTGATGGTAAAGCGCACTAGTTTATTAAGAGCCGATTCACTCTAGCCTTAAATACACTAAAATTGTAGTCCGACGGAAACACCCACGCTGGCAAATTGTTTCAGTCCCTCGATATACGCGGTATAAAGGAGGAGGCGAAACGCTTCGTCCGGATCGTAGTGGTGTTAACAACGTAAGGGTGGAAACTCACCGTACGACGGGTCGGCCGATGGTGGAACGGAGATGGGGGGATTAAATCATGCAAATAAGAAAATACCACACAATATTTTCTTTACCTTATTTACGTAATATTTTCTAACTTAACCCTTCACAAATATATTTCCAATAATAACCCTCTAGGCAACAACAGCCAACATATTAACAGAATTAATGACAGGGTTAGATTCAATACATTGCTGACCTTGACCAGCCGCCCCTCGATTGTATTTGAAAGGTCATTTGTAGTCCTTTGTTTGTTAATTATTCAGGTATTTTAATCAATAAAGGATTTTATAATTGTCGCGTGTTACAGAATGGTAATTCTGTAAAGTTAAGACAGGAATAAAAGTTACAATATTTAAGAAAATGTGCAGAATACGCCTGGACTCGCAAAACATGAAAGGGATGGTACTCGGTGGTAGGCCATAACATCCGCTGCGGCAGAAGTTACCACCTACCAGACAAAAGCTTGCCACCAAGCGATTCATCGTGTTCCGGCATGATGTATAGTGAAGCCGTACGGAGGACGGGTCTGAACAGTTGTGTCGTTATTGCTCATTACTAGGTACCTACTTAGTTCGACAATCCGACAACATCGGCTGTCGGCAAAAGTTACCACCCACCAGACAAAGTCTTGCCTCCAAGCGATTCGTCATGTTCCGACATGATGCCTGGTGAAGCCGTGCGGAGGACGGGTCCTAGCAGTTGTGTTGCTATGTGTGTCGGGTACGAAACGCCACATGTTGTTGTGTCGAGAGTTTGGTCGTGGAGGGTCTCCAGACCAATCTCCCGGTGGCGCAGCAGCGTTGGTCGTGTTGTTGGGTTTAACATTGCATCACCTCGCTCAACTGCCGTCTTCCGACCTATTCACTCTGTTTTATGAGTGAATAGGCGCGACTGAGCACGGCGGAGGCGGGCGGAGGGGGTGTTTTATGGGTGACTAGCGCGTTTTACCATCAACGATTGCGTCACTGCTTACCATCAGGCGGGATTGCGATCAAGCACAACTACTTTTTTCAAATATTCCATCATCATCTCAGCGTTAATCCCAGTCGCATCCGAAGCCTTTTCAGCTTTGGAGTCTGGGGTTCGCTTCACCAGTCCAACTGCTGATATGGCTAAACTTCGACATTTTCCGTGAAGCGACTGCCGTCTGACCTCCACAACCCGAAGGCGACATCGAAGCATTGCAGTTAGGCCAATTGTTGGATTTTTGAGGGCTCCAACAACCCGTAACGACTGCCATTAGATGTTCGTATGGCAACCGGGACCAACGGCTTAACGTGCTTTCCGAGGCACGACCAGACCAGTGGAAATATTCATATTCATCATGCATACAAATACTTGCACTGTGCAGGGATCGAACCCGTGCCACCTTGCGCAGCGGCCGCGTCCGCTACCGCTACGCCACGGAGGCTGTCGTACTTTTTGCAATATTATAGGCTGGTATTTCTTATAGCCATTAGATTTTTTTACTATTATTATTATTTATTATCTGTAAAGCGTAGTAATAATAATAATATTAAGACATGGCCATCAACCAACAGGTTCGTCGATCCCGCAAAGACATCTCAACTTGCTGGATAGATTATAAGAAACCCTACGATTCGGTGCCACATACATGGCTTATGAGGGTGCTGGAGTTGTACAAGATTAATGCAACTCTACGCACTTTCCTTAGGTCGTGTATGGGGCAATGGAAGACGGTCCTTCGCTATCCAGGGAGTCGACGGGTCCGGGGGAACGATGAACCTGTATGGATTAAGCGGGGAACATTCCAGGGCGACAGTCTGAGTCCACTATGGTTCTGCTTAGCTCTGAATCCTCTAAGCACACTGCTGGAGGATTCATGTCTGGGTTATCGATTGAAGAGAGGTGGTCAGGTCATATCTCACCTCCTCTACATGGATGATTTGAAACTCTTTGCCCCCAATAAATTGCATCTGATGAAGCTACTGAATGTAACTGAAACCTTTAGTAGTGGCATCAAAATGGAATTTGGTGTGGACAAATGTGCAGTCATGCATGTAAAGCGAGGGCAGATTATGGAATCCGAGGGAATTACTCCATACACCTTAGATCCCTCTCCTCATTCGAGAGCTATAAATATTTAGGTATGTCGGAAGCGTTAGGTATCAACGATGCTGACATGAAGGAATCGTTGAAGGAGCGCTTCTTCGGTCGCCTGAGGAAGGTGTTCAATAGTCTCCTCTCGGGTGGAAATAAGGTGCGCGCCTTCAACGGGTGGGTCATGCCGGTTTTGATGTACTCTTTCGGCATACTTAAATGGACTCAGACCGAACTCGACGCCCTGGATAGAAGGGTCCGTACACTGCTGACAGCAAACAGGATGCATCACCCACGATCATCGGTGATGAGACTGTATATTCCGCGGAAGTGCGGGGGTCGAGGCTTTTTAAATGCGAAGACCCTCCACAACCGGGAGGTATGCAGTCTCAGAGAATATTTTTTAAAAACCGTAGTGGGTATGCATCATGATGTGGTCACAGTAGACAAGGGGCTTACCCCGCTATCCATGGCGAAAGAGAACTGGCACAAGCCTATAATACTTACTACAGATGACCGCAAGTTGGTATGGCAAAGCAAGGAACTTCACGGGCGATTTTATCGGGCTCTTCATGAGCCTGATGTTGACTTTTTAGCTTCCGTATCCTGGCTACGATTCGGTGACCATTTCGGGGAAACTGAAGGTTTCGTCTGTGCAATTATGGACGAAGTTATCTTGACTAATAATTACCGGAGATATATTATGAAGGTCGGGACGAATGACGTGTGTCGGGCATGTCACCATCCGGGTGAGTCCATCAGACATATTATCTCTGGTTGCTCTCGATTAGCTAACGGCGAGTATTTGCACAGGCTTAACCAAGTAGCTAGGATCATCCACCAGCAACTTACTTTGAAATATAAACTTGTAGATTCTGAGGTACCGTATTATAAGTATGTGCCCGACCCAGTTCTTGAAAATGACCATGTCACGTTATACTGGGATCGCTCTATCATTACTGACAGGACTATTGTTGCCAATAAGCCTGATATAGTGGTGATAGATCGATTAGCGCGCCTCGCAATGATTGTCGATGTTACCATTCCACATGACGGGAATCTCGTGAAAGCTGAGAAAGAAAAACAAATTAAATATCTCGACTTGGCGCACGAGGTTGTTGACATGTGGAATGTGAACTCGGCTGTCATTGTACCGATTGTCGTATCGGTCAATGGTTTGATAGCCAAGAGCCTCGACCAACATCTATTGAGGCTCTCGTTAGGCAGTTGGATCAAGGGCCAAAATCAAAAGGCAGTACTCCTCGATACGGCCCGCATCGTGAGGAGGTTCCTGTCTCTGGAGCCCTGACCACCGGTAGCTTGGACCCGCTCCCGCCATCAGTGGAACACTATTTTTTATATTTTTAAATGTTTTTATGTTTTTTATAAATATTTATAAATATTTAAAAATATAAATGAATATGTATATGTAGAAAAATAAATGATATAATAATAATAATCTTTATTCATAAAACTTACACAACATTGTAAAACCAAAGCTACAAAAATATTAAACGTTTATTTTTCCACCACATAATTAAACATATTCTTATACAATTACATACATATCTTATTGCCTAAATAACAGCTAGGTATTATGTGTGACTAAAATATACATAAGGTCATACAGAACGTATTATTATATAAAGAATCATGTAAAATTAGCGACATGCCCGAGCTAGGTTTGTTAAACCTGTGTTTCAGTCGCTCACTTTACATCACAATATATCAATAAGTCCGTAAGATTCAATTACGCAACGTTATGGACTAGGAATTCAATAAACAAAAACGTTCGTTATTTATTATGCTATCTTATGTACTATTTAATTTTATATCTTATCTAACTTTTATCTGTAAACTATTTACTATCACACTATAACTTCCAGAAGCTTTTCTGTGTCTGTGTAATTGAGAATCAATAGGTATTCCGATATTACTTGACTACATTAGTGTAGTACAGTAGTGTACAGTAGTGTTTGAGTCTTACTTTGTTATGCCTATTATTTATACCTTTTCACCTTTATTTTGTTACTAGCTTTCCGCCCCCGGCATTGCCCGCGTGGATTTCGGTTATATCGCGCTTTTTAGATTTCGCTCGGGAATTTCAAATTTTTCTGAAATAAAAAGTACCCTATTATTTAATCCAGACTTCTAACTTTACGTCTACAAAATTTCAAAGCAATCGGTTCAGTAGTTATGGCGTGAAAGCGGAACAAACAAACAAACACACTTTCCGAAATATAATATTAGTAAGAATGCCTATTATTTGTCTTCGACTCTTGCACGATATCTCCATAAAAGCTAGTTCTGGAACCTTGGAAGGGACTTGGTGACCTGTAACACAGGTTTTTCCCCAAATACATACCTATATTAGGCTCCAGTCTCTCACAAAGGTGGAATCCAGCTGAGACTTTTTTGCATACACTAATTATAAATCAACTTTCTGAAGAGAGAATAAAAAATAAATAATTATTGTTATTACATACTAGTATCTAGTTACGTTAGACGCGGCCGCTGCGCAAGGTGGCTCGGGTTCGATCCCCGCATAGTGCAAGTATTTGTATGCATGAATATGAATATTTGCACTGGTCTGGTCGTGCCTCGGAAAGCAGGTTAAGCCGTTGGTCCCGGTTGCCACACGAACATCTAGTGGCAGTCGTTACGGGTTGTTGGAGCCCTCAAAAGTCCAACAATTGGTCAAACTGCAATGCTTCGATGTCGCCTTCGGGTTGTGGAGGTCAGACGGCAGTCGCTTCACGGAAAATGTCGAAGTTTAGCCATAGCAGCAGATGGACTGGTAAAGCGGACCCCAGACTCCAAAGCTGAAAAAGGCTTCGGATGCGACTGGGATTAACGCTGGGATGATGATGATGATACTAGTATCTAGTTAAAAACAAAGTTTGTAAAGGTGTATGTAAAAAGGAGAAACTTTATTTTTATTCTACACTAGCTTTCCGCCCGCGGCTTCGCCCGCGTGGATTTCTGTTATATCGCGCTTTTTAGATTTCGCTTTTTAGAATATCAAATTTTTTCGCGATAAAAGGTAGCCTATATCTTTCTTCGGGGTCTAAAAATTGTCTGTGCCAAATTTCATCAAAATCGGTTGAGAAGTTTATGCGGGAAAGCGTAACAGACAGACAGACAGAGTAACTTTCGCATTTGTAATATTAGTATGGATTGAAAAGGTAACTTAATCTTTACAATAAAAGCATTACCCTAAATCACCATTCTGAATTTCAAGGCAAAGATCAAAAGGCATTTATTGAAATCGCACTTAAATTAGCATTTTACGAACATCAAAATTACGTAATACAGACCTCCCCGTCCTTCCCACATACAATCCTTTACCTACCCCAAATGATGCCTAAAGCATGGTAACCACAGCACGTAGGCAGGTAGATCTAATTGCTCTGATTCCAGTCTGGCTAGATTCCAACTGTCATCAGCTTACTGCACGGTAATACCATCAGGATAGCCTTTTCCTATATACATTTTGTAACACGTCGTGGTGGCCTAGTGGTTAAAACACCAGCCTCTCAAGTATAAGTGTGCGGGTTTGATTCCAGGTCAGGCAAGTACCAATGTAACTTTTCTAAAGTTATATGTACTTTCTGAGTATATCTTGGACACCAATGACTGAAGGTCAAGGAAAACATCTTGAGGAAACCTGGACTTTTTGTTTGGACCTGGAGTTTAAGTCTGAAATCGCCAACCCGCATTGAGCAAGCGTGGTGATTACGCTCAATCCTTCTCTGTATGAGAGGAGACCTGTGCCCAGCAGTGGGACGATAAAAAGGTTGATGAATATTATAAATGCGAAAGTAACTCTGTCTATTTGTTACGCTTTTACGTCTAAACCACTGAATTGATTTTATTGAAATTTGGTAAAAACATAGAGTTGACCTTGAGAAAAAACAGGATAGTTTTGATTCCGGACTTTTGAACAGTTCTCTTGGAAACGCGATATAACCGAACTCCACGCGGGCGAAGCCGCGGGCGGAAAGCTAGTGATCTATAACTTTGATTTAATGTTATTACTAGTTTACCAAATTTCAGTCAAATCAGTTCAGTGGTTTAGACGTCAAAGCGTAACAGACAGATAGACAGACAGACAGAGTTACTTTCGCATTTAAAATATAAGTAGGGATATCTTATGTAACAACCCACACTTTCACTTTGTTTCCATCTCTTGAATTGTTGTTATTGTTTTACTTATTCAACCTCTGCATGCTTTGTCATTTGACGCCAATTGATTCGATTCTTTAAACCTTATTAATAGGTTGCGTAGTGGCGGCCTCGTCCCGAAAGACGCAGCGTAGGGAGGCACCCAAAAAAGGTGTAAGTACCGATGACCTGATGAAGGCTGCGGGAAGCCGATGGATCCGGGAAGCACAAGACCAATCATTTTGGAAAGCCTTGGAGGACACCTATGTCCATTAGTGGACCTTTATAGGCTAAAGAAGAGGAAGAAGAAACCTTATAAACAAAATTATAAAATGTGTACCAACACTGAAACACGTCAATCATATTTCTTTAAATTACTGACTACTTACTTCAAGAAGAGAGGACGAACCGCTCAGACGTCACAATCTCTTTTAGGCTAAGAACTCACGGAGCGGTTTTCAGACGCATCCGCCGCGGCTGCGGGCCCGCAGCTTCTGTAGAATGCAGATATAAATGTAAAAAGTTAAAGCACATTTCGCGATGCGTTTTACTCCCGCAGTGTGCGCTATTGTTTGCGGGTCCTGCTGCACCGGCGCGGCGGTTATCTTGCATCGGCGGGCGCGGGTCGCGGTGCGGCGATTTGCTCCCGCGCGTTCTACAACTGCCCATCTTGCAACCGCCCGTCTTGCGGTAATCAAACGCCAAGTTTGCGGGTGATAATCGCTACCGCGACAGCTGCGTAATCGCACAAAACTCCGGTCTCGTGAGTTTTTAAAATAAAACTACATTCCGCTACCGCGGCGGGCGCGGGTGAAAACCGCTTCGTGAGTCCTTAGCTTTAAAGTCCAAACATAATATTGGCGAGATCATGTGAAGACCATGTTTCATGTTTATTGTCAGTCTTCAAGTGATCAGGTTAAAGCTATGCTTGCAGCGGTTCGTCTGTGGATGGGTGACATACCAAGACTCCTCCATGCCACGGAATGCACGTTAAGCCATTGATTCCGGCCGGTGTCCACAGAGGAACGAATTTGGTCAGTCCACCTTATTGGACTGCGACCTCTGGAACGTCGTCCATCCACCTTCCCAGTAACCATCAGATGTTCGAGGTTGTCTCCATCCTTTCTGGCAATATGGCCAAAACACTCCAAAATTCTTCGAAGGCAGATAGAGGAGAGTCTTATTGAGACACCCAGCTCTCGAAGGATTGATGCATTTGTGCGGAATGCTGTCCAAGGAATCTGAAGCATCTGAGGTTCTGGCCTACCACCGAGAAAAATAGAATAGAATATACTTATCTCTTTATTAAAATAAACAAGACTCAATAAGTTTGTCATTGAAACGTACGACGATGTTATTGAGCGCAGATACTAATCAAAAACAAAGGAAACAATACAAAAATTAGCTGTTACTTAATAATATCATAAATACAATCTCCCTAAATGTGAATTTATATCATTCACAACTGTTAAGTACTACAAAATCATTGTATGAGAAAATTAATTTATTATCATACTATTATCCGTACTAATATTATAAATGCGAAAGTATCTCTGTTCGTCTGTCTGTCTGTCCGCTTTCACTCCAAAACTACTGAACCGATTGTAATGAAATTTGGTACACAGATAGTCTAGTGCCTAAAAAAGGACATGGGCTGTATAACAATCCGCTATGACCAATAGGAGCAAAGCAGTAACAAAAAATGTTGCGAAAACGGGGGCAAATGCGTACGCACATATTGCTCCCATTATTTTAACAGGCGCTTATTTTATATCAACACACGGACGGAGTCGCGGGCAACAGCTAGTTAGTAATAATCTTTCTATTGGACTGCTACACGAAGCCCGATGTAAGAAAGAAAGAAAGAAATTGCGACTTCAAAATCAAGCTGCAACAACCACCAACGAAACCTAAACTAACACACTAAAGCCTACACAATCAACATATCCAGGTAATTCTAATTGCATAGATTTGGTGCTGGCGAGAGGCCAAATGTCGTCGAGAGGTGCCTACGAGATTAATTACAAGAGATTTACTGTTATAGGCCTCCGTAGTTGGCAAACGTTCGTATTTATAGTAGTAATGATTTGTTATGCCCGTTCAATTGTGCGCCGTGTTGGGGGTTTTCAAATTTGGAAGTGTTAGGAAATTGGGCCTCTGTTTTGACGACAGCTGAATACATTCAATGAACTAAGCAAAATAGCTAGTAGATTCTCTTGTTCATAATCTAAGAATACACTGTATTCTTTTAAACTTGTTCCTTTGCCTTTGTGTCAATGTTCTACATCGACCTGTCAATTTGAACAGTCCGCACATCACATCATGTGGAAGTGTATTCTTTGGCAGAATGAACGCAATATTATGTTGGATAGTATACAAGTTACATCCGGAGTCGTTTATTATACCTTGTAGAAACTAGAACCAATTTCCGTGCGTTCAGGTGCTTTTGCCATACATATTATTGGAATCAATTGTAACAGCACATACCTACTTAGGACCCATTAACTTAATCAAATTTTATACCGTGGTGCTTGGCAATCTGGGCTTCTCCCAGTTGCAAAAATGTCGCTTTGTGTCGATTGGCCTAGTTCTGTTCTGTCTCCTGCTTGTTATGGGGGGAAGTGGAAATTTTTTTTTTTCTCGTCCGCTATTCTTTTCTGATTACTTTCGTTGCGGGACCCAAGACAGTTGAATCGTTTCTCCGGGACTCGTCGAACCTCATTGCTCGACGTTTTCCTGGCGGTCTCCACTGCTGACTCTGGCTTTCAGGAGTTGCAGTGGGTGGGATAATGTGTGGCGGGTTTTTTTTTGTTCATAATCTAAGCTAATTTTAAGTTAAGTGCATCTTTTTCTATCTACTTCATTTAGAAAAGGATAGAAGATAACATTTTAGGTTAATCCTGTCAAATTAAGAGACTTCATAGAGAGTTTAGACGCGATTATAAACATGGCGACCAAAAATACGTCAATTTATGACAGGAGCTGACTAATTTGACAGGTCTAAATAGGTATTTTTACCCGACTGCCAGGAGGGTTATGTTTCTAGCTCCTATCTTGTATGTATTATTCTTTATTACCTAGTATTTCCAGAACCGCTGAACGGATTTTCACATTTAAGGTATTGTTAGATTTGACTTAATTGCCCAACTGCTACTAGATAGGTGACATTTTAAAAAATCCAAAATGGCGGATGTATGACGCCATATTGTGAGATATAAAGAAATAAATTTCTACCAAGCATATCGAGTGGGATATCAAAATAAAGGATTTTAAACACTGATTCTAAATATGTATATAACTTAATATTGAATGGAACAAAAAAAAGAATTACATGATTTTTTCTGCCAAGCATATCGAGTTGGGTATCAAAATTAAGGATTTTAATCACTGATTATAATAAATATATTGATTCTAAATATATTTTATATAAAAAAGTCTTTAAATATAAAATTGCCGTTTAATGGGAAAAAAAACTTTTGTATTAATTGAAGTAGGTAATTACCCATGCAATCAATGTATTTTTGCCAACACAGTGGCAGTTTATTGATTCTTAAAGAAATCAGCTGGACGAGAGGCAAGTGTCAGTCTTCGAATGGGGCAATGCCAAACTTGTAGCATTCAATACCGCCAAAACACAGGCGTGACCCCCAAAAGGAGCCCATTCACCTTGGCTCCTACTTTTCGAAATGTATCCTTGGAGTGTACCGACCGCCTTCAGCTTTTGGGAGTTGAGATTTCCTCCACCCTAAACTTTGGGCGGTTCATTGAGTCCAAAGCCAAGGTGGCTGCCAAGGAACTTGGCGTTATCGCAAGGGTCCGGCGGTACTTCACACCAGGGCAGCTTTTAATGTTGTACAAAGCACAGGTCGGTTCGTGTGGAGTACTGCAGCCACATTTGGGCTGGTGCTGCTAAGTGTCACCTGGCCACTTTGGATTCAGTGGAGAGGTGGGCGAAGAGGCTGATTGGTAACCCTAACTTAACTCGAGACGGTCTCCAAAGCCTAGAGCACAGGCGTAGAGTAGCCAGCCTTTCGGTCTTCTATAGGATGCATTTTGGGGAGTGTGCGAGGGAATTGCAAGTGTTTCTACCTTTTCAGTTCGTTAGAGTTTTATGCAGGTGGGTTTTTTGTTTTTAAATAATATTTTTTATTGTAAAAGCGTTGAAAGAACTACTGTTCTTTGACAAACAGTTTAGACTTTTGTCTTTGATGCTAAAGCGCTAGTTTATTAAGAGCCTATTCATTAAAAAAAACTGAATGAATAGGAAGGAAGACGGCAGTTGAACGAGGTGGTGCAATGTTAAACCCAACAACACGACCAACGATGCTGCGCCAGATGGAGATTGATGTGGAGACCCTCCACGACCAAACTCCCGACACAACAACATTTGACGCATCGTACCCGCCACACATCGCAACACAACTGCTCAGACCGAAAAATTATCAGAGATATTGCTAAGCCATTGCTTTATCATCATCATCATCATCCTTTTTTATCGTCCCACTTCTGGGCACAGGTCTCCTCTCATACAGAGAAGTATTGAGCGTAATCACCACCACCACGCTTGCTCAATGAGGGTTGGCGATTTCTGATTTAAAGAACAGGTTTCCTCAAGATGTTTTCCTTCACCTTCTAATCAGTAATTGGTATCCAAGATATACTTAGAAAGTACATATAACTTAGAAAAGTTCCATTGGCACTTGCCTGACCTGGAATCGAACCCGCGAACTTATACTTGAGAGGCTGATATTTTAACCATAAGGCTACCACAACCACCATTGCTTCATAATATTCGAACAATGTGTCTCCTCAATCGACAGCCTCCGTGGCCTAGCGGTAGCGGACGCGGCCGCTGCGCAAGGAGACGCGGGTTCGATTCCCGCACAGTGCAAATATTTGTATGCATGAATATGAATATTTGCACTGGTCTGGTCGTGCCTCGGAAAGCACGTTAAGCCGTTGGTCCCGGTTGCCATATGAACATCTAGTGGCAGTCGTTACGGGTTGTTGGAGCCCTCAAAAGTCCAACAATTGGTCTAACTGCAATGCTTCAATGTCGCCTTCGGGTTGTGGAGGTCAGACGGCAGTCGCTTCACGGAAAATGTCGAAGTTTAGCCATATCAGCAGTTAGACTGGTAAAGCGGACCCCAGACTCCAATGCTGGAAATGCTTCGGATGCGACTGGGATTAACGCTGAGATGATGATAATGATGAATGTGTCTCCTCAATAACTTAAACAACGCATTGAATTTTGATTAACGAGATATTAAAACCATTCACTTTCGCATATCAAATCAATCAACGTACCCATCAAAATTAATAAACAGCAGACTGTCTTAATTCTGCTATAAACTCAAATGTCCATGGATACATTGAATAGCGACATTTGAATTATTTACAAGAAAATGGCTGGCCTGTCCGCTCCGACATAACTTCAATTAACACTAGACAAAGGACGGCTTTATGCAACATGCCATCGTGAAAGCAGACGGAACTATGGCAGGATATTCGGCAAAAGTTATTGGGTGTCAGGATTTTGCGGTCGGATTTGGAGTCTAGTCTTGGCTCTAATATTTTGAACAATTTATGGATGAGCAAGTTTGATAACTTGCTTGATTTTGATACTAGATTTTTAACCTTAGCCTGTGGAACACGTATACCCAGCGGGTGTACAGTATAATAACGCATTCTGGGTAATATTGGGGTTGCCGTAGTGCAGTAGCACGTCAGGGATGTTCGCCGAGGCGAGAGCCGACGGGTTCGCCGTGATCATGCGGAAACCTTGTGCTTCCATGATGGCGCGCTTGCGCTCTTCCTCCAATGGCATCCGGAATGTGTTTTCAGACCGGTAGGACGCTCCCCTCTTATATATGTGGATAAGAGTCCAGACACACTTCAATTAATTTATTACCTTAGCTTATGCTTTACTTTTACTAACATTATATGGATATTTATTTATTTTACCTGAAAAAAAAAATTGAATTTGAATAACATAATTTAGTTTTAAATGTAAAAACGTGGAAAACTGTCATGTCATGCAAGCATGGATTCTGAAATAGGACATTACATGACGCTTACAGGCATTTGAAATGTGGTGCTACTGTCGTATGCTGTGCATAAGCTGGACCCAAAAGTTCAGAAATGACACCGTCCTTCAGCGCGTACAAATGCCTCGAAAGTTATTGCCTACCCTAAAGAAACGCAAAGTAGAATATCTCGGCCTCGGCAGAATATAGCCATAGCCTCTGTGCTTCGACACAATAAATATGTGCTACTCCAACTGATTATGATGGGCAAGGTAGAAGGAAAGAGGCGCGCTGGAGGAAAGAGAAAATCGTGGCTGAGAAAAATCAGGGAGTGGACCGGCATTAGTTACGTCAAAAAACTGTTCCGACTCGCGTTTGACAAGACCGAATACAAGAAGCTGACAGCCAACCTTCAGGATTGAAGAGGCACAGGAAGAAGAAGAAGAAGTCACGTTACAAATACAACACTCAATCATAAAAAATAATACATTTCTTAGGCACTGAGGCAGTTATGTACGATTCTACTTTTTTTTACCTGAAATATTTTCAAATTAAGTTATGGACAGGGTTTCGAAAACATTTGCTTGTCCACAATATCAGCAATAAATTAATTTATTCCCACCATAGTTCCATCCTACATAACTCACATTCAATTAACGTTCTGGTGACAAATTAATGTGGTCAATATATACCGAGGGAGTGCCGCATCGCCAGTCATATGCTACCTTAGAGCATTCTGTCAAAATGTGGTCGCGTATCATTGTATGTTGGCTATTGATAATAATGCCTAGACGGTGGTTATGAAACTATATACAGTGAGCTTTATGCAACATTCTTGGAGCAGAGGTGGCCCGTTTTAAAAGTTGAAGATCATCAGTCTCAAATCCAGATAGGCACTTTACTTTGCGTAAATAATTTCAACACGATGAAGGAAACCATCGTCAGGAAACCGCTTTGTCCTAAAACCAAAAATTCTAAGACATGTGGAATCCATCAACCCGCACTGAACATCATCATCATTTCAGTATTAATCCCGGTCGCATCCGAAGCTTTTTCAACTTTGGAGTCTGGGGTCTGCTTTACCAGTCTAATAGCTGATTTTGGCTAAACTTCGATGTTTTCCGTAACGCGACTGTGGTCTGACCTCCACAACCCGAAGGCGATATCGAAGCATTACAGTTAGACCAATTGTTGGACTTTTGAGGGCTCCAACAACCCGTGACGACTGTCACTAGATGTTCGTATGGCAACGGCTTAACGCGAGCGGTTCATTGGGCCCAAGACTAAGGGGGGCTGCCAGGTCTTATTTGTGAACTTTCCTAAAAATTTAGAGTAGTTCACCTCGGCAAAATAGGGCAGCCAGGAGGGGCTATTCAGCAGCTATAGGTGTTAAGGTTACAATTAAAGTGTCATCAAGGCTAGAGTGAATAGGCTCTTTATAAACTAGCGTGCTAAAGCACGCAATAGATAGTAAACCAACAACGATTGAATCATTGCTGCTGTGTGTAGGGAGGGGCATCAGGAGGGATTGCGGTCAAGCACTAGCTTATAATATATAATAGATATATAATCTCAACTCAGCTGCATTGCATTTACCCTTCATTCCTCCCTTTAATGGCCCAAAGTTCCAAACTATACAAGAGAGCAGTTCTAATCATATTAAGGGAAATATTCTGCCAATAAACAACAATGAACTGATACAAAGCCTTCTCTGCCGAAACTATGCACGCGTACTTAGCGTGACGGTATTAAAAATATATTAAAGAAAGAAAAGAAAGAAAAAACGTTTATTTGCAGTAAACATGACGCAAAAGTTTACAAAAACACTAAAAATAAGACATAATTGAGGGAAACATGCGTCACATCCACGCAAAACGGCTTATATATGCTAGATCATCCACTGTGGCCCACTGTGGCCCACTGTACCGCTATCCCCGTCTCCTTAAACCACAAGCTTAGCGAAACAACACTCCGTAACGCAACAGCAGCGTAACCTAAATCCAAAAGCAATAATCTTGCTAATACACCACCATTATGTGTCACTTTTTCTAGAATACCAAAACGGGGCTCTGTCAGCGCGAAATGTGAGAAATGAACGTGACGAACGCGTAATCGCACGACTATTGCTTTTGGTTAGGAAGCGGCCAAGGGGCGTCCCTGGCAAACAAAATAAACCACGCAGCTTATGTACCAACCTTTCTGTGTACATAAGAAAATTGGGTCCTTATAAATACTGCAATGGGTAGATTTCAATTCACGACCTCTCTTTTTACAGTCTGATTCCGGATTCCAATTCTCGTAATTTCATGACCAACTTCTACAGACATTCTATCACTGAATATTCTTAATTTGTCCCATAAGACAAAGGCCCGAGTCGAAGGCATGTTGTGTTTCACGCGCGCCTCAAAGAGATGTCAGCACATCGTAACGGGGTCTACGAAGACCGATGCCTGCTGGGTCAGGGTTGCGGGTTGGTTAAAAAAGAAACTGTGGCCCTGGCCGTCGCACAGGCAAGTGAAGAAACACGGGTGGGTTTTAGTCAGTAAAAGTCAGACACGCCCCTCCCGCTCCCGAGCGGAAGAAGTCATCCCAACGAAAAAAAAAAACGAATTAGTTGATCTTGATCACAATCCATCACATCAGCCTCTAATTGTCCTAAATAAAAATTTTAATTTTTTTTTGATATTACGTAATTATCGACAAATTTAGATTGCGAATATACTTCGAATGTTCCTTCGAATGCCGTCTAATCCATTAAGTGATCTACAAAACGATAACTTAATATTCATCCGCATCAATAAACCCCAAAACAGTCCCAAACATCCATAAACCAACCAGAAACATACGTACAACCAATACAATAATATGCGAAAGAAAAAATAATAATTCTCCCCTTTACAACGCCATAATATCCAGGTTATTTGATGCGATACTCTGTTACTTCATGGCTAGTAAAGTAATACCATAACGAGAACCATAAAACTGTGAGAAGAACAAATATTTGTTGATACGGCGTTTTGCTACAGTCTTTGGGTAATAAAATTGTTGTGGATGTAACTGACTGGATAGGGTACGGGAAAAAATGTTTAGTACCGGTTTCGAATCGTAAAGTTTGTTCTTTGTAACAAATCCGGTTCGCAAATGCAATTTTGAAGCATATGTAGTTTTTCTAGTAGGTAACCTTGATTTCCACTAACCTAATAAATGCAAAATTGAGTTTATTTAAAGCTCTTTCGTACCATGCTTAGACATTACGTTTTCAGGAATATACTTAAAGGAACTTTTTTTTTTTTTTATAAAATATAAACCAGCGCTTGACCGCAATCCTGCCTGATGGTAAGCAGTGACGCAATCGTTGATGGTAAAGCGCACTAGTTTATTAAGAGCCTATTCACTCTAGCCTTGAAGACACTCAAATTGTAGTCCGACGGAAACACCGCCGCTGGCAAATTGTTCCAGTCCCTCGATGTACGCGGTATAAAGGAGGAGGCGAAACGCTTCGTCCGGATCGTAGTGGTGTTAACAACGTAAGGGTGGAAACCAGCCATACGACGGGTCGTCCGCTGGTGGAACGGAGATGGCGGAATTAAATCATGCAATTCCCTCGCACACTCCCCGAAATGCATCCTATAGAACAAAAAAACATCGTTGATGGTAAAGCGCACTAGTTTATTGAGAGCCTATTCACTCTAGCCTTAAAGACATTTAAATTTTAATCAGGCGGAAAGACCGCCACAGACTATTATTCCAGTCCTTCGATGTACGCTGTCTAAAAGAGTTGAAACGCTTCGTCCGGATCGTAGCGTTATCAAGAACGTACCTAAGGCCTGGTCGGGAGATGACACCAAACTCCCAGCCACCGTAGGCGCGGGCCTGCGGGCAGTGAGCAATGGTCAGCTCGCCGCCCGGTAAGGACCAGGCCCGAGTCGACGGCGCGTCGTGTTTCACGCGCGCCTCAAAGAGATGTCAGCACATCGTGACGGGGTCCACGAAGACCGATGCCTCCTGGGTCAGGGTTGTGGGTAGGTTAAACAAGAAACCGTGGCCCTGGCCGTCCCACAGGCAAGTGAAGAAACACGGGTGGGTTTTAGTCAGTAAAAGTCTGACACGCCCTTCCGCTCCGCCCAGAGCGGAAGAAGTCATTTGATGATTTCCCATCCTAACAAAAAATAAAGGGTGAATACTCACCGTACGACCGACGGATCAATCCGATGGTGGAACGGTGATGGCTGGATTATGTCATAAATGATAGAAATTAACTATATTAGATACCTGGAAATAGTAAACTAGTAAATAAAAGTTATGATAATGATTGACAGTCAGGTTATATTTATCAGCTATAAAATCTCACAACCATTATGTTAGTAGGTACTATCACAAGATTTTATAGATTATAGAGTAATTTATCATAGTTTTTATTACAAAGAAATTGCACTCGGTAGTGGAGCTACATTTTTTTTAGCAAGTATACATAAAAATGCAAACAAAACATTATACTTAACTTCCAATAACCTACAACGTGGCCACTACACAATAACACAGCAGAAAATCCCCCTTTATCCACTTTTCCAATTATATTTTACATTTTTTTCAGTATTTTAGTTTTTTCCAAAATCCCTCAAACAACCATCGCGCATCGTCAAAAAAAACCGATCTGATCCCTCCGCACTGATCACTCTCTAACTTTTAAAACTATAGTTTCGTTTCACGTTAGAAATAAGGCCCCAACAAAAAAAAAAATGAATTTTATCCCAAATAAATCTGAACTAATACTTTGGAACAGTTTAGAGACTTATTAATCAATAATAAAACAATTATTTATAACATATAATTCCCCCGCAGACTCTTTTAATGAGCAAAGTGTGTATTATAATTTTAGAAAAATAATAATTCCTACGCAAACAAAACAGAAAATTCCTGGGCAGACGACAATCTCTTGCATTTGCGATCTCTTCATAATATAACTAACTATTCAAACTATCAATTTAACCCCATTCTATTTTTCATTATTCGCTTTTATTTGTTAAAATCCCATGTCTTAACATAAACTGTCTCTCTAATCAATAAAAAAAAATCAATATCTCTCTAATCACGCAAAACTCCAAACTGACTCCTCGAACTGCGCTCAACTCTCAACCACTTCCAGACAACACGCATTCCAAAACAAAAACATACAGTGCGATACATAGCATTGTACTGCACCAGACACAGGCCACACAACTTCCAGGCACTCCCAGGAGGCGACTCGCTTAGAAGACTTAAGGTTATACTTTATTTATACTGCCAGCCTTCTTCTGATTATCACCAGGCTTAATGGCTGAAATAGTCCTTTGTTTCGCTTATGGCTAGACTCAGTGTGAGTCTGGAATATGAGGCTGTTAGGGGCCGTATTTATAAGTCGTAAGAGACCTGTGTAAAGTAATTGAAGTTCTTCTTCAGCGTCGTGTTGTTAAAGGACGTGCCATATACAAAGGGAAACAAAATTGAATTGGATCACTTGTGTCTTGACTTCACAGCCTCCGTGGCGTAGCGGTAGCGAACGAGACCGCTGCGCAAGGAGGCGCGGGTTCGATCCAAATATTTGTATGCATGAATATGAATATTTGCACTGGTCTGGTAGTGCCTCGGAAAGCACGTTAAACCGTTGGTCCCGGTTGCCATATGAACATCTAGTGGCAGTCGTTACCGGTTTTTGGAGCCCTCAAAAGTTTATTTTTCGTAATAACCAACCATATCATTCATCTACCTAACCTGTTTCTCAGCATTTTTTATTTGACTCCCAGTTTCACCGAATGCAGCTGAATAGGAAGCGACGACTGCTCATCTTACCTTCACAACCCAGTCACTGGGTAATACAATACCCAATTTCCACTAATAGTAGCCGGGTCTTGAGACCAACCTCGGTGATAGCAACTTAACCTGTTCGATCTATGCGGCTATTTTTACTTAGCCACAGGTCACTGTGACTCATACCGCATATAGCCCATAATGCATAAGGTACTTTTGGCATGTAGCCAAATTTGGAACTAAAATCGCCATCTTACTTTTTACACAAAACTTTTGCGCAAATGTTTACCGACAGGGCTCTTCTGTCAGCTTCACTCGACCTCCAAAAGATCCTTGTAATACTTGATTAGCGACTTTGCTAATTATGTCTTCAATATTAATTCCATAGAGGAGTGCTATACAAATTTATAAATGAGGTAGGTGATGATGAGTCGTACCGAAGCGATTGACAGCCATTTGCCATTTCATGCAGTAAGTATATTTTGTACAGCGTACTTGGTTAAACCGGAGCAGCGGTGGCCTAGTGGTATAGGCCACGACTTTGTAGGTTGTAGGTTCGAATCTCGACGCTTTAATTTGTATAAATTATTTTACCACCACTGCTCTCAAAACGATGAGCAAAACCGGCATGTCCTATATTTGAGCCAAATTCGATAAAGAAAACTACAACTATACAAATATAACTACTCGTTGCCTAGCAACGGCAACGAGTAGTTTACGCTTAAAAGACAGATGTTAACAACCTTTTGTACATAGATGATTTTCATTAAAAGTAATAACCCTTCTTCCTACTAATCTAAACAGTTTATTTATGTTCAGATATTTATGATTTGCATAGAACGCTTAACCGATTTGAATAAAATATGACACACATGTAAGCTAATTTCCTAATAGGTAAAAATTTTTGATACATATATTTTATAATTAGTCCATACTTGAAAGTATTACGATACATATGTTATGCAGTTGCTTTAAAAGTCGGTAATTAAAATACGCAAAATTGTATTAACAAAAGCCTCAACTTTATTCATTGGTTGAATTCCACAAAATGTCATTAATACCTGGATTTCATCCATCTTTCATTTTTTGTAGGGCTATCACGTAAAGTTAATGTCGACTTTTTAATGGTTTACCCGAAATATCAAGTTATTATGCATGTTACTATAATGATTCTATTGAAATATGCTACAATAGGAATTGTTAATAAATAACTAGCATGTAAAAGTCAATAATCATGTAAATAACAGGAGATTTGTAAAACGTGAGTTGTGATAACCCTAAATTGGTTTGTTTACCTCTATTCTTTATGGAGCTAGGCGATGATGGTATAGAGCTAACATCATCGACATATACTAATGGACATGCCTTAGAGATGAGAATTGTGGCACTCCGAAAGAAAGAGAGGAAATGAAGTTTCGTCTTTCTTGATCTCTCTCAAAATCATCAAGCATCCTTGAGGAAAGAGATAGTGCTAGACAGAAATCAAAGACCATCTCTCTCACTCTTTTCAAATAAAAAAAAATACTGCAGAGTAGGTATACGCGTACGGCATGTCCATTAGTATATGTCTATAGCCGGCGCCAGACGTAGACAAATATTTGTACAAATATTTGCGCGTGTGTAGTAGGCGACGCAAACATTTGAACACAGACAACTTTGAACACATTGATGTGCGCTCGACAAGGAGTGGCAAAGTGCAAATATTTTAACAAAGCTTTGAACAAATACTCAAATAACCTTGCTACACATGTGTCCAAACAAGTGTTCAAATAAGTGATCAAATATTTGAACTATGTCTAGCGCCGGCTTATGGCTAAAACTTCGCAGACAATTGACATCTGTCAACCTGCACTGGTCCCGCGTAGCTCACCAAGAGGAGAATGTTCCAGAACATCTTGGGCTGATTATGTATGTGTTATATAATTTAATTCAACGGCCACTACTAAAAAAACTAACCAAATAGTAATTCTGGTACCGTATGACGATACAAATTGACGACCTTATCGTCAATTAGTTAGTATAATTAGTGCTTAACCCATTCATCCATACATTTATATCATCCACAAACCATACACTCAAACCAATACCTAGTTATTTACACCACAGATCAAACCAGTCAGTCGGCATTTCTGCACACCGACCACGGCGACATCTTGCGGTGTAGCTCTGAGGTTGAAAGTTAATACTTTTGCACGAGACTTGTTCTATTTTAGGTATTGTCACATTCCTGGGTTTGTTTCCTTGCAGATAGATTTGTGTTACAGGATTTCTGGAATTTCGCGCATTAGTAAGCACAGCTGCATGGTTGTAAAGGGTATCGCAGACAAGATCATCGCGATAGTAGGTACAAACTTATTTATTACAAAAAAAATTGAACTTTGCTGTTTATCACAAAAAAGATAAGCAATACTTATTATACATTATGGATATTTTTGTACATAAGACGCGACGCGCCTGTTTGGGGCAGCCTTTTTGCAGTATTACAACGGGAAAGCATTGCTTATCTTTTTTGTGATAAAAAGCAAAGTTTTATTCTTTTTGCAATAAATATTTTTCCGCTGCTAGGCAAAGATTTCTCAACAGCTTTTCCCTATTTCCAAACGATCATATGTGGGCGAGGGCTTTGGCCTCCACATCCCATGGCGGCAATCCGGCAAGGACGCTCACCGCCTCAGCGGAGACCGTGCTATATCCCCGAACCAGCCGTACGGCCATGACCCTATGGGACGCGGTCAGCTGTCGAGATCCTAACAAATCTGGATTTCGGAGTCGCCTTTGTTAAAAGATTTTCTTTTTACTGATAGAGCAGTGACTAGCTGGCAGGCATCAGTTGCGATTTCAACAACTATCTCAAAGCTAGAGTTATCTTTATTGTCTTTTTAATAAGGATTCTATTAGTTATCTGGTCCTGACAAGTCTGTCAACTCACTGTGATCTTTGTCATTACAATAAAACGATAATAAATTGATTTCGAATTGACAGCCTCCGTGGCGTAGCGGTAGCGGATGCGGCCGCTGCGCAACGTGGCGCGGGTTCGATCCCCTCACAGTGCAAGTATTTGTATGCATGAATATGAATATTGGCACTGGTCTGGTCGTGCCTCGGAAAGCACGTTAAGCCGTTGGTCCCGGTTGCCATACGAACATATAGTGACAGTCGTTACGGGTTGTTGGAGCCCTCAAAAGTCCAACAGTTGGTCTAACTGCAATGCTTCGATGTCGCCTTCGGGCCTTCGTCGTGGAGGTCAGTCGGCAGTCGCTTCACGGAAAATGTCGAAGTTTAGCCATATCAGCAGTTGGTGGACTGGTAAAGCGGACCCCAGACTCCAAAGCTGATAAAGGCTTCGGATGCGACTGGGATTAACGCTGAGATGTGGATGAAATTGATTTCGAATTGCTGCTATCAAAGACCATTATTACCTTAATGGTGTCAATTTCATTTCTCACAAAACTAACCAAAATATAAGTTCAATGCCTCTCTTTCTTTCTATTCCGCTAAGAAAAAGACAAAATATAAGGACTACTGTAGTCCTGTCAAATTAACCCTACTTCATAAACAATTTAGTACTTTCTAAGTATATCTTGGACACCAATGACTGAAGGTGAAGGAAAACATCTTGAGGAAACCTGGACTTTAAGTCTGAAATCACCAACCCGCATTGAGCAAGCGTGGTGATTACGCTCAATTCTTCTCTGTATGAGAGGAGACCTGTGCCCAGAAGTGGGACGGTAAAAAGGTTGATAATGATGATGATGATTCAAACTCATTTGTTTTTGCTGAAACCGTAAATTGAATTATTACCTCTTAAGCGCTCCTTACATTCCCAGAGAATAAAAAAATTTATTGATTCTATACCTACTTAAATTTTTTCACATCACCATCATTAGTCTAGCGGCCATCAAAAGCTCATTTTGTATTTTTTCTAGCTCTGCGTGAGTGTTGGTAAAAACGGTAAAACTAAGTGAGATGTGAACATTACAGTTAGTATTTATGTGTTGGTACTAATGTCTGAGTAAATGGATTGAGATAGTGGTTGAATTACTTAATTAACGCATAATAGGTAACTTTGGTTTGATTTTATCTATTTAGTTCCGTTACAATACAGAAACATTTGACAGTCCCCGTGGCGTAGCGGTAGCGAACGCGGACTCTGCGCAAGGAGGCGCGTGTTCGATCCTCGCACACTGCAAATATTTGTATGCATAAATATGAATGTTTGCACGGGTCTAACACGTTAAGCCGTTGGTCCCGCTTGCGATATGAACATCTAATGGCAGTCGTTACGGGCTGTTGGAGCTCTCAAAAGTCCAACAATTGGTCTAACTGCAATGTTTCGATATCGTCTTCGGATTATGGAGGTGTTTATGGAAGTTTAGCCAAAATCAGCAGTTAGACTGGGAAAGCGGACCCTAGATTTCAAACGCTAAAAAGCTTCGGATGGGATTAACGCAGAGAAGCTGGTGGCTCAATAATAGCAGCCACACAAGTCGATCGATCGGGTTAAGCAACGCTTACTGCGGTTATATTATGGATGGGTAACCATCAATACACACCGAGCCCCCTCCGCGTCTTGGAAAACACGTTAAGCCGTTGGTCGCGGCTGTCATTTATAATAGGTCTTTGACAATCGTTACGGGTCGTCAGAAGACCGAAAGTTTGACCACAAGTCTGAGTATCATTTTACCCAGTTATTGGTTTGTGGAGATCAGATAGGCTGTATCTCCATGTCAAGTATTGGTACTCAGATGTTTCTTGGACTGGAGGACTGGAAGCCGGCTCCAATATAGGGAAAAGATAAGGCTGTTGATGAGATAATAATTTTTGATACAAGCTGTTCCTTTTAATGGGTACTGAATTTTTAAAAACATTTTTTTATCATTATAAACTAGTGCTTCACCTCTCCCACCTGATGGTAGTGATGCAATCGTTGATAGAAAAGCGCGCTTGTTTATTAAAAGCCCATTCACCCAAAAAAAAACGCGAATAGAAAGGAAGACGGCAGTTGAGCGAGGTGATGCAATGTTAAACCCAACTACACGACCAACGATGCTGCGCTAGAGGGAAATTGATCTGGAGACCCTCTACGACCAAACTCCCGACACAACAACATTTGGCGCCTCTGACCCACACATCATAACACAACTGCTCAGAACCGTCCTCCGTGCGGTTTCAGCGTAATGTAAAGTAAAAGATTTTGCGCATACAAGGTACATAATATAACACCTAATCAGCTCATGATGTTCCCACTCCTGGGACTCAGGCCTCCTCTCTATGTAAGGTCATCATCATCATCAACCTTTTTTATCATCCCACTGCTGGGCACAGGTCTCCTCTCATACAGAGAAGGATTGAGCGTAATCACCACGCTTGCTCAATGCGGGTTGGCGATTTCAGACTTAAAGTCCAGGTTTCCTCAAGATGTTTTCCTTCACCTTCAGTCATTGTTGTCCAAGATATACTTAGAAAGTACATATAACTTTAGAAAAGTTACATTGGTACTTGCCTGACCTGGAATCGAACCCGCGCACTCATACTTGAGAAAGGACATCGGAGGCTCATCTATGAAAGGTATTGGGCCATAATCCACCACGCAGGCCCAGTGCGAGTTGGTATATGTCACACGTCTTCAAAATTTTTAGCTCTGGTACATCCGGTTTCCTCACGATGGTTTCCTTCACCAGTTTGAAGGCGGTGGTGATGAAATATACAAAGTCAACTGCCTGATGGGGTTCGAATCCACGATCTAGAACTTGGTAAGTCGTGGCGAATAGGCCAACGCAGCTCTCGTTTACTATTTATTCACATATTCAAATCAAATCATTTATTTCAAATAAACCAGTTACAGGCACTTTTGATTTGCAGAAGGTCGGTCAGTCAATAAGATGAAGCTAGTCGCCCATTCCAAAGAGTAGGTACCTATGGAGAAGAACGGGCAAGAACCTCCATGGACACTCTTTTAAATTTTCAAGCTATTGCTACAAATATTTGATTACATCAAATACCGTATTTTATCTAACACGTATTTATTTTTTATTTAAATATGCATACATACTTTACGTTGTAGTGTAAAACTGTTTTACGTCTGTCACCTCACATCAGGTTCAGTTGAAAACCAGCGTCTGGCACTAGTTGTCCGTCATTTTTGCTGAACTGGGCCTTTTTAGTGCAGCTGCAAGGCACACTTTGCTGCTATTTTTTCGGGATCTTTACTTTTCTTTTGTTGATGTGTGTTTATTTTAGATATATTGTGTGTCTTTAAGTCTCCATCATCATCTTTGCGTTAATCCCAGTGGCATCCGAAGCTTTTTCAGCTATAGAGTCTGGGGTCCAATTTACCAGTCTAACAGCTGATTTTCTGTTTTGGCTAAACTTCGCGATTTTCCGTGAAGCGACTGCTGTTTGACCCCCACAACCCGAAGGCGATATCGAAGCATTGCGGTTAGACCAATTGTTGGACTTTTGAGGGTCCAACAACTCGTGACGATTGCTACGAGATGTTCTTATGGCAACCGGGACCAACGGCTTAACGTACTTTCCGAAGCATGACCAGACGAGTGCAAATATTCATATTCATGCATACAAATAATTGCATTGCGCGGGGATCGAAACCGTGCCTCCTTGCGCAGCGGCCGCGTTCGCTACCGCTACGTCACAGATGCTGTCTTGCCAATAATGCTGGCTTTTAGAGGTAGCTTCCGTTACGCAGCTTCCAAAATTTGGAATAACCTTCCACCACCAATTAGAGCAATAAACAGCATAGTCGTCTTTAGACAACGTTTACGGCAGTACCTCACAGAAGCTCAAAGGAAGTTAGACATGGTTGCACTGAATGTCTCAATCATATAATTTAAGTACTTATCCTGTCAGTGTTGCAATGGATTTTATTTGACTTTTTTTTTTTTTTACTTTTTTTTGTTTATTTGATTTTTCCATTCAATTTGTTGTTACTATTATTATTATTTTCATTTATTTTTATTAATTTTTTTTCAATTTGATTATTTAACATTTAGTTTCATTTTTTTTCTTTTTTTCACTTATTTGCGTTTATATTATATGATTGGATTTTATACATTTTTAATCTGTGATTGTAATTATATGTATACATATCCTAGTTTAAACAGGTTTAGGTAGTTCAATGAATTTATGTAGGTATTTACACAAGCAAAAGTCTTTCATTATATTTGTCAGTATTTCTTTTCTTAGTTTATTTATTATTAGTTTTTTAGTAATTTATTTTTTATTAGTCAATCTCACACTATTTTTGCACATACTCGTTTTTTTGTTTTATCTAACACGTATTTATTTATTTTTATTTATGTATGCATATACCTACGCGTTATGTTGTTTAGAACTGATTTACATCCGTCACCTCTACTCACATCAGGTTCAGTTGAAAACCAGCGTAAGACACTAGTTGCCTGGAATTTTTGCTGAATTGGACCTTTTTGGTGCAGCTACGAGGCACACTTTGCTGCCATTTTTAAACAGGGATTTTTTACTTTTTGTTTGGTTTTTATTCTATTTTTTATTTGGTTTTTTATTTTATTTTGTTGCTACCTGATGTATATTTATAAATGCTAGATGTACTGTGTGTCTTTAAGTCTGTGCTGAATAAATGTATTTTCTTTCTTTCTTTCTTTTTTCTTTCAAATAATATCTTTTGATGAAACTAAATTACAAAGGTTCATTGAAAAAAAAAATTGGTCAGAGTTTGACCCTGGATAATGGCATTAGGCTCACTTAATAACAATTCTAGCCTATTATTGTCCTAGTATTGGACAAAGGCAACTAATCCCCCACTACTCCCCTACTACCACCTTCACAACAACACGGGCCCTATACATGATCACTATACACCTAGGAAAATTTGTGGTCCTACAGTAGCGGTACACACAACGCCACATGCGAACAACGTGTCATACTGGCATTACACAGCAACGGTACCTACAACGCCACATGCGAACAATGCGTCATACTGGCATTACACAGCAACGGTACCTACAACGCCACATGCGAACAATGCGTCATACTGGCGTTACACAGCAGCGGTACCTACAACGCCACATGCGAACAATGCGCCATACTGGCGTTACACAGCAGCGGTACCTACAACGCCACATGCGAACAATGCGTCATACTGGCGTTACACAGCAGCGGTACCTACAACGCCACATGCGAACAATGCGTCATACTGGCGTGCCACAGCAGCGGTACCTACAACGCCACATGCGAACAATGCGTCATACTGGTTTTACACAGCAGCGGTACCTACAACGCCACATGCGAACAATGCGTCATACTGGCGTTACACAGCAGCGGTACCTACAACGCCACATGCGAACAATGCGTCATACTGGCGTTACACAGCAGCGGTACCTACAACGCTACATGCGAACAACGCGTTATACTGGCGTACAAATTCTGCATCTCGCAAGCAGAGTTTTCTGAACAGCTAGCATATATTATACAACTTCTCAACATCAACCGTCGGGCAAGAGCAAGTGAGACAACACCCGTCTGGTCGAAGGATCCTCCCTTTTCTATGAAACATGAGTGAACATGGTACATCTTGTACCTTTACTTCTAAAGATGTACTTCATCATCATCATCATCATTTCAGCCGAAAGACGTCCACTGCTGGACATAGGCCTCCCCCAAGGTTCTCCACGACGACCGGTCCTGCGCCTCCCGCATCCAGCGGCTTCCCGCGACCTTCACCAGGTCGTCGGTCCACTTTGTCGGGGGCCTACAAATGCTACGTCTTCCGGCGCGTGGTCGCCACTCGAGAACCCGCCGGCCCCATCGGGCATCGGTCCTACGGGCACTGTCCAGCCCACTGCCACTTTAGTATTGCAATATTCTTAGGGCTATGTCGGTTACTCTCATTCTTCTGCGGATCTCCTCATTCCTGATGTAAGATGTACTTACTTACTATGTACATATCTGCCAAAACCTTCGTGAATTACAGGTGTAATGTAAACTTTTGTAAATAAAATAAAACAGGGTATTAATAAAATCAAAATTTTTATTATGATAGCATCATTATCCATTTAAAAATAATGACAAATAATATTCGCATGCAAAGAACAAAAACACTGTATCATGCAATATTTTTTATACATTTTCTTTCTTTCTTTCTTATAACAAAAAAAAGTTATTTCACCATTAATATGCCTATACATTGAGGTGCTGATTTTTCTCGTAAAGCTTGTCCCGTAACTTATTTTTTTTTTTATATATATGTACATTTAAATTGAGAGTAAAAATTAAAAGTGGCACACGAAGTATTTAATTATTTTAAAACTATAGATTTAAAGGTCGTCACACATTGTTCGGAATCTTAACTATTATATGGAACTATTAAGATGCGATCCTAATTTCTTTTCACTATACAATTATCACAGAAAATATGATTTTCCTACATCATTGACCATTTTATCTAAATATTTAATCTATCTATACAATATGTTAAGAAAACCCTGTCCGACCCATAAGGATAATAAAGGTTAGGTAAACACATGACCAAATATAATATAAAATTATACGTAATCATCATAGTAACAATACTAATGAATTTTAAAATAATCTTTTTTCCCGCGAATTAATTCCAACTTCCCCAAAATTTGGTAATTTTAAAAAAAAGTGACAACACCATTTTGACGGAACTCTTACGCGGTTCGACCACGCGTCGCGTGCCCTGCCCCCGTCGCCCGCGGAAAGGTGTCCTACCGCACATGTATTAAGTTACCTCTTTTTGCAAAATAATATTTATTTTTTTAGGGCGATTTTTTTAAACTTTAGTCCTGCTTTGTAGGCATTAATTAGTAGGATCAGTTATCGTTACCTAACAATACCTTCACGGATCGGACAGGGTTTTCTTTACATATTGTTTTCGTTTTTTGTCGTAAAATGTTTGAAAATTACTGAGCGACAGAAACAAAGGTTAGAAATTACATCGTTCCGATTCAACACAAAAATCGCTACATCTATACATTTTTTTTTATTTTTTATAAAATATATAAAACATTTTACTTTCAGTCTGTATAGTTTACATAACAATTGAGTTACACTAAATTGGAAATAAATGGAATTATAAAAAAATCGATAGATTTTTAATCGATTTATTTATTGAGCAATCGTAATAAGCTAAATATACGGATTGGATAAATAAAATAAATGTGAAAATAAAAAAAAAAAACACACATACAATGCGGATACAATTATATATACAGATTGTAATAAAAATATTTTAATTACAAAAATTAGAAACGTTACTTTTTCATGCATTGTATTTACAAAAATATATTTTATTTTTTATTAAAAACAAAACAGGAAAGTAATTGCATAAAACACTATCAGTAGCAATGGGTTTCATTTTGACAGTTCAACAACATCCATTGCGTTATTTACGTTGTTGAGCAGATAGTTTCCTAACAATGCAGCAATGTATTAGCAATATGCTTTTAAATGATTACAATTGAAAGCAATAGTGTGTTATGCAATAAGAATACAGAAGTGTTGTTCTAAAGTTTAACAGTTCATTTTCGATCAATTAATGTATGGCGCTTTGACGTCAAAATTTGACGAAGTCGTCATATCCAATAAATTATATTCAAGTCATTAAGTCGAAGTTCTTGACTGGATATCAAAGAGCATGTAACATATAATTATGATTTTTCAAATACTAAGTTAAAAATATAACTTCATTTTTATATCGACGGAAAAAGCAACTGCTTTCGTAAAAGCATTTTTTTTTTCTTCAAAAAATGATATCGTTCTCTTTTGTTCCAGCCAATTAACAAATTCTTCGATCAGTTTTAAAAACATAATTACACAAGTCTTCAGATAGACTTATCCTATCATATATACACCTCAGTCATTTAGGAACATAGTATGTTACACATACAGCTTTATATCGCCATATTTGAAATAAATGTCCATTTTTAACACAAGCCTTAAAACATCTCGCCTTCCTATACGTGGGTGCCTTGAGAGGGCTGACCGCCATTACCTGTAAAAAATGAAGACAATTAACTTAAGTGATACTTATTCAGAAAAAACCGTTCAACTTAAGCAGAGAGGTCATTTATTATTTTTAATACGGAATACAAATTGGACGACATATTTTATGTAACTAACCTGTTCCGGAACGATGGTAAGTAAAAATTCGTTTTAATAAAAGACGTGACACGGTCTCTTAATAATAATGTTCGGAAAAATTGTGCGGAAAAATTCTTAGTTACTTGGTTTCATAAGTTAGGAAAGTGAGTTTATTTTCTATTTCTGTTGTGTATGAATACTTACTTATTATTAATAATATAGGTAAATATAAATAAATAAATAAATATGTACGGACAAATCACACAGATTGAGTTAGCCCCAAAGTAAGTTCGAGACTTGTGGTATGGGATAATAACTCAACGATACCATATTTATTATAGGTACATATATAGATAAACATCCAAGACCCAGGCCAATCAGGAAAATATCGTTTTCCATAAAGACCTAGCCGGGGATCGAACCCGGGGCCTCCACGTCGCAAGCAGGCGTGTTGACCGCTGCGCCACGGAGGACGACAAATGAATAATGATATATGCTTGAATAAATAATAAATCTGACGAGTGTGTTTGAACAGCCATTTTTTTTTGCATTTGATAGCCCAATTGTCGTTTTAGAAAAAAATAAGACATACGAAAACGAAATAGGACCTACTAGCATTTTTTTTATTATTTTTCTGTATTATTTTACGAATTGACACGAAAACGGCTGAACAGAATTGGATGAAAGTTGGCATATAGATGGTTTGTAACCTAGATTAATTTATAGAGTTTTGAGAAGTCTGCACTGTCTTCCTATTACTATTGACGCCGTAATTTGAAAATATCGTAAAAGCCAATTATTTTTAAAAGAGTGTCTGCGCAGTTTTCTTGTCGGCTATTGTCCCTACGAAATGATCAATTTGAACCGTGCATACAAGGAATGTAGTTTTATGTAAAATAAAATATTTTGATTTTGAGTTCTTTAAATTTCGGTTTTTTTTTTTATAATTAGTCTGCAATCCCGCCTGATGGTAAGCAGTGATGCAATCATTGATGGTAAAGCGCACTAGTTTATTAAGCCTATTCACTTAAAAAACTTAGGAATAGGAAGGATAACGGCAGTTGAGCGAGGTGATGCAATGTTAAACCCAAGACCAAAACGATGCTGTGCTAGAGGGAGATTGATCTGGAGACTCTCCACGACCAAACTCCCGACACAACAACATTTAGCGCATCGTACTCGCCACACAACGCAACACAACTGCTCAGACCCGTCGGCTTCACCAGACATCATGCCGGAACACGACGAATCGCTTGGCGGCAAGACTTTGTCTGGTGGGTGGTAACTTCTGCCGTCAGCCGATGTTATGGCCTACCACCGGGAACCGGTTGTACGTAAATTCATTTATTTTATCTCACATACTATAGCCAGTTTGAATAATACAAAGTTATTTTTTGCTTATGGGAAACCTGAATATAGTTTGCTGAGAATAAGCAACCGAATCGATGCCAATCATTTTTACACCATATTATATTTATTCAAAAATTATATTTATTAGAAATTGAATATATTTTTAAAAGAATATATTTTATTAGAAACTAGCTTTCCGCCCGCGGCTTCGCCCGCGTGGAGTTCGGTTCTATCGCGCATTTTAGATTTAACTCGGGGGAACATCAAATTTTTCCGGGATAAAAGGTAGCCTATGTTTTTTCTCAGGGTCTAAAGATTGTCTGAGCCAAATTTCATCAAAATCGGTTGAGAGATTTAAGCAGGAAAGCGTAACAGACAGACAGACAGAGTTAATTTCGCATTTATAATTTTAGTATGGATTAGAAATTGTTGCAGAGTGATTACGGAGCGGTTACGATAGAGCATAGCACTTGCGCCGCGCGCACTGCTGACGCCAGAGGCCAATGCACCCCGCTCGCCCGCCCGTGCGAACTTTTGACTATGTTTATGTTGGGGCAACCAAGTAGAATAGCAATCTCATAACTTTGGTTTTTTATTATATCTTTTGAAATTTTGTACATAAATTCTTTACTCAAAAATACTGGACTCGTGTTTCGAGTTCGCATAAACAAAAAATAATCCATACTAATATTATAAATGCGAAAGTATCTCTGTCTGTCTGTCTGTCCGGCTTTCACGCCAAAACTACTAAACCGATAATGAAAATTGGTACATAGATAGTATAGAGCCTGAGAAAGGACATAGGCTATAAAACATCCCGCTATGGGCAATAGGAGCAGAGCAGGAACAAAAAATATTGCAAAAACGGAAGCAAACGCGGCCGTACATATTACTCCCATTATTTTAACAGACGCTTATTTTGTATCAACTGAGCTCTTTCGGTTCGAAGTTTAAGAAAGGAAACCGCGGGGCACAGCTAGTGTTGTATTATTCACATTGTGAGAACTGGTGCTTGAAGTAGAGTTTACTAAAACTTGTAATGTAGCTAAGGTTGTACATTCCAGTGGGTAATCCAAAACCGCCCAGGCTAAGCCTCACAAAACCAGCTTAAGTTTCAAAATAAACCTTTACCAACTCCCGATACAAAAACGAAATACCTTAAGTTATAAGTAGCAAGTAAGTACGATAAATAATTCAAGTCTCCCAGTTTGAATGCATTCGATTTATGTGACTTTGGAAACACATTGCGGGTAAGATCGATCGTAATTCAAGTACTAAACACAAACAGCTGAGTTGAATTAAGACCACAGTATTCTAACTTGGCAATATAACTTTGCAGACAATTTAGGTATTGTTCAGTGTTTATTTAGTTATGTATTCTGTTGCATTATTTCGTAGCGAATGTAGGGTTGAATTTTTAATTTGTTTTAGATTAGAGTTCTTAGTATTTTTATTTGAAGGTACATTTTTACGTCTGTAGGAATGTGTAATCCACTAATGTAATTTTACAAAGGGTATCCTCGTTGAAATTTATATTTTTATATCTGTATAATGAGATTTCACTTTTTCAAATAAAAACATATGCGTTTTCTGTAAAGACAGATAATTTATTAATATTGTTATCGTTTTTTACACATGGGTACCCTACCTATAATTAATTACTTAATATTTACCTGTAAAGACAGAAAACAACATTAAAAGCCTTTATTTCAGGTTGTGAAATCTTCTTTAGGTGTTCTTCAAGATACTTTTATCATATTTTCGCTGTCAAAAGTCACAGCTGATAGCTGCGTGCTAAATTGTCTTATAAAATAAAAATAACCAAAAAGGTTAAGGAAACCATAGCGTTTTCTTTACATCTACAGATGTAAAGAATATGGTGTAGGTAATAAAATGTATTCTGTTAAATTTGGGAGTGGATTACAGCTATAATCTCTTTCATAAAAGAAAATGATAAAAAAGAAGAAAAATAATTTTACAGACTGATTATGGTATTTTTATAATAAAATGTACAGAAAATATAGAAATGTACATTTTCCTTTTGTCGATTTTAATTTTCATAAGACGATATTTTTAATACTATTTGTTACGGTTTTAGCTATATATCAATATAGTAGCATCTATACATACACTATTTGTAAAGAAATAAGTAGGTATATAGCATTTTGATTAATTATACAGGGATTAAATTATTAGTATCTAAGATTTAGGACAGTCATGTGCAAAGATATTGTCAATTTTCAATAGCGATTTTTTCGTGAAATAACTAATGAAACGTTGAAATACGAGACATTACATAAACTTATGGGTTCAAAAATACTATGTTTGTAACAAAAAATTTCATTCAAAAATTAAAAGAGCAAATCGATTGTAAGTACATAAAGCCGAGCGTATACATACTTTTGCTTGTTTTAATAAAAAAAAGTGCAATACTTATGAGTTTAAAATGTATATAACAACTACTTATTTTTTTTAAAGTTTATAAATATCAACACATCCAAAATCATGCACTGAATCCATGGTAGCAAGTTGCTAAACAACCCTTCCGTCCTGTTAATTGATCATAAGTTCAAGTTCAAAGAAAGCTACGTATCTAATATTAAAAAAAAATGAAAAACATGCAATTTTATATTCACATTCTTCGAAAGTAACTCACAAGTAAACGAAGGGAAATGTACAAATCGAAATTATGTTACTCAAAACTCATAAAACAAAAAAAAAAAAAAAGATAACTGTAACGGTTATTACATAAAACAGAAGCCTCACTGCGCTTCCTCGCGATTGCGGTTAAGCTCGCTACCTCAATGTCACCTCTATGTAAATAATTCATCCTAATGCAGGACACGAACGGATATACCGAAGGATACCCCGATGTGGTAAGGACCAGGCCCAAGTCGACGGTGCGTTGTGTTCTACGCGCACCTCAAAGTGATTACTGAGTGCTGACGCACTCAGTAACGAGGTCCACAAGGACAGATGCCTTCCTGGACTGCGAGCTGATCGAATAAGATACCCTGGCCCTGGCGCACAGGAAAGTGAGGGAATATGGGGTATTAGTCAGTAAAAGTCTGACACGCCTTTCCGCTCCGCCCAGAGCGGGAAAAGGTATTTGATCAGTTCCCATAAAAAAGGTCTACTTTACAGTGATACATTGATGGCTGCTTGGAGTTTACCTCGATGGCTGGGATCATTCATCTTTCTGCTAGGAACAGGTCTCCTCTCATACAAAGAAGGATTGAGCGTAATCACCAAGCTTCCTCAATGCGGGTTGGCAATTTGCGACTTAAAGTCCAGGTTTCCTCAAGATGTTTTCCTTCACCTTGTAATACGCCATTGGTGTCCAAGATACTTAGAAAGTACACATAACTTAGAAAAGTTAAATTTGTACTTGCCTGACCTGGAATCGAACCCGCACACTTATACTTGAGAGGCTGGTGTTTTAACCACTAGGCTACCACGACTGTTACTGATTGCCTGGCATGTGCATGCGTATTTATTCACATGAATTCGTTTGTGACTTCCTCCGTGATGACAGCCTCCGTGGCGTAGCGGTAGCGGACGCGGCCGCTGCGCAAGGAGGCGCGGGTTCGTTCCCCGCACATAATATTTGCACTGGTCCGGTCGTGCCTCGGAAAGCACGTTAAGCCGTTGGTCCCGGTTGCCATACGAACATCTAGTGGCAGTCGTTACCGATTGTTGGAGCCCTCAAAACTCCAACAATTGGTCTAGCTGCAATGCTTCGATGTCGCCTTCGGGTTGCGAAGGTCAGACGGCAGTTGCTTCACGGAAAATGTCGAAGTTTAGCCATATCAGCAGTTAGACTGGTAAAAGCGGACCCCGGACTCCAAAAGCTGAGAAAGCTTCGGATGCGACTGGGATTGGCGCTGAGATGATGATGATTCGTTTGTGACTTCAAGCTAGCAAGCTAATCTGCGATCTCGAGGAAGCATATTTGGCATGCAATTACCTACTCTAAATCAAGGTTATAAGGTGGTTTTCTAAAACAAAAGGTAAAGCATTCTCTATAAGGAATACTGCTTACCCGTTACACCTTGGCGTCTATTTACCTGTAGGTAAAACAACTGAGTTTCTAAGCGCCGAGTAGGGGGGCGGCGCAGGAGTCGATGCTGGCTTAGCTGTGTGCACTTGATTGTTGTAACCTGGAGGGAGAATTAGTTGTTATATAGAAAAGACAGGTTTTTCTTTTTTTTATAATTATAAACTAGCGCTTGACTGCAATCCCGCCTGATGGTAAGCAGTGATGCAATCGTTGATGGTAAAGCGCGCTAGTTTATTAAGCCCATTCACTTAAAAAATCTTAGTAAATAAGAAGGAAGACGGCTGTTGAGTGAGGTGGTGCAATGTTAAACCCAACAACACGACCAACGATGCTGCGCCAGAGGGAGATTGATGTGGAGACCCTCCACAACCAAACTCCCGGCACAAAAACATTTGGCGCATCGTACTCGCTACACATCGCAACACAACTGCTCAGACCCGTCCTCCGTACGGCTTCATCGGACATCATGCCGGAACACGACGAATCGCTTGGCGGCAAGACTTTGTATGGTGGGTGGTAACTTCTACCGGCAGCCGATGTTATGGCCTACCACCGAGAGGTTTTTACCATAAGCTACTGGCTTGACCACGATCCCGTCTGGTATGGATGGTATGCAGTGATGCAATCGTTGATGGCAAAGCGTGCTAGTCTATTAAGAGCCTATTCACTCTAGCCTTGAAGACACTTAAATTGCACTCAGACAGCAAGACCGTCGCAGACATATCGTTCCAGTCTATTGATGTCTCATCATCAACCTTTTATCGTCCCACTGCTGGCCACAGGTCTCCTCTCATACAGAGAAGGATTGAACGTAATCACCACGTTTGCTCAATGCGGATTGGTGATTTCAGACTTAAAGTCCAGGTTTCTTCAAGATGTTTTCCTTCACCTTGTATCAATAATTGGTGTCCAATATACAACGTGTAACATAAAGGGTATATACATAACAAAGGCATGGCATCTTTACATGATATCAAACGATATTGGAAGAGTTTTTTAATCCTATCTCTTTATGTTAGGAAGTTATGAGGAAAAACACCGCCTGTGATAGGCTACTATCATACTAGTCACACAGAGATATTGAAGGCATTTATCGGATTTTGGCAAGTAACGTGACGGGTAACGAGTAGTTATTAACGTATGTAGTGTGCTGCCACGTTTTTATGATTTGATTTTAAGAAACACACGAAACCGAAAATTTGGTACCAAAATTTTGAGTATTTTATTTTGAGTTGAAACCCTTCCGATACCGTTTGATATCATCTAAAGACACCATGCCCTTGGTATGTATATAACCTTTTTGTTACACGTTGTATACTTTTTTTATTGGGATGGGAAATCATCAAATAGCGATGATTACGCGTAATCCTTCTCTGTATGAGAGGAGACCTGTGCCCAGCAGTGGGACGATAAAAAGGTTGATGATGATGTTCTGTAATTTATATGGTGTAAGTATATAATAAAGAGTATTCTATTCTATGTTGGGGTCAGTTTCCAGTCTAACCAGGATTTAATTAAATACCAGTATTTTCCATGGAGCGACAGCCTATCTGACCTGTACAATCCAGTTACTGGGTAAGACAATACCCCTCGGTAGACTTTATTATTTTTATTATTATTTTATTATATTTACTTGTAATGTGCATTTTGTTTGTGCGGATATATTTCTTTCTTTCTAGATTTCATATCTTGGAGAAGGAGTAAGCTATAAACTGCCATGTGTGCCCAATGTTGGTAGATCTCAAGTCTGGGAATTTTTGGTTCTATACCAGTTTCTTCACTATATTTTTCTTCACCATTTTGAGTATACAACGTGTAACATAAAGGGTATATACATACCAAGGGCATGGCATCTTTAGATGATATTAAACGATATCGGAAGATTTCAATTCAAAATAAAATACTCAAAAAATTGGTAGCAAATTTTCGGTTTAGTGTGTTTCTTAAAATAAAATCATAACAAACGTGGCAGCACACTACATAAGTTAATAACTACTCGTTACCCGTCACGTTACTTGCCAAAATCCGATAAATGTCTTCAATATCTCTGTGCGACTAGTATGGTAGTAGCCTATCACAGGCGGTGTTTTTCCTCATAACTTCCTAACAAAAAGAGATAGGATTAAAAAACCCTTCAAATATCGTTTGATATCTTGTAAAGATGCCATGCCTTTCTTATGTATATACCTTTTATGTTACACGTTGTATATCAGTCAAGAAATTATAATCTTGGTTAACTAGCGGCGCCAAGCGGTTTCACTCGTTTAGGTTTAGATCTCATGTGAATATGCGGATAAAAACTTTCCCGTAAATTAATCCTGGTTATAAACCATCTGTGTGCTAAATTTCGTCCAAATCTGTTCAGTAGTTTTTGCGTACAAGTATAACAAACATTCATACATACATAATCCATACTAATATTATAAATGCGAAAGTAACTCTGTCTGTCTGTTACGCTTTCCCGCCTAAACCTCTCAACCGATTTTGATGAAATTTGGCACAGACAATCTGACACAGACCTTGAGAAAGAACATAGGCTACCTTTTATCCCGGAAAAATTTGATGTTCCCGAGGGAAATCGAAAAAGCGCGATATAACCGAACTCCACGCGGCCGAAGCCGCGGGCGGAAAGCTAGTAAGTCCATAATATTCCCACTCCTGGAACACAGCCCTCTTCACGGTGAGAGGGATTGTGCCGTTTTAAAGACGGGTTTGTAGATAATAATAATAATTTATTTGCATCAAATGTTACAGTACATTGAAACATTTAGTACATACAGCTAAAAGGATGTAAACAATAGTGTGGCAACACCAGCACCCTCGCTAAGTGCCAAGACAACTTGTGTTAAAGATGCTGGGCCCGACCCTTTGATGGATGTTTCTTTCTTATATTTAGGTACATTCATGCCATTTTGAAATTATACGACTGTTCGTTAGATGTCACTGAAAGCCTTGGAAGAGGCCTTTTTTCTGTTGGGATGGGAATTCATCAAATGACTTCTCCCGCTCTGGGCGGAGCGGAAGGGCGTGTCAGACCTTTACTGACTAAAATCCACCCGTGCTTCTTCTCTTGCCTTTGCGACGGCTAGGGCCACGGTTTCTTGTTTAACCAACCCTGACCCAAGAGGCCTTTGTCCAGCAGTGGACCTCTATAGGCTGAAGAATAAGAATGTTTAAGAATATGAACTTACCCATATTACTATTCCTTAAGTACGGGTTGCCGTATGTGGCGGAGTATCGTAGATCCACACTAGGTTGTGGTCTGACGCTGGGCTGGGCGTATATAGGTGTTGTAGATGCTGTGGGACAAAGACATAACATAACATAATCAGCCTCTAATGTTCCCACTATTGGGAGATAGATCTCCTCTTGGTGAAGGGAATGGGCCGTAATCTACCACGCTGGTCCGGTGCGGCTTGGTAGATGTCACATGTCTTCGAAGTTTTTGGCTCTAGGACATGCCGGTTTTCTACGGTTTGAATTCATTAGTCTACAAATCGATTTACAGAAATAAATGGCGCAGCCATGGCGCAGCGGTCAACACGCCTGCCTGCGACATGGAGGCCCCGGGTTCGATCTCCGACCAGGTCATGATGGAAAACGATCTTTTCCGGATTGACCTGAGTCTTGGATGTTTATCTATATATTTATCTATTATAAACATAGTATCGTTGAGTTAGTATCCCATAACACAAGTCTCGAACTTACTTTGGGATTAGCTCAATCTGTGTGATTTGTCCGCATTTATTTATTTATTTACTGTCAAAATGAAACCCTTTACTACTGATAGTCATCTTCATCTCAGCGTTAATCCCAGTCGCATCCGTAGCGTTCAGCTTTGGAGTCTGGGGACCACTTTACCAGTCTAACTGATGATTTTGGCTAAACTTCGATATTTTCCGTGAAGCGAATGCCCTCTGACCTCCACAACCCGAAGGCGACATCGAAGCATTGCAGTTAGACCAATTGTTGGACTTTTTGAGGGCTCCAACAACCCGTAACGACTGCCACTAGATGTTTGATGGTTCGCTGAACCATGGCCTCTCTTTCGGACCGGATTGATTCCCTACTAGCCCGAGCATCCGGCAGGTATCTCTCTACAACTGTGCTATATAGTATTCATATTCATGCATACAAATACTTGCATTGTGCGGGGATCGAACCCGCGCCATCTTGCGCAGCGGCCGCGTCTGCTACCGCTACGCCACGGAGGCCGTCATGTTTATCTATATATGTATCTACCATAAATATAGTATCGTTGAGTTAGTATCCCATGACACAAGTCTCGAACTTACCTACTTTGGGGCTAGCTCAATCTGTGTGATTTGTCCGTATATATTTATATTTATTTATTTACTAGCAGTTGATCGCTCAACCACTGCGCCCTGATTACGTCAATCAATGCATCAAAACAATGTGTCTCGTTCAGGTATGGTAGTACTTACAAAACTGAGTCAAACCCACGAAATGAACAGTATATTATGTTAAACAATAATGCACCTACTCTTATTTAATATACATCTTAATTTTCAACGAAACTAAAGTTATCAACTCCCACTTTGAACTTGCACTTACCGTCACTGACAGGAAGCCCCAAATTATTAATTGCGTCCGTCTCATCTGGCGACTTGGTCGTTCGTTGTAAAGTATTGTTTTGGGATTCATTGCCGGTTGACAGTGGGAGTGTTGATGCAGTGTCGATGCTGCGCGTCAATGAACCTTGCAAGGACCTGGGGATGGAAGTTGTTGTTTAGTTTTGAAGTGACGTGGTAGAGGATGATGTTGTTCAGTATTTACATAGGATTTCATATTTAGATCTGTAGCTTATATATTAAACTTGGTTCATGAATCGTATTTTGCAAAGGACTTTGTTACTTACATAGTAACTGTGTTGGTTTAGTAAAAGTGATTCTATGGTATCATGACCTATATTGAAGTGTACCAGCGTTGCGACATTTACTTTTAAGGCCGCTGCCTCGAATTTTGCGGGCAGCGGGGCGGCGGTGACAGCGGCGCGGGAGCCGAGCGGGCATCGAAGACCTGTTCTCGAAACTAGCGGGTAGATCGCGTGTCACTATAGCCGCGTAGTGTTGTGTTCACGATTGTGTCGACGAGACATTTGTTTTTATTCGCGAAAGAAATGTCTGAACAATGGCGGCAACATCTTTTTGATTCAAATTTATTCCTAACGCTCGATCATCGCTCACTGCCCGCCCGCTGCCCGCGAGATTCGAGCGCGACAAGTACACCGCTCGCTGCCCGCCACCGCCCCGCTGCCGCGCCGCTATTTTAGAGAACCGGTCCGTTTGATTTTACGCAAAGATCCTGCCGCTCGCTCGCCGCCGCCGCCGCCCCGCTGCCCACAAGATTCGAGGCAGAGGCCTAAATGTCGACGCTTTATGCTGAGATAGGAGGAGCCTTTTGGCCTCGCTTTTTTTATAAAATTGCCATTACAACGCGATTCCATTCTCATTGTGCTTAGAAGTTCGTAATTTATTAAATTCATAATGGCGACAAATGTGTTTTTCTTTTGATTTTTCGTTTGAGTTTTTGTGAGATATTCAAATTGTATTCTTCAAGTGAAGATAAGACAAAATCCTTTTCTAGTTGCGTTATTTAAAATGTGTTGTATGTCTCAAACGAGTTTAATCTCAATATTTTTCTGCAGTGTAGATATTTTTCTGCAGTGTAGATATTTTTCTGCAGTGTAGATATTTTTCTGCAGTGTAGATATTTTTCTGCAGTGTAGATATTTTTCTGCAGTGTAGATATTTTTCTGCAGTGTAGATATTTTTCTGCAGTGTAGATATTTTTCTGCAGTGTAGATATTTTTCTGCAGTGTAGATATTTTTCTGCAGTGTAGATATTTTTCTGCAGTGTAGATATTTTTCTGCAGTGTAGATATTTTTCTGCAGTGTAGATATTTTTCTGCAGTGTAGATATTTTTCTGCAGTGTAGATATTTTTCTGCAGTGTAGATATTATTCTGCAGTGTAGATATTTTTCCGATTTTCTTGTTCTCAAATTATACTAATTTTAAGTTAAGTGCATCTTTTTTTTTCTATTTCGTTAAGAAAAGGATAGAAGATAACATTTTAGTTTAATCCTGTCAAATTAGTCCGCGCCTGAAGACAATTCTCAATCAATTAATAAACATTGAAAAAGAAAACGTATAGGCAGCACATCAAGCTACTACAATCCGTCAAATTTCTTTATTAGATTTTCAACTTTCTGGCTAAAGCATTAAGGCTCAAGGTTGATTGGGAAATTTGACTATTTAGGGTAGCTTGACCTGCTGTCGTCCGTACATAAGGAAGCAATTTAAAAAATCAAAGGAGATCGGAATAGGTAAAGTGAATTGGGGTCATTGATCGGAAACGTATATATGAATATGGACATTCCACGAATTTACGAAATTGGTTGATTATTAAAAAAATATGTATAAATTATATTAAGTCCATACCTTTCATTAGAGGCTAAAAATAAAATATTGAAATGGATTAATGCTTCGATCGGAATTTTATTGTTTTTATTTTTCAACAATTAAATAATAAATTAGTTTAGTTTTGTTACGTTCCTTTAAATGAATTGGGTAGTAATAATGTCACTACCAACATTAACAATATTTACTTGGATCCGGAATTAGATTCCGGTAAAATGGCGTATCCACGTTATCTTTCTGTGAACATTTATGATACAAGTATCAAAAATCACTCTACCTATTCCGACCTGTGGTCATAACAGATTACCTACTGCTACCAGTTGCTATGACGCTAAGTGGACGACGACCCAGAATCCCTCTTAAATTCCACTATAAATAAAATAAAGATATAACAAACATGTACTTACCTACTGGGCGGCTCGAGGGGGGGTGACTGTACCCGGAGGTGGGGTGGGGGGGCGTACCCCTGCGGGTAGTCGTACACGTAGCCCGCGGGGCTCTGCCATGAAACACATAATACCACCTTTTATTTTACCGCAGTAACCTACTGCGGTAAAATAAAATCAAAAAAAAATCAGTCAAAAATATCTACAATTACCCTATTTTTGACAAGTATTTTAAAGTCTGCGGGACGCGGATTAGAGAGCAACAAAATTTTAAACGCTTCAAATTACAAGAACGGAGCTTTGTGTAAAGTGGAATTACTGCACCATTTTTTTTGCGTAAACATACGAAAGGTATTATTTCAGATAACTTGTGGGTGTCAAATTGTTTTTTTTTCTCTCTATTGTAGTTATATCGGAATTGGGGCTTGCGAAAATCCGGTTTTTCCTTTGAAGTGATATTAGCTGATGTTTTCATTGTAATAAAAGTAACAATCTAAGATTATGGTTTAGTAAAGTGCTCTTTGAGCACCAATTTTCGATTTCGATCTTTGATATTCATATTTCTTTTGTAACGAAAACAGCTTTTTCTTTTATCAAATTAGTTCGTATTTCTTTGAGACGTTTTATGATACGTTTACAATCCGCGTTTATGCTTTTTCTCAAATATGGCGGATACTCGAAGCTCTGCTTTAAGACGCAAATGGCCGCCCACTAGCGAAATGACACGACATGGGTTTAGATATCTACACTAATATATAAAGCCGAAGAGTTTGTTTGTTTGAACGCGCTAATCTCAGGAACTACTGGTCCGATTTGAAAAATTCTTTTTCCGTTGGATAGCCCATTAATCCAGGTAGGCTTATAAGGCTATATAACATCACGCTGTGCTAGGAGCGGAGCATAACTAACTCTACGCGAACGAAGTCGCTGGCGGCCGCTAGTATAACATAAAAGTATGACAATAAAATTGAATTTTCAAAGATAATGTCAAAGAACCGCGGCATCGTAGTCAATGAAATGTAATTTTATTGAAATACTTTTAAGTTACATTTTCTACTAGCGGCCGCCAGCGACTTCGTTCGCGTGGTTTAGTTATGCTCCGCTCCTATTGGTCGTAGCGTGATGTTATATAGCCTAAAGCCTTCCTGGATTAATGGGCTATCCAACGCAACGGATCCGTAGTTCCTGAGATTAGCGCGTTCAAACAAACAAACAAACCTCTCAGCTTCATATATTAGTAAAGATTCGTCGCATAAATAAAAAATATCGAAGTTTAACCAAAATCATCAGTTAGACTGGTAAAGCGGACCCCAGACTCCAAAGCAGAAAAAGCTTCGGATGTGACTGGGATTAACGCTGAGATGATGATGATTCGTCGCATAAATAAAAATGCGTTACCATGCCGTCAGAGGGCGTTAGCCCTAAAACGTCGTGCCATTGCAACTCGACTCCAAATTCAAAGAGTCTTTTAATGAACAGCTGAAAATAATGATGATGATGATAAAATGATGAACAAAGTATATAACTAACCTTAAAATAAGAGTCATTATACGTAGGGTCGGAGTAGTCATTGCTGTACCGGAACTGCATGAGCGGGTCATCATGACGCATGTTCGGGAGAGGTACAGGACCCGCCAGGGGTAGACCTGCGTGCAGCTTGCTATCTGAACGGTCAGAGCTTGTGTAATCCTGGAGAGGAAATAATATTACTTGATGTAGACTAGCTATAATACCCAAATATCTTTTAGTATTGTAAAACCTTTCATCATCATCATCAACCACCTTTTTTTAAGACTGCTGGGTACTGGTCTCCTCTCATACAGAGAAGGATTGAGCGTAATCACCACGCTTGCTCAATGCGGGTTGGCGATTTCAGACTTAAGCTCCAGGTTTCCTCAAGATGTTTTCCTTCACCTTCAGTCATTGGTGTCCAAGATATACTTAGAAAGTACATATAACTTTAGAAAAGTTACATTGGTACTTGCCTGACCTGGAATCGAACCCGCGCACTCATGCTTGAGAGGCTGGTGTTTCAACCACTAGGCCACCATGACCACGTAAAACCTTTACTTCATTGAATATCACAGGCTCGCACACGCACTTAACGGACAGACTACCAACACGTCTACTCTCGCCTGTAGCTCTCGTAAGAAAATGACTGACGTGGTGCGCTCGAGACCGTGCTCTCTGTCTGACAGTGACAGTGTTGTCTGTGGTTAATGATAAAACGCATACACTACAAGTATTTTTCTTACAGTTGATAAGCCTTCATAGACTCTCATAGATACGTGCGACGTGATTCTATTACAACAATTCCCATAAGAACTTCTTCTATTTATTCAGCCTATAGGGGTCCACTGCTGGACAAAGGCCTCCCCAACGCAGTAATTTGATATTCCACAGGAGAAGCGCTGCTGCCCGCTTCCCTGGTGAGAGTCCCCTTAGTAGCCTCTTACTACACCCACGGGAGGATATGGGATGGTAAGTACTATACGGATGTTTCTTGGGTAAAAAGAAAATGATTCTATTTAGTCCGTCATTCAGATTATAGAAAAATACTGCATACGTATATTTTGTTTTATCAAATCAATAAAAATTGACAAATATAAAAAGCATCAAAGATCAGGAGTGGTGGCTGGTGACGTCACTCCTCCCTAAAAAGTGTAGCGTGCAGTGACGTGTCTAGTATTTTTTGGAAATCTGACTGACGGACTAATTAGTTTTTTTTAATCAACTATCCTATTCTAAGCCCGGTACCACACGGGATAAAAACTACATGGATATTACTCCACCAGAATCAGGAACTACTTCTAAAATCATACAAACTCACCAGCTCATAACTACCATCACTTTGTGGAAGCTGCAGCTTCAGGTCACTGATATTGGAACTCCTGTCACTCTCCTTGTTATAAACATCTCCTGTGGTCACCGTGACGTCAGGCTTCTCATTCATCTGGCCCTTCTTCCGTCTCCTTCTGTGGCAGACTACCACGAGTATGATGAAGGCAGAGAAGATAATGATGCCGGAGGTCACACCAATAAGGATTATGTAGAGGGGTAAGGTTTCTGAAAAGAAGATTAATTGTCAGAATCTTTTATCGTTTAACACAGCATCTTTTACAAACAGATTAGATAGTTCTGAAACTTTAATCAATCTGTCTAACGTTTTTCCAACTATATTGTTTATAGATTTCAATCTAATCGAAGTCAGCCATAGTCGTGGTGGTCTAGTGGTTAAAACACCAGCCTCTCTCTCTGAGTGTGTTCGGGTTCGATTCCAGGTCAGGCAAGTACCAATGTAATATTACTAAGTTATATGTACTTTCTAAGTATATCTTGGACACCAATGACTGATTTAAGATAAAGGAAAACATCTTGAGGAAACCTGGACTTTAAGTCTGAAATTGCCAACAAGCGTTGAGTAAGCGTGGTGATTACGCTCAATACTTCTCTGTATGAGAGGAGACTAGTGCTCAGCATTGGGACGATAAAAAGGTTGATGGTGGACGATGAAGTTAGATAGAGCAACAGCATGCGGGCCAAAATGAGATTTATCAGTAAGTGTGGCGAAAAAAATTAGAATTTCACACGGGTCAATGAAGATTGGACATTTTTCATTTTTTATATGAATCCTGACATACCACTGTAGGTAAACACCATGGTATCCACCATGTTTTCTTTATTCAAAATGGCTTTCACTCATGAAACCTATATAATTCGATAGCTGACATCATTATAAACATAAAACATAATAGGATCAAACCCCGTGAAGCGTCACGAACGCCTCGGAATCATAAAATTTAAGAAAAGTCGAAACAAAGCACCCAACATTCGCCATGCCACGACCCTTCATTGCCCTTTCCATCAAATTTTAATACCAGTCAGATTCTATTCGATTTAGATTAAACTAAGACATTAACAATATCAATGCCATTCATTTTGACAGCTCAACAACTTTCATTGCGTAATTTGCGTTCGCGAACAGAATGAATGAAGAAATGAATGATGAACGAATGATGAATGATCCGTCGGCTTGTGATAGAAAGTGGATTCGCAATTTGAAACATGCAAATGACAACTCAAAAACTAACAGTAGGCTAACTACCGTCATTAAAAACTTTAAAAATGTAGTTCTTTCTTTTTTTTTCAAGGTGAGATTCAACCTCGGCCTCCAACCGAATCCAACCGAACCTCTGTGGAATAGATACCACAATTTTGCCAATAACACGTGTAACAAATTATAGAAATGCTTTGAAATTTTTATTTCACAATAATGGCGGATTTCGCCAATGACAGTTGAAAAAGACGGCCGCGTGAACAGTCTATGAGGGAGATTTGGGACAAAGTCATGATGTGGCCACTGTGCTGCGATATTTCAATGTTCTTTATGAATTGTTTACTGAATGCACTTTTTACTACATAAATCACGCGCTTTTATTTAGTAAACGACACTATAAATACTTTTAAAAGTCCAATGAAAAATGCGGGTGACACTCATCTTTGCTTTCCTGACAAAACTCACAATCAATGTCTAGAACTTGTTGAAAGTGCAAGGGAAAATGAAAGCTGTTTTTGGCAGAATAAGGCCGGCTATACACGGACTGTTTTTTTTTATGGGACAAAACCAGCCACACATTTACCACCCACTGAGTTGCAGTGGGTGGTAAATGTGTGGCTGGCTTTCAGGAGTTCCTGAAAGCCAAAATCAACAGTGGAGACCGACTGAAAAACGCCGAGTAATGAAGCTCGGCGAGTCCCAGAGAAACGATTCAACTGTCTTGGGTCCCGCAACGAAATTAATCAGAAAAGAATAGCGGAGGAGTAAGAAAAAAGATATTTTTCCACTTCCCTCCATAATAAGCAGGAGACAGAACAGAACTAGGCCAATCGGCACAAAGGGACATTATTGCAACTGGGAGAAGCCCAGATTGCCAAGCACCAGGGAATAAAATTTGATCGGACTGCTTGCTGTCAGCAGTCAGCATCGACTGCTTCAATCTGCGACTGCATAGTAAACTACTGCCTTCTACGTACGTGCATACACTAACAACTCGAACAGTTGCAACTGCTTTGGGCGGTTGACGGCACGGTGAAATTTCATCGTGCGGTCAAGCAGTCGCCAGGCATACACTGACTGCTCGAGCTGTCGACTGCTCCCGCGCAGTTACCTCCGCCTGCGCTCTTTATTCCACGTCGCGCACGCATGCCACCCGCACGCCTCGTTTGTTTATTGAGAACAACGGCTCGACCAGTTAAGAGGGGACTCGAGTGACGTTTTCTCCATACAAACGTATTCCGCTATTTTCTTTGTGGATAACGTTTTTAGAGCAAGGATTTTTTTTTTTTCTACAATTTCACACTTTGATTATACGCGCCGCTTTTATTTTTATTTTTTCGAAAACTTAATTAAGAAAAGAAATATGATGTTTCAAAATCGCGAAAAATAACCCATTTTTACCGCGATGTTCAGACGACTATTACTCAAATGTGATAAGTTTTTGACAAATAAGAAAATAATAGAGGCATTGGTATACTCATCTATATACTATACATATACGGTGTACTCTAAATTTTGATATAAAAATAATTGAGATCTGTCCTGTTTTCAAAAAGAAAACAGCGGAATACAAAACATCTTTTGGTCAACGTTTTTGTGGGTAAAATCAGCCTGAGTTGCAACTGTCCGCGGTGGCGCGACGGCAATAGTTTCTTCAAATATCTATTTCTGAAATTCCTCGGCAATAGAGTCCACTCTTAAGATAAAGTTATTAATGGCAGCTTCAAGCTGTTGAGTTCGACTGCAAGAGCGGTCTGTGTATGGCAGGCCTGACTTGGATCAGAATGCGAATGACCTTAAAACTACGAGTATTGCCTCTTGTTCTTTCACTTACTCAAAGGCTTCAACATGATGGCTGCGTTAGCGTTTCCATATTCGTTGGTGACACTGCAGTTATACTGTCCATAGTGCTTCGACTGGCTGGCTCTGATTACCAGGCTTGATTTTATCACGCCGTCTGGTAAAGATTCCTCCAGCGTTGCGTAGTCCTGGAAGAAAAGTTTTGTAAATAATTTTGTTTGAGATACTTATGGCTAGATAATTATGCCGCCATTTTTGAAGCGATGATATGGCTGTGTGGAGATACGTTCTAAGAGAGACAATAACGTGATTCTTTCGCTCGTCGAGAATACTCCAGAGTTGTTTTGTATGTAACATTCCAGTGGTATAGGCTGCTACTTCTGATTAGTACCTATGCTGTAGGTTCAAACCCGGTCCACATCCAGACCAGCGCTTTAACTTGTGTAAGTTATTTATTAATTCAACATCTCTCATAACGGCGAAGAAAGACATTGTAAGGAAACCGATCTGTCCTAAAACTAAACACGCGAAGATCCAATGTCTTCAATTGTTTAGTTCTAGGACAGGTCGGTTCTTTAGTTCTGACTTCTCATTAATCGCACTGATCCTGTGTGTTGAATTACGGCCCACTCCCTCTCACCAAGACGAGGCCTTTGTCCAAGGAATGAGAAAATTAAAGGCTAAATGGGCTATGTTATTAATTAATGTGTCCCACTGAAAGAACGAATAAAAAAAATCAAGAAAGAAACATTCTTCTCTTTTTTCCTTCTCTTTTTTCTTTCTCCAATTTAGCAGAGCGGGGAAGACAAAAATATTTCTTTTTTACAATATCTCTAAACTAGACAGAATGCTTAACTCAAACGAATGTAACCTGATATTTTTGACTTAGTAGGTGTGGTTAGGGGTAGTGACTCAATGTTCCCTTGAGAGTCATAAAAATCAACTAAGGGATTACCTAAGTCAAAAGCTTTCTCGTGTTCAAATAACCGTGGGTATACTAAGATCTCGAATACGTGAAAAAAAAAAGCTCCAGTAGATACAATTTTAGAATTAGGATCAAACTGATTGCAAACATAGATAAATGTTTGTTGTGAGATTTACTCTCATCATTTCTGTTAAAGTTTATTTCAGATATACAGAGTGGTGCTAACAATACGACAATAAATGAAAACACAGACCATACTGGTTCATAGGAATAATCCTGAGCCATAGAAAAAACCTAGCATCAAAAATAAAAAAATGAAAATTTCAAACAAACTAAATCGCATAAAATTGCAAACGGAATAAAACATCCTTTAAAATATTGGTTCAATGACCTCCGATCAGTGGGCGACAGCGCGTACCTGTATCGACTTGCTGTTTCGCGCCATTATTGTTAAAGTTTAGTACCGCTGGATGCGGCGGTCATCAACCTGTCAGCGCTTCCTTATCAACATGTACATCACGTAGAAAATGTGAAAAAATAACTTCCTGTGACTAATCTAATGGATATATTTAATTATATATTTTTTTATGGGTAGACTGAGAATGTGTACTGTGTGTGTGTGACTGTACACGATGTTTAATTTATTGTCGTATTGTCAGCACCACTCTGTATTAAAGCTGACGGGTTTGTTCGTATGTTTGTTTGTTTGAACGCGCTAATCTCAGAAACTGCGGGTCCGATTTGAAAAATTATTTTTGCATTAGATAGTCCATTATTCCAGAAAGGCTTTAGGCTATATAACATCACGCTGCGACCAATAGGAGCGGAACATAACTAAGTCCACGAGAACGAAGTCGCTGGCGGCCGCTAGTTTCAGATATTCTTGCGATAAAGTTTGTTCACCCCTCCTACTAATGTATCCCAATATTCTCACACAATACAAAAACACAGGAAAATGTCGGTAACACGATCAAAACAAGTGTATCATTGTGGTATCGTGGTAAGAGGCGACAAGGTAACAGCGATATATTGTTTTTGTATCGTGTATCTGAAATGAACTTTAGGCATCACCCAATATTGGATAAAGGCTTAAGCCTCTACTTATATTTTTACCTCACGAAGCGACGCGTGCCTTACTTGTGGTAAGAAATTGCACAAACGCTGCAAATGTGCGTCAAGACGAGTAGCATCACATTACATATTTGAAGGTATGAGGAACAGTCTTTTAAGTTCACTCTAGGGAATGCAATCCCGATCCCGTTACACGGGATCCCGATCTCGCGGGATCCCGTGTAATTTTTCGGGATCAATCCCGTATTATAATATGACGAGATCCCGTTCGGGATTGACGGGATTGGGTGGCAATGGTCAGCTACGCACAAACAAGCAGTTTTCATGGAATTAATTACATATTTTTTTAAACTGGACAAGATCCCGAATTCACAATCCCGTGGCTGGATTGCATTCCCTAGTTTACCGATCCTCAATAGAAAAGCGAGAAGAGAATCCTTCGACCATACGGGTGTCATGTCTGATAGGCTACTGCCCGACCATTGTCGTCCCGACGTTGTAAACAATGATGGCGAACTTTGCTTGCGCGATGCAGTTTTTCGTGTGACGTCAGTTTGATACCGCTACAACTACAAATAGATCACGTGTCGCGTCGTAGGCTTATAGAGCTATAGAAGTCTGCTTAGTAGGTGGTCTGTTTAATCTCGCTTTGTAAAGGCTTTCCATACAATGACAGGTCAGCTTATACTGGATACATGTAACTTGATACGTCCTGCTTAACAGGATAACTGTAGGACAATCTTACCGGATCTTGGATAACGCTAATCTCCCGACCTTCGAAGTACCATCTGATGTCATCAGGCTTGGGTACTGAACGAGCAGCACATTCTATTCTAACGCTTTCGCCTTCCATGCCGAATTGAGTCCTGTTTGACAGGATCTTTGGTGCACCTAGAAAAAAATGTGAGAGTTTAATTTAGACGAAGTTAATATAGACGAAGTTAGTTTAATTTAATATAGTGAAGTTTAAAACAACATTATTTTATGTTTATGCGGAACCCGAAACACGTGTCCAGGATTTTTAAGTAAGAGTCTATGTACAAAATTTCAAAAAGATATAATGTAAAACCATAAAGTTATGAGCTTGCTATTGCGAGCGCCGTGACCTCTGGCGTCAACTGTTACGCGCGCGAGTACCGTAGTATAGTACAGTATCTATCGTAAAGCAGCGCGCGCGCGTTCGGTGTCCAAACTGCAAAAATTTGTAATTATATTTGGCGAAAAATATAACATGGTGTAAAAATGATTGGAATCGATTCAGTTGCTTATTCTGAACGAACTATATTCAGGTTTGCCATAAACAAAAAGTAAGGTTGTATATGTACGAACGACATGGTAGCCGAGTACCAACTTATGGAGATCAAATTATTTCCATAGCGACTCCAAACATCCACCTAGAAGATGTTAGTTATTAATTTTAAAAAAATCTGTTGCTGTGTCTTTGTCAATTCTGTTCTATTTGCTGGTGTTGTTGTTACTGTTCTACTGCTGTTTTTCTGTTGTGCAATAAGGTGTACATATAATAAAGAGTATTCTATTCCATATTATATTCCATTCTGTTCCATACTATTCTGTAAGTCACTATTATGATAAGAATAGCTGGTCGCTCTGATTAACTCAAGACAATGTTTGTGTTCCTTCTCCAGAATTTGCTTACCGACACATTATATGAGTTCATATAATTTGCTTTTTTTTTACAATGCATATATATGTGAGCTGTCACGCCCTTTATACCTCGGGCTTTTTTGTTTTTGCTTTTCTAGTATTTTGGCGTGGCTAGCTGGCATATGATAAATAAATTCATTGTTGCCATATTTTCTTATTTTTTAAAAAAACAAATGATTTTCTGCAATGCTATGTATAGTGATTATTTATAGTACATAGTATTGTATAAAATCATGTGTTTTTTTTTTTTGTTTCTCCACTTCTTCCCAGCGAAAGCACTAGGAAGCGTCGATGGGTGGGCGTTTTGGGGGACGGTCTTATCTAATATTGGCGTCTAAAAAGTGCTGATTCTCAGCCTAATTTGAATAAATGACTTTTGATTTTGATTTCATACATTTTGACAGCGGCGTTGCTATTGCACTTTTTTATGAATTACCGGATTGTTCAATCATGAATTCATTTCATGATAGTAGAATCGAATCGAAAAATTCCGTCAGTTATCATAGAAAAGACAGGCACAATATACGGAACCGCTTTTATTTTATTAATAATCTACAAGAAATTAAAAAGTTTTCCTTTTCCAATGTAGGATCATCGCGTCTTTGTTTAGCGCCCTTCGTTATAAAAGAACGATTGGAAGCGCTGTAGAAATAATTTTATTTCCTTAAATTGATACTCAGCCACCATGGCCCTTTGTCAAAATTATATTAAAATTAATTTATTTTTTATAATCAAAAGTCATTTATTCAAATTAGCCTGACAATCGGCACTTTTCGAACTTCAATATTACATAAGACAGTCCCCTAAAATGCCCGTCCTTCGCCACTTGCTATGCTTTCGCTGTATTTCTCTGTATAATATAATATGACATGATAATCATCATCATCAGCCCCTACTCGTCCACTGCTGGACATAGACCTCTTCCATGGCACGCCAACAAGCTCGATACTGAGCAGTTCTCCGCCAGCCACTACCAGCCACCTTTTTGATGTCGTCGCTCCATCTCGTCCAAGGGCGTCTTACGCTACGTTTGCCGAGACGCGGTCTCCACTCGAGGACTCGTTTACCCCAACGGTTGTCGGCCCTGCGGCATATGTGACCAGCCCATTGCCACTTCAGCTTGCTAATCCTCTCAGCTATGTCGGTGACTCTAGTCCTCTGTCGGGTGACCTCATTTCTGATGCGGTCCTTTAGAGAGACGCCCAACATAGCCCGTTCCATAGCTCGCTGAGCGGCTTTAAACTTATGGACTAGTCTGACCGTTATTATTGGAATCAATTGTAACAGCACATACCTACATAGGACCCATTAACTTAATCACATTTTATTCCATGGTGCTTGGCAATCTAGGCTTCTCCCAGTTGCAATAATGTCCCTTTGTGCCGATTGGCCTAGTTCTGTTCTGTCTCCTGCTTGTTATGGAGGGAAGTGGAAAAAATATATTTTTTCTTACTCCTCCGCTATTCTTTTTTGACTAATTTCGTTGCGGGACCCAAGACAGTTGAATCGTTTCTCCGGGACTCGTCGAGCTCGTCGGCGTTTTTCTGGCGGTCTCCACTGTTGATTCTGGCTTTCAGGAGTTGCAGTGGGTGGGAAATGTGTGGCGGGTTTAGTCTGACCGTTAGTGTTCACGTCTCGGCTCCGTAAGTCATGACATGATAATAATCTACGAAAATTTTAAAAGCTGGTTAATGCATCACTTTCATTATGTACAGTAAGGGTCAAAAGTGGAGTACCATTTTTGATCCTTATTGTTATTGCAATAAAGTTCAAAAGTGGTAATGCACTTTTGACACTTGATTGTACTTTATTTATGGTTTCGCGTTCATAGCCGGCCAACTTTTTTTTTTGTGAATTGTAAATCATCTTTCTATCAATTGGCCCCGATTCCCTTGTTCATAAACTAAACTAAACTTAAGTTCAGTGTATCCTTTTCTTTATATTTCATTAAGAAAAGGACAGAAGATAAAACGTCAGTTTAGACCTGTCAAATTAGTGCGCTCCTGACGTAAACTGGCGTATTTATAGTCGCCATGTTTATAATAGCGTCTAAACTGTCTATGGAGTATCTTAATTTGACAGGATTAAACTAAAATGTTATCTTCTATCCTGTTGTTAACGTTCCTGTTCGTTTCTTCGTTCCTGTTCTGTTCTTCTCGGTGGTAGGCCATAACATCGGCTGCCGGCAGAAGTTACCACCCACCAGACAAAGTCTTGCCGCCAAGCGATTCGTCGTGTTCCGGTGGCATGATGTTTGGTGAAGCCGTACGGAGGACGGGTCTGAGCAGCTGTGTTGTGGTGTGTGGCGGGTACGATGCGCCAAATGTTGTTGTGTCGGGAGTTTGGTCGAGGAGAGTCTCCAGATCAATCTCGTTCTAGCGCAGCATCGTTTGGTCATGGTCAGCATGTTGGTCTTGGGTTTAACATTGCATCACCTCGCTCAACTGCAGTCATCCTTCCTATTCCTAAGTTTTTTAAGTGAATAGGCTTAATGCGCTTTACCATCAACGATTGTACACTGCTTACCATCAGGCGGGATTGCAGTCAAGCACCAGTTTATAATTAATTTAAAAAAAAAATAAAAGAAAAAGATGCGCTTAACATAAAATTAGTTTAGTATGTGAACAAGTGTGCTGACACACTGGCGCTGATTCTCTTGTCGCTGATTCTCTTGGCGCTGATTCTCTTGTCTCTGATTCTATTGGCGCTGATTCTCTTGGCGCTGATTCTCTTGGCGCTGATTCTCTTGGCGCCGATTCTTTGCCTGAACCGGTGTTCCTTCAATTGCCTGTGCTCCAGGGCCACGGTATCTGTTTCACACGACTTACAGCCCTGATAGCCACTCTGGATTATGCGTCTGTTAATTTTGGTAGAGTTCAAATTAATTAAAAAAGTTTTCCTTGTTTCAGTTTACATAACTCTTAGAGTAGAAAACCAAATATTGAAAGGCAAACCTCCATTCCAAAGTCAACAAGGTTAACGTTCCTTGAACTTTCATGATATGAGATAATTAAGTTTGCTTCAAAAATGTATTTTATTTTCCAATAAAGTAATATATTAAATTTGTTCTTGCATATTTCTTTCAAAGAGTTACATTAGAATGTCTCTCCATACTAATATTATAAATGCGAAAGTAACTCTGTCTGTTACGCTTTCCCGTTTAAACCTCTCAACCGATTTTGATGAATTTTGGCACAGACAATCTTTAGACCCTGAGAAAGGACATAGGCTACCTTTTATCCCGGAAAAATTTGATATTCCCGAGAGAAATATAAAAAGCGCGATATAACCGAATTCCACGCGGGCGAAGCCGCGGGCGGAAAGTTAGTTTTATATAAAGCGTAATGCAACCTTGTCATGACAATATCTATTGAACCGGATTTTTTGTCAAAGCATTAGCCATTGATAAAATATTAAACTAAGGTAGATATGTCACTAGCGCACTAAAAATGAAGCGTACAAAAGGAAGTAAGTCCTGTATCTCGCTTTAGTCACACTCGATACACTCGTAAAAACAAACGACAAACACTAACAGCGCAAACGACAAACACTAGCCATCTTTTTCTTCTCTATGCTTTAAATTGCGCCCCATCTCACTCACACTGTACCAATGTATGCCGAATAAAAATATGCATGTGTGCTGCTGCTGTGTTCGGCACATTTTTTTTGGTCAGTTTGTTAGAATATATCGTATCTGTTTAATATTTTATCAATGGCGTTAGCTATGTTTGTCATTTAAAACATACCAACAATTTTCTTTTTTTTTTTTTAATTATAAAAAAGTGCTTGACCGCAATCCCGCCTGATGATAGGCAGTGATGCAATCATTGATTGCAAAACGCGCTAGTTTATCAAGAACCTATTCAATCTAGCCTTGAAGACACTTAAATTGTAGTCAGACGGAAACACCGCCGCTGGCAAATTGTTCTAGTCCTTCGACGCGGTATAAAAGACGAGGCGAAACGCTTCATCCAGATCGTAGTGGTGCCAACAACGTAAGGATGGATACCCGCCGTACGACGGGTCGTCCGATGATGGAACGGAGAAGAAGAGAAAGAACGGAGAGAATTAAGTCATGTAATTCCCTCGCACACTCTTCAAAGTGCATCCTATAGAACACTGTTTTCTATTTCTACTTTCTAGTTAAACATTGAAATATCATCTTTCAACCGAATAACGTAATGGATACACACGTAATGGATAGACACTGAGACCAATAGGGTAATTGCGTAACAATTCAGTAGCTGTTGGGAACGAGATTGATCCGGGTCGAAGGACCAATGTTTAAATGTTGCGATGAAATAAATGGACTGTATTTTTAAGGTCTGGTATATTGCCGTTAGTAACAAATAGTTAACTGAATCCCGGACAAACAATTATTTCATTTAAGAAGAGGTGTGTCGCGGCGGGGTCCGTGAAAGCGAGTGAGGTGAGGTCCGACCCGGTCCGCTCACTCGGTCACGTCCCCCACCCGCGCCCCGCTCTCGCTGCCGATGAAGACTGCTCACGCCGCTGGCGCGTGCAGACCGATGTTGGGTCTCGTTCCAGACAGTAGCTATGGGATTTATTTTGACAGTTCAACAACATTCATTGCGTTGTTTACGTTGTTGAGCAAACACATGATTCGAACATATGCAATAAGGACTTAAAAATAGAACTTACTCTTTATAAAAATAGTAGCTTCGCTCTCGATTTCAGGGTACCCCTCTTCGATGACCTTGCAGATGTACCGCCCAGCTGTCTCCCGGTTCACGTAGACCTTCAAGTTCGGAGCCTTTCCTTTGACCTGCTGGAAATAGCACACGTTCACGTAACACTGTCTATTTTAAGTATAGTTGTTTATTACATTGCAAATTAAACCTTATGTCTATGGCATAAGTCACATGGCGTGGTCATGATTGCTACGACTATAGTTCAATTGACGACACAGTTGGCGAAGTGGCTGAGTGACCGGCTGCTGCAATGCGTGTCGCGAGTTTGATTCCCGCACGGAATAAATATTTTCTGGTCTCCAGGTAGTAGTTCCGGCCTGACTGTTTTTGTATATAAGTTTTTTTCCAATAATTACAAACTAATGCTTGACAGCAATCCCGCCTGATGGTAAGCAGTGATGCAATCATTGATTGTAAAGCGCGCCAGTTTATTAAGAGCCTATTTACACCAAAAAACTGAGTGAATAGGAAGGCAGACGGCATTTGAGCGAGGTGATGCAATGTTAAACCCGACAACACGACCAATAATATTGCGCCAGAGGGAGATTGATCTGGAGACCCTCCACGACCAAGCTCCCGATACAACAACATTTGGCGCATCGTACCCGGCACACATCGCAACACAACTACTCAGACCCGTACGGCCTCACCAGAAAAAGAGTTAAAATGTTTTTAAATGCATTCACGATACTTCTACCTGGTTTAATTTGCTGAAACAGTTGGATATGTATTCTTATAACTTAGAGCAAAGTAATAGGAGGTATGACATAGACATGGAGTCATTGCAATCTGAACTTGACCATCTGCAAGATAAACTTATTTCAATGACTAATAAGTATAATACCTCAGAAGACCTAATGAGAGAGTATGTGTTGGCGATGAATGAGCTGGTTAACTCACAAAAAACCAATTGTGAGTGCGGCCTAACATCAGATGTGCTTACACCGGATCATTCGTTGACATCATGTAATACCACCTTGCCGCAGCCCTGTGTTGATGTCATAGTTCCTTCTGCTAATAGTGCCAATAGCTGTGACTGTAATGATCTTAATAGTCTTAAACAAAGCTTGACTAATGATGTTGTGTTGTTCTGTGATGAGATAGGTAAGGGCTTGGGGCGCTTGTTGACTGATGAATGTCCGGGTCACTCAATATTGAACTACTGCATGCCTGGTTGTTCTTTATATGGAATTATGCAAAAAATTATTAAATGTAACTTTTCCCAGGATACAACATTGTTAATTTTTGTGGGTAATAGGGGAAATTTGAGCAAAAGAGAACTGCTTAAGAGTTGTGAAACATTAAGCAATCTGAATATTGGAAAGGTTGTCTTGTTTACATTCCCTTACAGTGACCAGTTGCCACAGGAAGAAAATAGGATTAGATTTGAACTAAATATGACAATGTCCAACTTGACATTTAATAATAAAATATTACATTTAATTGACATTAATAATTATTTTAAGAATTTGTATTTGACAAGAGATAGACATAACAATGTTATGTATTATCTTTCTAATTACTTTAAAAGACAGATAGCTGTGTCGCTATCATATTTTTTTTCTATTACAGCCAAGAATTTGGCTAAACAACTTGCTTCTTTTGAGCAATGCAATGACATTCGAATTAATTCTGCCAATAATTGGGTATCAGTTGACATCATTAATAATTTAAATTAGAAATTAAGACAATAGAGCCAACCTCTAGCTATAACAATATACAGGATTACAAAGGTAACTCGGGAGGAAATTTAAAGTCAATAGATAATATTAATTTGGTGCATCAAAATATTCAAGGATTTATGAACAAAGATTTAGAGGTTGATTTATTCATGAACCATTATGGTATTGATATTCTTTGCATAACCGAACATTGGCTAAAAAGTCACCAGTTCTTGTTTAATTTTAAGAATCACCAGGTTGGTAGTTCGTTTAGCAGAATTAATGCTATACATGGTGGCTCATTAATTTTAGTTAGTAACCTGTTGAAATTTAAAAATCGTAAAGACATTGTGGGCCTGTCTGTTGAACGAACAGCTGAAATTGCCTGTATAGAGTTGGAAGGCTTCATTGTGTTAAGTGTGTACAGACCCCCTTCAGGATTGTATGACTGCTTTGAAAAGGTAATGGATGAAGTCTTACACAAGATTTGTGTTTCAAACAAAGCCATTATCGTTTGCGGTGATTTTAATATTAATTTATTAGAGAACCCTGGTTATTGTAATAAAATTATAAGTCTATTTCAGTCCTACAATCTTGTAAACCTATTTTTGGAGCCCACAAGAATAACACCTACTTGTGCCACGTGCCTAGATAATATTTTTACAAACATAATACCCAGCCACAAAGAAGTTTTAAATTTACTTGATTCTGATCACTGCGGACAAAGGATTACTATTCCAAACCATAGTAAAAAGTGGCCAAAAAGGATATCACTGTTAACCCCAAAACTGAAAGCCGCTTGGAGGTTTTTAGATTTGATCTCATCAATAAATTGCCAGTCTTATCCAGTGCTGTTAATGCTGATCCTAATCATCTCTATGACAATTTTTTTAATATATACTGTAAGCTATTTGATTCCACCTTTGTTCCCAAGACTATCTCTGTTAATAGTAAAGTATCTTTCTCTGATTGGGCTACCATCGGTATTCATAAAAGTAGAACTCGGCTTTATGAATTGTACAATGAGAGGATTTATATTAACACTGTTGAATTCAATTTATATGTTAGAAAATATTCAAAATTATTCAAACAAGTTTGTTATATGGCCAAGGCACGTTACTTGAGTTCAAAGATAAAGAACAGTGGCAATGTAATTAAAACGACTTGGAAAATTATTAATAGTGAAACGGGAAGGTCCAGTGATAGAAATACTGACTATAGCCTGTCTATTAATGACAACATAATTAAATCAGACTCGCAAGGCTCTGAGGCATTTGAAAATTTCTTTTCGGATATTCCTGTTTCAACTACTAAATCCCTAAACTCATCACCTTCTGTTGCGGAGTCTTTGCTTAAAGAAAATGTTAATGTTTGTGATTCGGAGTTTCATTTTGAACATGTCATCAGTAGAGATATAATTAAAATCTTTCACACTCTGAATGTAAAAAAGACTGCTGACCTATGGGGTCATTCGGTGGAAGTTGCTAAGTCTATTATTGATATTGTGGCACCCACTCTAGCTGTTATCTTTAATGCTTGTATTGACTGTGGAGAGTTTCCTGATCTCATGAAAAATAGTAAAATAATACCTTTGTTTAAATCTGGTAGTACATCAGACCCCACAAATTATAGACCTATTTCTGTACTACCTACCTTTAGTAAAATTTTTGAGAAATTAATTTTAAACCAAATGCTAAATTTTTTTAATAAACATAAATTATTACATAGCAAACAGTTCGGTTTTACAAAGGGTCGTTCAACTACTGATGCCGGTGTTGAACTTCTAGGTCATATATATAATGCATGGGAGGATAAATGCGATGCCTTGGGCATCTTTTGTGATTTGTCGAAGGCATTCGATTGCGTTCTTCACGATACGTTAATCAGGAAACTCCGCCACTACGGGATCCGGAACTCTGCACTGGATCTTATTACATCTTACTTGAGCGGTAGGATTCAAAGCGTTGACGTTAATGGAAAAAGATCTTCTGGATCTTTAGTAACAATGGGAGTCCCACAGGGGTCAATTCTTGGTCCTTTTTTGTTTCTTATTTACATCAATGACCTGCCGTACCTAATAAAGGATAACCACGATATAGTGTTGTTTGTAGATGACACTTCACTTTTATTTAAACTGAAACGTCAGCAGCAGGTTACTGATGATGTAAATAGCGCGATCTCCAAAGTAGTCCATTGGTTTAATGTTAATAATTTACTCTTAAACGATAAAAAAACCAAATGCATTAAGTTTACTCTACCTAACGTGAGGCAGGTGGAAACTAAAGTGTTGATAAAGGGCGAAGAATTGAAATCTGACGACAGCACAGTATTCTTGGGTATAACTCTGGATGCTAAGCTTCAATGGGGTTCACATATAGAAAAATTGTCAAAAAAGTTAAGTTCTGCTGCATACGCAGTTAGAACAATTCGTAATTTGACTGATGTTGAGACGGCCCGTTTAGTGTACTTTGGCTATTTCCACAGCGTAATGTCGTACGGCATTCTGTTGTGGGAAATGCCGCCGATATTCAAACAATATTTGTTTTGCAGAAACGAGCTGTTCGTGCAATTTATAAATTAAGTCCGAGACACTCTCTCAGAGAAAAATTTAAAGAGATTAATGTACTGACCGTGCTGTCTCAATATATTTATGAAAATCTTTTGTATGCTCATAAAAATATAAAATTGTTTAAAAAATACAGTGATGTCCATGATATAAATACTAGGAACAGGCACAAATTTATTGTACCTACAACAAGGCTCAAGAAAGTAGGTGGCTCTTTCAGATGCCAATGTATACATTTTTACAATGGACTTCCAGAGGTGGTTCAAGATCTGAGCTTGAATAAATTCAAATCCTTCATTAAACGTAAGTTGTGTCAGAAAGCATTTTATAGTGTGAAGGATTATATTGAGGACAAAAAGGCTTGGGCTTGAGCTGCGTCCGATTTCTATACAATGATTGTTCTTTGATTTTTCCTCTTGTAGTTTTAATATGTAATTGTTTATGTTATTTAGTCAAAGCCTGTATTACACACTATATAGCCAAGCATATTGTACGTTACGGAATTGTATCGCTGACAGAGGTGTTCGGCACTTGTGCAGCTGCAGCTGCACAGGAGCTAAACTTTCCACAGATTCGGGAACACTGTTGGAGCTGCTGAACCTTGGACAAAACTATCTTAGCATTGTGTAGATTCAATTTCTTAGTGTTGTATAATTGCATGGCAAACGTGTGAGCACAATGTACGAATGTGCTGTAAGGCATTTATTTGTTGGGTTAGTCTTTTTTATTGACTTAATTGTGCTCTGGCTGTTGAGAGTATGTCCTGCTCACTCAAATGTCTCGCTGATGGTGGCGTGTGTTTTGGGTCATTGGGTTCCCTTCGATATGGTTGAGCTGAATGATGCTGATCCATACGTCATGTTCGTGAATGGACGCCGTCGGAGGGGACTGGTCATCTCTTAGCTGCCACGGCGTATTTTAATTTCTGAATTGATTTTTGTATGTTTTCCATAATGGACGCTCTCAGCGTACAATATATTTCTGCATCGTTCTCACATGGTTGATTTCAACATGAATGATGTAATCAAATATTTGTAACAATAGCTTGAAATTTTAAAAGAGTGTCCATGGAGTTTTTTGCCCGTTCTTCTCCATAGGTACCTACTCTTTGGAATGGGCGACTAGCTTCATCTTATTGACTGACCGACCTTCTGACAATTCAAAAGTGCCTGTAACTGGTTTATTTGAAATAAATGATTTGATTTGATTTGATTTGATTTGAAACCAGGAACTGGGCACGCCACAATAGCGGCGATAAGTCCCCTCTTTGAGGAGTAGCTAGAGAGGCGCCACGGCGCCCTCACCTTCCGCCTGGCGCAGGTCCTCACCGGACACGGTTGTTTCGGAAGGTTCCTGTTCCGTATAAGGCGGGAGGAAACGCCAGGGTGTCACCATTGTGTGGATCGCCCTGAAGACACGGTGGAGCATACGGTGGAGGTCTGCCCGGCTTGGGTAGAGCACCGCCGTGTCCTCGTAGCGGCGATCGGCGGCGATCTCTCGCATCCGACCCTGGTCCAGGCCATGGTCCGGAGCGAGAGTGCATGGCAGGCCGTCACCTCCTTCTGCGAAGCAGTGATGCTGGCAAAGGAGGAGACGGAGCGCGTGAGGCAAGGGGAATCCCAGCGACCTCACGCCACTAGCCGCCGCAGGAGACGCCCTGGTCGGGAGATGACACTAAACTCCTAGCCACCGTAGGCGCGGGCCTGCGGGCGGTGAGCAGTGGGCAGCTCGCCGCTCGGTAAGGGCCAGGCCCGAGTCGACGGCGCGTCGTGTTTCACGCGCGCCTCAAAGAGATGTCAGCACGTCGTAATGGGGTTCACGAAGACCGATGACCGGCACGTTACGTGGGTAACAAATGTTTTACCATGGCGCTTCCGCCGGGCCGGAATAAGCGGGGTAGACTAAAGAAGTGCTGGCTTGACGTTGTAAGAGATGACATGCGTGCCAACAATCTCTCACCACAGGATGCTAAAATCGCGCGAAATGGAGGAGAATGTGCAGGAAAGCGGACCCCGGGCTCCAACGCGAGAGCCGCGGAAGCAACCGGGACAAACGCTGAGATGATGATAGCTTTTCAGCTTTGGAGTCTGGGGTCCATTTTTAGGGTTCCGTAGCCAAATGGCAAAAAACGGACCCCTTATAGATTCGTCATGTCTGTCTGTCCGTCCGTATGTCACAGTCCTTTTTTTCCGAAACTGTAAGAGCTATACTGTTTAAACTTAGTAGGTAGATGTATTCTGTGAACCGCATTAAGATTTTGATGCATAAATAAAAAAATAATAATAAATATTGGGGGCTCCCCATACTTAGAACTGAAACTCAAACATTTTTTTTTTTCATCAAACACATACGTGTGGGGTATATATGGATAGGTCTTCAAAAATGGTATCAAGGTTCCTAAAATATTTTTTTTTCTAAACCGAAGTTTGCGTGACAGATGCTTTCAAAGTGGAAAAAAGTTGCCCCCCCCCCCCTCTAACTTCTAAAATAACAAAACTTAAAAACATATGCTGTACATTACCATAAAAACTACCAACGAAAATTGTTTTGAACGAGATTTAGTAAGCAGTTTTTTTAATACCTCGTAAATCGTAAACCGCTTATTACCGGGTAATCTTTCATACAAATAACTTCAATCCTAATGGTACGGAACCCTTTGTGCGTGAGTCCGACACGCACTTGGCCATTTTTTTAGTTTTAGTACTATCTGGAACTTCGGCCTCGCCTCCTGAAGTTTTCCTCTATATCTATACTAGTAATCAAACGCAGTGTTCAACGAGGTATAGACGCTAATGGATATTCTTCTTCTTCTTCAGCCTATAGATGTCCACTGCTGGACAAAGGCCTCCCCCAAGGCTTACCACGATGACCGGTCTTGTGCTGCCCGCATCCATCGGCTTCCTGCGACCTTCACCAGGTAATCGGTCCACCTTGTTCAGGGCCTCCCTACGCTAATGAATATTAAGGATAAGTAATGAACTCAGTAAATGTCGGAAATGTCGTGTGGCCTAGTGGTTAAAACACCAGCCTCTCAAGTATGAGTTCGCGGGTTCGATTCCAGGTCAGGCAAGTACCAATGTAACTTTTCTAAAGTTATATGTACTTTCTAAGTATATCTTGGACACCAATGACTGAAGGTGAAGGAAAACATTTTGAGGAAACCTGGACTTTAAGTCTGAAATTGCCAACCAGCATTGAGCAAGCGTGGTGATTACGCTCAATCCTTCTCTGTATGAGAGGAGACCTGTGCCCAGCAGTGGGACGATAGAAAGGTTGATGATGATGATGATGATGATGAATGAACTCAGTTTCACATTTTTTGCAGATTGCCGATAGGTAACCGATATAGACAGCTAGAATATTTTAGTTCATCTGGACCACACAAGCAGTACAAATCTTTTAGTAATACAACAGTTTCTGAAGAGTAATGATGGTTGATCTAATTTTACCAGAAGCTTCTGCGGTTTGATTAGTCATCGGCACGAATACTTTTATACTCGACGTAATGCATGTCTTCATCTACGAATTTACTTTAGGCACAGAAATATCATCTGCCTAGCCTTTTATGTCATCATCATCATCATCTCAGCGTTAATCTCAGTCACATCCGTAGCTTTTCAGCTTTTGGGTCTGGGGTCCGCTTCACCAGTCCAACTGCTGATTTTGGCTACGCTTCGATATTTTCCGTGAAATGACTGCCGTCTGACCTCCACAACCCGAAGGCGATATCTAATAATTGCAGTTAAACCAATTGTTAGACTTTTGAGGGCTCCAACAACCTGTAACGACTGCCACTACATGTCTGTATGGCAACCGGGACCAACGGCTTAACGTGCTTTCCGAGGCACGACCAGACCAGTGCAAAAATTCATATTCATGCATACAAATATTTGCACTGTGCGGGGATCGAACCCGCGCCTCCTTGCGCAACGGCCGCGTTCGCAACCGCTACGCCACGGAGGCTGTCCCGGAGTGTCATCATCATCATCATCTCATCATATAATCCCGCCTCCTAATCAGCAAAGACATTTTTGTCAAATGATTGCGACTAGTTACTTATTTGACAAATATGTGTTCGCCGATTAGGGGGCCGGTTGCATCCGCGGCTTTCGCGTTAGAGCCCGGGGTCCGCTGTCCTACAATTACTCCTCCATTGCTCGCGATCTCTGGCATCCCGTGGTGTGAGATTTTTGGCACGCATGTCATCTCTTACAACGTCAAGCTTCTTTGGTCTACCTAACTTGTTCCGGCCGACAGAGGCGCCATGGCAAGACATTTGTTACCCACGTAACATACCGGTTTTCGTAAGACGTGACCATACCAGCGTAGGTAACCCTCTTGCTTTGCTCTTCGTGGGTTGCAATTGAAAATCAGCGTCAGATGGTACCCCTTTTTTGTGGATGGGAAATCATCAAATGATCTCTCCCGCTGTGGGCGGAGCGGAAAGGCGTCTCAGAATTTTACTGACTAAAACCCACCCGTGTTCCTTCACTTGCCTGTACGCTTGGCCACGGTATCTCAATCCAACAACCCGCAGCCCTGGAAGTCAGATGGTACACCTGACATTATGCTGAGCTGAGGCCCTTTTGGCATTATAATCTTTGTTTCATATTTTTTCCTATTTTAAGGTGTATTTTTTTTGCTGCAATGCCAATAAACGCAATTTTCTTTCTGTATTTTTGACAAGTTGTAGGTCATAAGTTCGAACCCTGTCAGGTGCTTTACTTTGTGTAAATTATTTCATCACCACTGCTCTCAAAATGGTCTAGGAAAACATTGTGAGGAAACCGGCATGTCCTAGAGCCAAAAATTTCAAAGACCTGTGACATCTACCAACCAGCACTGGGCCCACGTGGTAGATTACGGCCCACTCCCTCTCATCGCAAGGAGGCCTGTGTCCCAACAGTGAGATCAATATAGGCTGATAATGACGAATCACGAGGTCTTCTGGTATTCCACCATGGTATTCACTTACCCCTATCCGTCCTGGCTCGTGGAACAGCCACCTGATCTCTGGCTGTGGCTGGCCGTCGACGTCGCAGCTGAGGACCACGCTGGACCCGATATCAGTTTCTACGTTCTGAGGTCGCGTTCTGAATGTCGGCGGGTCTGGGAACACATTATATATGTGAGTAGATACGAAAAATAACTTATACAATATGTTAAGAAAACCCTGTCCAACCCGTAAGGATAGTAAAGGTTAGGTAAACACATGACCAAATAACATATGAAATTTTACATAATATCATAGTAACAATACTAGTGAATTTTGAAATTACCTGTTTTTCCCGCGAATTAATTCCAAATTCTCCAAAATTTGGTAATTTTTAAAAAGTGACAACATTATTTTTGACGGTATAATTCTGAGCGAATAGCGATGCGACCGCGTGCCGCGTACCCTGCCCCTCTTCGCCCGCGCCTGGATGGCCTACCGCACATGTTTTAAGTTACCTCTTTTTGCGAAATAATATTTATTTTTTTAGGGGGATTTTTTTTAAGTTTAGCTCGGCTTTGTAGGCATTAGTAGAATCAGTTATCGATACCTAACAATACCTTCACGGATCGGACAGGGTTTTCTTTACATATTGTATATTATGAAAACTGATAATTTATCTTCTTTACAGTAAGGGTCTGAAGTGGAGTACCACTTTTGACACTTATTGTTATCGCAATAAAGTTCAAAAGTGGTAATGCACTTTTGACCCTTACTGTACGTTTGCTCACAACTAAACAAAATTTAGGTGCAGTGCATCTATTTCTTTCTATTTTATTAAGAAAAGGACTAAATATAAATTATTAGTTTAGTCAAATTAAAATACTCGATAGACAGTTTCGACGTGATTAACAACATGCCGACATGGCTAGTTTATAAAGAACCTATTCACTCTAGCCTTGAAGATATTTAAATTGTAGTCAGACGGAAACACCGCCGCTGGCAAATTGTTCCAGTCCCTCGATGTACGCGATATAAAAGGCGAGGCGAAATCCTTCGTCCGGATCGTAGTGGTGTCAACAACGTAAGGGTAGAAACTCGCCGTACGACGGAACGCCCGATGATAGAACGGAGATAGGGGAATTAAATCATGCAATTCTCGCAAATTCCTACTTCAAGATTTTTAGAAATACTTGTTACTCGGTTTTTGATTTTCCCGATCTTCCAAAACACATAGGTCCGTATTCCAGAAGGAAACTCAAGCATTGATCTCTGCTTAAACATTACTTAAAACTAGTTTCAACCAATCAAATGGCTTGAAACGACACATAAGTAGAACTTGAGTTTTGAGTGACGTTCTGTAATACGGACCATAAATCTGTACAAACTCAAGTACGCAATGACGTCACAAGCTGTGCGCCCGCACACAATATTATTATGGTTATTGTATCATCGGTATATACATAATTATGTACATATGTATATCGCTGCTATTTCTCTCACTAGTAAGTCGAGGTATGACGCGTTTGCATACATGAAAATATATCATTGATTATTTTCGTTCGATTTAGTTGAACCAAGAGTTTTTATTTAATACGTTGATTTCTGAATTTTTACCAATACATTTAGCGAAGCCTCTATTATTAGATTTAGGATTTACAGTTTATGGAAGTAAATAATAAAGTCAGATAGAATTTCTCAGAGAAATGTAAGCTCTATGTCTGACTAAGTCTATACAATAAATATGAATTTACTAACTTTTCTACGTTATATGTACTTTCTAAGTATATTTTGGACACCAATGAATGATTAAAAGGTGAAGGAAAACATCTTGAGGAAACCTGGACTTTAAGTCTGAAATCGCCAACCCGCATTGAGCAAGCGTGGTGATTACGCTCAATCCTTCTCTGTATGAGAGGAGACCTGTGCCCAGTAGTGGGAATAAAATCCCACTAATATGCAGAGTTTGTGAGAATGTATGGATGGATGTTTGTTACTTTTTCACGCAAAAACTCCAAAATGGATTAGGATGTAATTTGGAACACACATGGTATATAACCAGAAATGAGACTTTGGATAGGTACTTTTATATCATATATACACTCCGCACTCGGTGGTAAGCAATAACATCGGGTGCCGGCAGAAGTTACCACCCACCAGACAGTCTTGACACCAAGCGATTCGTCGTGATAACTGGTGAAGCCGTACGGAGGACGGGTCTGAGCAGTTGTGTTGCGATATGTGCCGGGTACGATGCGCCAAATGTTGTTGTGTCGTGAGTTTGGTCGTGGAGGGTCTCCAGATCAATCTCCAGCTGGCATCACCTCGCTCAACTGACGTCTTCCTTCCTATTTACTCTGATTTTTTGAGTAAGCAGGCTTTTAATAAACTAGCGCGCTTTATCATCAACGATTGCATCACTGCTTACCATCAGGCGGGATTGAGGTCAAGCACTAGTTTATAATGTATGAAAAAAAATACGTATATATCCCTACGGGATCGAAACTTACTCGAATGAAACCGCGAGGCGCAACTAGTTCATAATAATTATCTAACTCTGTTTAACTATGATCATTTAGTAATAATCACAGTTATAAAAAGTTTTTAGTTTCAGAATTTAAAAAAAAACGATATATTCCGTTTTAATAAACGTATACCTAATTATCATCACCCTATATGCTTTTTTTTGGACATATCGCAAAGATTGAGCTAGCCAAAAAAAAAGTTCGTGACTTGTTTTATGAGATACTAACTCAATGATACTATACCTATTTATAATAGATACATATATAGATAAACATCCAAGACCCAGGCCAATCAGGAAAAGATCGTTTTGCATCATGACCTGGCCGGGGATCGCACCCGGGGCCTCTACGTCGCAGTCAGGCGTGTTCACCGCTGCGCCACGGAGGACGTCGTTACTTCTATCACGCGTGAATGGCACTCAGGTTTTTTTTTGTAATCTTTCGCACACAAAGGCGGACTTAATGCTTGCTAAAATACTTACAGGTAACTTCTAACGTAGTATTTCCTTCGCCTTTTCCGACGGTATTGCTCACTTCGCATCTGACCACGGCGTTATGATGCTTTCTAGTCACGTTGAAGATGATCTAAGACAAAATAATACGTTAATAATATTCAATACATAATTCAACCATTTTCTTGTACACTATCACAATAATGAAGATCAATTGTTGTAATTTAACAAACTAATTTTTAAACCATTCGAATAGTTGGTCGCCCTGATTAACTCAAGACAATGTTTATGAATACTTTTCAAGAATTAGCTTACTGACAGATTATATAGGTTCATATAATTGTTTATTTTGTTAACCCACCAATGCATAAATATGTAAGCTGTCACACCCTTTATAATAATAACTAGCTGACCCGGCGAACTTTGTTCCGCCTTAAAGACATGATCTTATTTTTAAATTAGGGTAGCACAAAAGTGTAGGAGAAGTCGAAACAATGAAGCTCATCATCAACAACTTTTTTTATCGTCCCCCTGCTGGGCATAGCTCTCCCCTCATAAGGAGAAGGATTGAGCGTAATCACCACGCTTGCTCAATGCGGGTTGGCGATTTAAGACTTAAAAGTCCAGGTTTCCTTAAGATGTTTTCCTTCACCTTGTAAATTGGCTTGTAACATTTCATCATATTACAATAATAAATACATAGAAGAAATTTCATTTTGTCTACTTTGTGGGGGTGCAAGGTACCTGGGTAGCACAAAACTGTAGGAGAAGTCGAAACAATGAAGCTCATTCATTCCCACGGAAAAGACGGGTACGGGATAAAAAGTATCCTATATCCTTCTCCCAGTTCTTAGCTACCTCTACCTACCAATTTTCAACAAAAACGTTTCAGTCGTTAATGAAAAAGATGTTAATTATAGATGGAAGAAGTTTTTTTTCTCTCTACTTTGTGGAGGTGCAAGGTACCAGGGTAGCACCAAAGTGTAGGAGAAGCCGAAACAATGAAGCGCATTCATCATTAAACCATAATAATTACATGGAAGAACTTTTATTGTGCCTAGTTTGTAGAGGTGCAAGGTACCAGGGTAGCATAAAACTGTAGGAGAAGACGAAACAACTTTTCCGAGATCACATGCTTTTTCAAGCAATCAGCGCTATCTGCCGGGCTGGTTTGTGAATCTAAACCATCCAGGGCTCCACTGAAACGCATACAGAAAAATTCATTTAAATCAGTCAAGCCGTTTAGGAGGAGTTCAATGACATACACACGTACAGCAGAATTATATATATAAAGATAATAATATAGCCGACCGCCGGTAGCTTGGACCCTGTTCCCGATACCGGTGGCCTAATATTTTTTTATATTTTTAAAGATTTTTTTATGTACTTATATAAATATGTACTTATAAAAAATGTAGAAAAATATGTACATATAGAAGAATAAAGGAATAATAATATTAATAATTTATTTATTTAAAGACCACAATGGTCCAACGGTTAGTAACTTATCTACTAAGGGCTAGTAACACTTAAAAACTAATCGTGACTGCCGCACAAGCAATGCTAACGAGTGCCTTAGCACTGGCGCATCGAACTTGTCAGCCATGGCTTGTAGGATGCTGTTAGCGCTGGTCCTACTTCTACCTAGTAACGAAGCCGACAGAAGAACTACACAAGGATGCGCTGGAGTAATAGGTAACCCTAACCTTGTCTTTATGCTTGGAAGCTTTTATTTTAGTAATAAGTTTTTACTCACTCTTTCCTTTTTCTGTCTTGGCGTGGATAGCTGACATATGGTCAATAATAATTAAATTTAATGTTCTGTGTCTCATAACGTTACCTTTTCATGCCTAATATTGTGCACAGTTAGATATTTTTTTAACCGACCAGACAATTATGCTGTTCGGTGGTTTGTTCTGCCACTTCTTCCCAGCGAAAGCAATTTGGGGTACCGCCTCTTCTTTATTTGTCATCATCAAGTCAGTTACCAGTCTTACCAAAAGCAATTAAAAGCCAATACATATTAAATTTTCAGTTCTAAGACATGTTTCTCAAGATCTTATCTTCCACCGTTCAGTGGTGATGAGATAATTTACACAAATTAAATTTTTCTGCCCCTACGCACCTACAACTCATATGTCACATCCATCACGATCAGAGGAGCGGTAATTCCTCAAAAACCTCCTCTTTCCCGTTACACAGCCTACAAAACGTAATATTAAATTCACAAATTCCCACACAGCCAACAGTTCTGCCTTATGACTGCAGCAAACATTAAATTTTTCAGTACATCGCATAGTATAGTTAATGCATGAATGAGTTGTGCACACCGTGAAATTCAGGTGAATTGCTAACTTAATGTGAAATGCACTCTGTTGCTTTATTAACGAGTTGGCTGTTGCTTTGTTGCTGTTGTTGCGTGGTATATGTTTGGAAAGAGGTGTACTTTGTTGAAAGTTTTAATGTTGTAGCAGACTGTATACCCTAGCAGACTGGGTTCTAGTCTAACTGTACTCTAGTCTAAGATATTAATCATATGGTATTTTATAAAGTCATGTGTTTTTTTTTTAATGAACAGGTAGCTGTGCTTTTGGGTAGTTTGTTTCGCCACTTCTTCTGCCCAGTGAAAGCACTAGGAAGTGGCGAAGGGTGGGCGTTTTGGGGGACTTTCTTCTGTAATATTGACGTTCAAAAAGTGCTGATTCTCAGCCTAATTTGAAGAAATGACTTTTGGTTTGATTTTGATTTGACTGGTCACTGATATTCCACATAGAGCTTCAACCAACCTGATCAGCGTACTGGCGTAGTATATTGTATTACGTTTAAGACAAGTATTTTATCGTTTTTTGTTTTTATTGAGTACCTATGCAATCTGCCTGTGGAGGCATGAGGAACTGGGAGTAAAATTTACTCATCTTCCTTAAAAAATGGAGGATCCTCCGACCACCGGTGTTGTCCCATAGGAACAAAATACTGGAATAAAAACTGCATTCCAACGATGGTGCGTGTGACGGGGCACAGTTTACTTGCGCGAGTTATATGTATATGCATATGCTGTGGTCTTCTGTAATAGAATGAGCACACGTAAAAGTGTCTTCCTCAATTATTGTATTTTTATATTGTATTTATGTATCCTTTGTTGGAGATCCCAATAAATAAACACTTTTTAATATAATAACACTTTAACTTATATTATCCTTTTCTACTACATACACTGTGTGTCGGACATTTATTGCGAAATCTTCTCTAACTGTGAACCGTACACTTTGCACTGTCAGGCATTAATGTCACAATTTGTCTCGTAGAGTGCTAGCTTAAATAAACCTTTATGTAGATCTTGAGATAAGGTGCTAAAATTACTGAATATATTTACTGTAAAATGAAATGTACAAATGACGTAACATACGAATTTTAAGATGTTAACATGAGTAGAAAAAAAGTAAATAATAGTGGAAATGAAATCTAAATGTTTTATACTATAAAATGTACCTAAGCATTAACTCAAAAAACAACGGAGTTAGAATATTATAATGAAGCAGATTATAAAAATGGAGACTGATTATCATGAAGTATATACTAACATCATACTGATGACACGCAAAATTCTGCATCCCGCAAACAAAGTTTACTGTGCGTCTCGCCTCCCGACATTAATTGTTGGGCAGTAAACTCAGAACTCCGTCCAGACGGGGGTTGTCTGGTCGGCTAGGTACAACACTCGTCTAGTCGGAGAATGCTCCCTTTTCTACTGAAGATGAGTAAAGTCTCCTACCCATTCTTCTGACCTCCATAATTATGTCATTGTCACAAATATAAGACTAATAATATTGTTTCTCACCATCTCATCTGCATAGTCTCCAATCACCGGGTTATTGTTCACATACCACCGGTATATATGCGCCGGAGGATTCGCATCCACATCACAGCGGACCCTCAACTCGGATCCCTCTGGGATTTTGCCGTTCTGACCGGAGCTGATCGTCAAGTTCACTTTTGGCACGTATTTCACCTGCAAGAGAAAATTTTGTTGAGATAAAAATGTCAAGTTTCGTAGTTTAAAAAGTGTAAAATATAGTCACAGTCTATGGGCGTCAAAAACTGGCGTCAAAAATGTCAAAAACTTGTCAAAATGAAAAAAAAATTAGAGGAGTTTTTCTTCTTCATCTCTTCTTCTCAGCCTATAGAGGTCCACTGCTGGACAAAGGCCTCCCCCAATCCTTTCATTCCATTGGGGAGAATTGCCATAATCCCCACGCTTGGCAGGCGGGATGGGGATCGCATTAATTTGATATTCCACAGGAGAAGCGCTGCTACTCGCTTCCCTGGTGAGCGTTCCCTTAGTCGCCTCTTACAACACCCACGGGAGGATATGGGATGGTACTATTCTAATCCCGGTACCACACGGGGCGGGGAGGAGTTTTTAATAGTACGTAATAATGATTTTTTTTTAAACTGTAGGCAATCTTAGACATGCCGTCAATTCGCTATAATAAGATTACCATTATCAAGGCATAAGCATCCTAATAGCTAAACTCAGGTAAAAAATACATATATAAATTTAGCATATACAGAGTGGTGCTGACAATACGATAATAAATGAAAACACAGATTATGCTGGTGCATAGGAAAAATCCTAAATCATAGAAAAAAACCTAGCATCAAAAATAAAAAAATGAAAATTTCAAACAATAGCATAAAATTGCAAACGGAAAAGAACATCCTTTAAAACATTGCTTCAATGACCTCCGATCAGCGGGCGACAGCGCGGTCGTGTATCGACTTGCTTTTTCGCGTCATTATTATTAAAGTTTAGTACTGCTGGATGCGGCGGTCATTAACCTGTAAGCGCTTCCTTATCAACATGTACATCATGTACGAAATGTGAAAAATGAAAAATAATTTCCTGTGACTAATCTAATTGATATATTTATATGATTTTTATGGATGATAATATGTTGAGATACATGATATTTAATTTATTGTCGTATTGTCAGCACCACACTGTATAATCCATACTAATATCTCAACCGATTTTGATGAAATTTGGCACAGACAATCTTTACATCTTGAGAAAGAACATAGGCTACCTTTTATCCCGGAAAAATTTGATGTTCCGTCGTTGACGCCCGCGTGGAATTCGGTTATATCGCGCTTTTTAGATTTCCCTTGGGAACATCAATTATTTTTTTTTATAAAAGGTAGCCTATGTCATTTCTCAGGGTCTAAAGATTGTCTGTGCCAAATTTCATCACGATTTTTATGAAATTAGAGGTTTAATGAGAGGGTGAATTTTAGAGGTTTAAGCGGGAAAGCGTAACAGGCAGACAGAGAAAATATATAAAGCTGAAGAGTTTGTTTGTTTGTTTGAACGTGCTAATCTCAGGAACTAAGGGTCCGTTTAGAAAAATTCTTTTTGCGTTGGATAGCCCATTAATCCAGGAAGGCGTTAGGCTAACATCACACCGTGACCAATAGTAGCGAAGCATATTAAAAAAAAACATATCCGAACCTACTCTGCAGCTTCTCTGATATAAATATTACAAGGAAATTACCTCGATATGTACAGTAGCCATCCTCGGTGCCCTATCCGCCGTATTCTGCGCCTGACAAGTTATTGTCTGATTGTGGTGACCTTTGGTTGGTGTCAACCGCAACACTGACCTGCGACAGACAATGAATAATTAGCAAATGATTTTAGGTTTCTGGTTAATTATTTAATTAGACAAATGCTTTGTATCGTAATGTGTGTTGTGGTCAAATTGACCTAAAGAATAAAGTGTAATATCATATTTAGTGGTGCCTAGTGGTTAAAACATCAGCCTCTCAAGTATGAGTGTGCGGGTTCGATTCCAGGTCAGGCAAGTACGAATGTAACTCTTCTTAAGTTATATGTACTTTCCAAGTTTATCTTGGACACCAACGACTGATTACAAGGTGAAAGAAAACATCTTGAGGAAACCTGGACTTTAAGTCTGAAATCGTCAACCCACATTGAGCAAGCGTGGTGATTACGCTCAATCTTTTTCTGTATAAGAGGAGGTGTGTGTCCAGCAGTGGGACGATAAAAATGTTGATGATGATGATAACAAGAATAAATTAATGTCACTGTAATTTTGACAGTCATACAGAATTGGAAATAAACTACAAGAAATCAAAATCAAAAGTCATTTATTCAAATTAGGCTGAGAATAAGTACTTTTTGAACGTCAATATTACATAAGACAGTCCCCCAAAATGCCCACCCATCGACACTTTCTAGTGCTTTCGCAGGGAAGAAGAAGTGATGGATCAAACTCCCCAGCAGCACAACTGTCTGTTCATTAAAAAAACACATGACTTTATACAATACCTTTTATAGTAATGAACACAAGAAAACACAACAACAAACAATGCTCCTGCACCGACTATGCTCCATCACCGAGAGTCCCAATTCCCTATTCACCCTTGACGATCGAAATAATCCCTCTAACGCCGCAATATGGCCGCTTACTGGGCCCAAACAGTAAAAGTAACCCAGATATACCGCCAAAACAAACAGTAAACAGGTAAAATAACTGAGACGGGCTATATCTCTTTTCTCGAATAACAGAACAAAGGGAAATACAAAACTCCCTCTTATGTTTCACGGTGTTTATAATTCAGAATGTATACGAACCTCGTAGTATACCTCTGGCCGTCAGGTAACAGTTCCACTGTATTTTTTACTGGTTTCTTTATCACTGATTGGTTGCCGTCCAGCCAAGTTATCTAAACAAAAGAGACATACGCTATTTAACTAATACGGATATGTTTATGACTTTCATCATTACAGCGTTAATTCCAGTCGCATCCGAAGCTTTTTTCAGCTTTGGAGTCTGGGATCCGCTTTACCGGTCTAACTGCTGATTTTGGCGAAACTTCGACATTTTCCGTGAAAGGACCGCCGTCTGACCTCCACAACCCGAAGGCGATATCGAAGCATTGCAGTTTGACCAATTGTTAGACTTTTGAGGGCTCCAATAACACGTAACGACTGCCACTAGATGTTCGTATGGCAGCCGGATCGCTTCACGGAAAATATCGAAGTTTAGCCAAAATCAGCAGTTAGACTGGTAAAGCGGACCCCAGACTCCAAAGCTGAAAAAGCTGCGGATACGACTGGGATTAACGCTGAGATGATGATGATGAGTTACATACGAAACTATTGTAAATCGATCTCAACTTGTTTTTTTTTTTTTAATAATAATTATAAACTAGTGCTTGACTGCAATCCCGCGAGTGATAAACGTTTTTTTTAATAATTATAAACTACCTAGTGCTTCTGCTGCTCCTGCCTGATGGTGAGCAGTGATGCAATCATAGATAGTAAAGCGCGCTGGTTTATTAAGCCTATTCACTTAAAAAAAAACTTAGTGAATAGGAAGGAAGACGGCAGTTGAGCGAGGTGATGCAATGTTAAACCCAGGGGGAGATCGATTTGAAGACCCTCCATGACCAAACTCCCGACACAACTACATTGAGTGCATCGTACCCGGCACACATCGCAACACAACTGCTCAGACCCGTCCTCCGTACGGCTTCACCAGACATCATGCCGAAACACAACGAATCGCTTGGCGACAAGATTTTGTCTGATGGGTGGTTATTTCTGCCGGCAGCCGATATTATGGCCGAACACCGAGGAGTTGTTTCAAAAGCTAAATAGCATACCTCAGCTGCAGGTTTTCCCCCTGAAGACACGCACTCGATCTCAACGGGCTGATCTTCCGTCGCGTCAATGAACGCCCCTCTCAGTATCCTGGGTGCGTCTGGAGCAACCAGTACTGTTAGTTGGGCGGAACGGGATCGGATGGCTGGCTCATCTAAGGAAGAGAATTCTTTGTTAGTATGCTGTTCAGCTCAGAAGTAGCTATTTGAGGTAGTCTTTATTTTTTTATAGAAATAAGCTAAGAATCACGGGGGCAACGATAAAAAGAATTATATATTTTTTTTAACTTTTCCCCACACTCGGAATTACTCTTGTATCGTGAGTGCGTTTACACACAAACAGCCTGACCCGGAACAAATACCTGTAGGCCATACAAATATTTGTTCCTTGCGAGAATCAAACCCACGACACCCGACGCAGCGGTCGATCGCTCAGCCTCTGCCCCAATCGTATATCTACTTATAAATACGTAATCCTTACTATCATTACTAATATTGTAATTGTGAAAATGAATTTTTTGTTCCGCTTTCACTCCTAAAATACTGAACGGATTTAGATGAAATTTGGTACACAGATGGTTTATAGCCAGGAATGACACATATAAGACCTTTTATCCCGATATTCCCACGAGTGAAACCGCAGGACGCAGTAGTAAAGTAAATAATCTATATTTATACGCCCATTAATATTGAATTGACGCTTCGTTCTTTTACGGACATCATCGTGACTTAACGGAGATCTTCGTATCTTATGAAGTGTATTGAATATTAGCTTAAGCCATGACTTTCCTGATTTGGTAATCATTTTGAAACAGATATAACTATAACTTAGAAAAGTTACATTGGTACTTGCCTGACCTGCCCCACAATTGCATAATACACTTTTACTAACAATTGGAATCATTTTTTTTTTTATACAATATGATAAGAAAACCCTGTCCGACCCGTAAGGATAGTAAAGGTTAGGTAAACACATGACCAAATAAACATATGAAATTTTACATAATCATCATAGTAACAATACTAGTGAATTTTGAAATAATCTTTTTTTCCCGCGAATTAAATCCAATTTCCCCAAAATTTGGTAATTTTTAAAAAGTGACAACATTATTTTTGACGGTATAATTCTGAGCGAATAGCGATGCGACTGCGTGCCGCGTGCTCTGCCCCTCTTCGCCCGCGCCTGTATGGCCTACCGCACATGTTTTAAGTTACCTCTTTTTGCGAAATAATATTTATTTTTTTAGGGGGATTTTTTTTTAAGTTTAGCTCGGCTTTGTAGGCATTAGTAGAATCAGTTATCGATACCTAACAATACCTTCACGGATCGGACAGGGTTTTCTTTACATATTGTATATTATAAACTAGCGCTTGACCGCAATCCTGCCTGATGGTAAGCAGTGACGCAATCGTTGATGGTAAAGCGCACTAGTTTATTAAGAGCCTATTCACTCTTGCCTTGAAGACACTCAAATTGTAGTCCGACGGAAACACCGCCGCTGGCAAATTAATTATGAAGCATATTGCTAATCCATTGCTCTATATCTTCGAAAAATGCGTCGGCTCAACAAGCTATATCACGCAATGAATGTTGTTGAACATTCAAAATGAAACCCATCGCTACTGATAGTATGTTACTCAATTACCCTACGGTAATCTATTTTAAACAATATGACTTCACGAACAGAATTCAAGAAAAGTAAATACTAACAACACGACATACAGACATTCCATATCATCATCATCATCATCACAGAGTTAATCCCAGTCGCATCCGAAGCCTTTTCAGCTTTGGAGTCTGGGGTCCGCTTTACCAGTCCAACTGCTGATATGGCTAAACTTCGACATTTTCCGTGAAGCGACTGCCGTCTGACCTCTACAACACCAAGGCGACGTCGAAGCATTGCAGTTAGACCAATTGTTGGACTTTTTCAGACATTCCATAATATGTCTATCAGTAATATCAATCACGTCTCATCACGAGACTTTATTTAAGAATTGATGATAGTTCTCCCATTAGACATAATAAACAACTTATTTCCCCTATTTCCTTCATATTAATGTGCTACAATAGACAAAACTTTCCCCAGAACATTTCTCATTATTACTCTTAAGTGAACCAACTATAATAATCTTGATACTTCCAAGTGAAGGTTGACAAATAAAGCTTTACATAACGACCAAATAGCTGAACTCGCAATAAATAGGCTTATTATACTATGAGAGGTCAGCTTACACTGGACATGTTTCCTAAGCACCTGTCTGGCCGTCGACGAGGAAGCTTCTAGCTAGCAACAATTTTCTCGAAACGTGGAAAAGATACATCAAGAGGAAGTAAAAGAGATAAATATGTAAAGAAAACCCTGTTCGATCCGTGAAGGTATTGTTAGGTATCGATAACTGATTCTACTAAAGCCTACAAAACCGGGCTAAACTTAAAAAAAAATCCCCCCCAAAAAAAAGAAAAAAGAGTCGCAATTGGAGCTAACATATTACATGTGCGGTAGGCAGTACATGCGCGGGCGAATAGGGGCTGGGCACGCGGCACGTGGTCGCATCTCTCATAATAATACCGTTAATGGAATTAAAATGGAGTTGTCACTTTTTTTAAATTGTCAAATTTGTGGGAAGTTGGAATTAATTCGCAGAAAAAAGATTATTTCAAAATTAGTATTGCTACTATGATGATTATGTAAAATTTCATATTTAATTTGGTCATGTGTTTACCTAACCTTTATTATCCTTATGGGTCGGACGGGGTTTTCTTTACATAGTGTATATGTATAGTTGATCAGTTATGCCGTAGATCCCGGTATTCATTCGTGGATCTTTAACTGTGGTTTCTGGTAGTCAGAAACCCCAAAATCTGACAACCAATCTTACCAAGAAGCATAATCATTATCATCACCATCTCAGCGTTAATCCCAGTTGCATCCGAAGCTTTTTCAGCTTTGGAGTTTGGGATCCGCTTTATCAGTCTAACTGCTGATTTGACTAAACTTCGATATTTTCCGTGAAGCGACTGCCGTCTGACCTCCATAACCCGAAGTCAATATCGAAGCATTGCAGTTAGACCAATTGTTGGACTTTTGAGGGCTCCAACAACTCGTAACGACTGCCATTAAATGTTCGTATGGCAACCGGGACCAACGGCTTAACTTGTTTTCCGAGGCACGACCAGACCAGTGCAAATATTCATATTCATGCCTCCTTACGCAGCGGCCGCGTTCGCTACCGCTATGGCCACGGAGGCGGTCAACCAAGAAGCATACTGTTTACCTAGAAACTGAAGAGTCTCGAGGTCAGATAGCAGACTCTTGACGTAAAACCCTGGTATTCAGCTACGATCCGAACATAGGAAAACCAGCTAGGTTGATGATGATGGTTGATAAGTATTTCATAAATCCAATGAAGAGCACTCGTTTGTTGCAGACCGATCCAAGAGTGCTCCATTGTCAGGGTTGCGGGTTGTTTAATAAACAAACCGTGGCCCTGGCGCACAGGCAAGTGAAGGAACCCGGATGGGTTTTAGTTAGTAAAAGTCTGACACGCCCTTCCACTTAGCCCATAGCGGGAGAGATCATTTGATGATTTCCCGTCCAAAACAAAAAAAAGACTGCTCTTTAGCGACGTTCGCTTACTTACCTTACAGAACACCCAAGCTTGCCCAAACCTTGAAGCCACTTAAATTGAACATTTAAACCATTTGTAAGTTTTTGTTACCCTATTCTGTCCTGTTCTTGGATTTGTCCATTTCTTCCACACACTCCCACTTAGCAATCATCTCTTCTTTAATGCAAAATTTCACTTATTAATGTTATCTACTATTGCATAATGACCTAGAACCGATATTATCAGACGACAACACATCAAGCTACTTCAATCTGTCAAAGTTCTTTATTAGATTTTCAACTTTATCTCTAAAGCATTAAGGCTCGAGGTTAATTAGGATTATTTGGCAGCATAGGGTAGCTTGACCTGCTGTCTTCCGTACATATAGCGAGTAAAACCCTTTCTACCCGGCACGGATTTTTACGCTACGGTGTATAAACCTTGCAATAGAAAATGCGGTTGCGATCAAGTTTCCATAATAACCCGTATACGCCACAACGCTGACGATCATGGCGGTCATCGTATTGTGGTCTATCATTCATAATTTCAGCCGAAACACGTCCACTGCTGGACATAGGCCTCCTCCAAGGATCTCCACGACGACCGATCCTACGCCTCTTGCATCCAGGGGCTTCTCGCGACCTTCACCAGGTCGTCGGTCCACCTTGTCGGGCGCCTACCCACGCTGCGTCTTCCGGTACGTGGTCGCAATGTGCCTGGCCCGCTGCCACTTAAGCGTTGCAATTTTTCGGGCTATACCGGTTACTCTCGTTCTTCTGCGGATCTCCTTATTTCTGATTTGATCACGCAGTGAAACTCCAAGCATAGCCCTCTCCATTGCCCTTGTGCCATTGTGGTCTATACTTGACTTGTATAATGAAGGTCTCTTGGTTCTGGCTAATCGCCGTCGGTGGGGCAGATTCTTTAGGGAAATGTCCAGAATTACCTGATCTCTCATACTATAATAACTCCATACAAAGCGAAGATTTGTTTTAGCCTAGCTTGACAAATTTCTTTGTATCTAGTCTGTGGAATAGTAATTATTATCTCGTCCGACATTTTTGTTCTTACGATATATTTTATTGGAAAGATTATTAGAAAGATCTACAATGTAGGTATTTGTATTGGGTGTTATATGACGAGTTGTTTTATTGAAGGTTTCTGATCTTCACGTAATTGGGTATTTGACGTTGAGATCATAAATAATTACTGCTATTGTATTTGTTACAGACTCATTTGAAGTAAATAATAACAAAATACTTTGGTAAATCTTATTTATAACATTCTCGTGACATAAGGTGACCGTACTCCTCCGAAACGGATAATAATAAATTATTTTTATTTCCATATTCAGTAGGTATAGAATCGGTTACTATTTATTTTTCATACCCCTAAGTGATAAGGGTAGTCCTCCTCTAACATTCTTTTTTCTATTTCTAGTAGGACCGATGCCCGATGGGGCCGACGGGTTCTCGAGTAGCGACCACGCACCGGAAGACGCAGCGTAGCGGAAAAAAAAGTTGTTTAAAAACGGTGAGTGCAGTTTTGTACAGTGGCTGTGAGTTCTGCGATTAAAATAAGAGTAATAAATTATGTATTTTTATTAGTGTTACATATTAAAATAATTATCGAGACTTGTTCTTTCTGAATATGTATAAATACTTTGTAATAATGTCTGATAAGTTGACTTTACGAGTGTTATAATGGACGATTAAATTATTGCTCATTGTGTGCCGGATTTTCGTCAAGTTTTTGTTTGATATAATATCTTGAAATATAACAAAATAATCCCTGAAGAAAAAAATTGTTCTTAATAAGTAATTAAATATACTTCTGCTAAAAAATAAAAAGAAAGTAACGAGGATTTTACGAGCGCTCGGCGCGGCTGGATACCGATCGCGCGCTCGGACGTACAACTAGGCTTGCCAGACCGCCGGGAAATCCGGGAATGTCCCGGAATCTTGCCTCTTGTCCCGTGTCCAGGAATTAGCGCTCATTGTCCCGGATTTTAAAAAAATACAATTTTTTAACAAAATAAATTATTTTTCGGTATTTCTCGACATGGGCTCTGCACGAAAGGCACGATTTTCTACCGATTTTACGCTTCCGGCATGGCAATCTCTTTTACTGCCTTTTCTAAAGATTCTGACGAGGAACTAACAATGCGAGCTTTTTTTTTAGACGTTCTTTCGAGACCCTGTCCCTGATTTGATAAGGGACGTTCAAGTGGGTAGGTAGGCCCCCGACAAGGTGGACCGACGACCTGGTAAAGGTCGCGGGAAACCGCAGGATGCGGGTGGCGCAGGTGCGGTCGTCGTGGAGAACCTTGGTGGAGGCCTATGTCCAGCAGTGGACGTCTTTCGGCCGAAATGCTGATGATGGTGACACTACGTGTCTATAGTACAACGGCTCTATAACTTCGCGTCATACTGACATCACCCGAAATCCTACATCGCGCAAGCAGAGTTCACCACCTAGCTAATATACTACAACACCTTAAATGAATCATCGGGCAGTTACCATCACACATATCACCGGTCGGAGTATCCTCTTTTTTCTACAGAGTGAAAGAGTAAGAGTGAATTTTACATCCTGCTCCTCACACCTCTATAACTGCGTGCCCACTACTCGCAGTTAAAGCATATTTTTATATTGGCTCAATATTTGCTACTGACTCTCACAGCACTAGATAGAGAGCTTAATGAAGCATAGCTAAACGCAGCTCCACTTGTTTCTTTGCAAAAAAAGAAGAAAACCATGCCCTCACACTAGGAATTTCTCCTGTATCATTGGTATGTTTACAAACACAAACTCACATACAGAAACAAACAGACCCGGAACAACTAGTTGTAGATCATACAAATATTTGTTCCGTGCGGGAATCGAACCCGCGACACGTAGTGCAGCAGTCAATCGCTTAACCACTGCGCCAACCGTGAAGTCAGAGTTGTCAATGTTGATAAGTCATCCTAAAGTATCTTACACGTGTATAATTCTGTTGTAAACAAATAGTTATCAAACTTACTGTTATAGCCGGAGCTGACTTGGCATTGATACAGTCCGTCATCTTCTAGAGTCACATCCTTGATGTCTAGAGAGTAGTCCCCTGTAACAAAAAAAATAACAGCAATTAAAGCCATGTATCTCCTCTTCTCCTTTTAATAAGATCCTTCTTAAAGTAAAAAGGCAGGGAAGTTAATTGCCTAATGCTTGAAGAAGGCTAATCTATAAAGCTGAAGAGATTGTTTGTTTCTTTGAAGGCGCTAATCTCAGGAACTACTGGTCCAATTTGAAAAATTATTTTCGTGTTGGATAGTCAATTAATCCAGAAAGGCTTTAGGCTAAATAACATCACGCTGCGACTAATAGGAGCAGGGCATATAAAAAGAGCGCAGTTAGTAAAGAAATAAAAAAAGAAGTCAGCGCTATAGCCTTGGCAGGCACTGCAATTTGACGGGAAAGAGATGTCAGCACATCGTGACGGGGTCCACGCAGACCGATGCCTCCTGGGTCAGGGTTGCGGGTTGGTTACACAAGAAACCGTGGCCCTGGCCGTCCCACAGGTAAGTGAAGAAACACGGGTGAGTTTTAGTCAGTAAAAGTCTGACACGCCCTACCGCTCCGCCCAGAGCGGGAGAAGTCATTTGATGATTTCCCATCCCAACAAAAAAAAAAAGGGTTGAAGT
>JADWQK010001399.1:0-19984 GCA_017933935.1 Sesamia nonagrioides
CAAGTTATTTCTTTTTCTTTTTAAAATCCCTAAGTCGAACCGGAGTTATGGCCGAGCCCCTGAGCGATGACATATTGAATGACTTCTCGCGCCATATAGCTAAAGAAGCTGTAGAAGACCAATACCTACAATTTGATGCCCCTAATTCTTCAATACCGCAATGCTCAGAAGGTGGTTCAATTAGAATTACATAACATCGGGAAAACTTCATCAAAGCACTTCGACAGGTTGATTCCTATCTTGTATCATTAATTTGACAAACGAAACCACATATCCTCCCACTTAACCGCGTTCCCGCCACGACAGTAAACAGTTCCCGCCTTGTACAGTTGTAATCGTTGATTCTTGAACATTTCGGGCAACACGCGGCCGGACGGTTCAACGGTTGTCGAGCGTCGCTGCTTGCGCGTTAATATTTTATGAAGACTTGAATAGACCTCCGTAATAACTCCGCATAGAATTGCGCGAAGCCGGAGGCGGAGGCGAAGATACGATTTCTTGCGGAACTTCCGCAGTAACGGAGGCGGAGGCGAAGCTCCGTTACAACCCTAATTCGGACCGAGAAGTGTCGTATTGGTGGAATGACTGAAATATTTTTTTTTATTAGGATGAAGTAGTTATATTATTATTTCGGGTTATATTAGGTAAGGCTAGAAAGTATGGAAGTGAGATATTGTTTAAGATTTAGAATAGGCTACATTTTTTGTTCCGTTCGTGGTAAAGCAGTCCCTTTACTAATAAAGGTACTTACATTATTTCAATTACCTACCAAACAACACAATATATGTTGCGCTATTGTTTTTCACATAAAAAAAAAACGAAATTTAAAAAAAAATTGCGAAACGATTTTATTATTGAACTTAATCTACAGTGATGAAAAAAAGTTATGTGACGGCAAATGAAAAAAAAAAAGCTTGTTTAATGGTAATTTTGGAAAGAGACCGAGAGATGTTAAGGTTTTTTTTTTGCCTGACATTATTTAGTCTGTTTAAATTAATTGGCGTATAAATGAATATTGATATTAAAATAAGTTTGCGTTAAAAATATTATGACTTAAAGTCCCGAATATAAAATTATAGAAATATAGTAATTAAGTGTCTATTATTATAAGTCAAATAGTTATACAGGATAAAATTTTATCCAATGCGAAAACTTTGTCAACTTTTAGTTAAATAAGTTTTATAGATAAAAATATTATTACTTTGATATGTTTTAGTACAAAAAAAAATAGTTATTGATAACGAAAGATGTTAGGTATATTGTAGGTACATGCATACATCCCACGCAGCCCCCGCATGTTGAATGACCTTAGGTCAACGCCCTTTATTTTTCATTTAAGAGATTGCTATTTTACCAGGTTCGAATTAGCTGTTATTTGCAGAATAATTCCAATTTTTCCTTCATACATTTATGGGCTTAGGACCATCGAAATGCAGACTCAGAGCTGAATTTACGTAATTCTAATCTAATTATTTTCCTTATTAGTGGTAGCTCATAAGGCACACCTTTATGAATACAATATTAGAGATTTACTGCAATGTATTTTTAAAACTATGTCTTTTGAACAACGAGTTAAGGATTGGCGTTAGTGCACTTTTAATAAAAACTTAATGAATTCAAATTGTTGGATCACGTCAACGCATCGCAGTTGCCGCACATAAAGCTACTACAATCTGTCGGATTTCTTTAATAGATTTTTAACTTTATCGCTAAAGCATTATGGTTCAAGTTTGATTGGGAAAGTTTGATAGTTTCGGGTAGGTTGACCTGCTGGCGTCCATACTTCTGCATTAAGGCGTATTTAAAAACTTGGAATCAGCTACTTGAGTACAATAATGTTCAATCAAAAACAGTAACAAAAATCCTCACCCCTAAATAATGTCAATCAATCTTAAATCAATCACTGTATTTTAATAATTGTTAGTTGTTTACTTTGTAAGTAGACTCGCAACATTTCGAATAACTCGCGGTACGTGTAGTCTGGCATAGTTGACCGATGCGTTTTTAAGAGATTCACAATTCGTAAACGGAGCCCGTTAACTTTCTTTTTCGTTAACGGAGTTTGCGCGCGAAACACAGCCAGAGTGCGCGTGACTCACTGTCGTGTCTCGGTGTCTCACCGACTTACGGGCTACGGGCCCTAGGTAGGTGGAGGGCGCGCGGGGTAACCGCGAGACAACGCCCGCGCACGCGGCCGGCGCTAATACTACGATATTGATAAATAATTCGGTGTATCTCATTTGCTGATTTTAGGGCGGACAAAAACATGTTTTTTTTAAACTAATGATGTAGAATTGTTCTGTTATTGATTCTGAGCCCCCCATTTTTTTTGCACACTAGAAAAAAGATTTCCCTGTATATTAGGTAGTGAAAATTCTTCAATGTGTGTGTGTGTGACTGAATGTTAAGCTTTTATTGAGAATACCTGTCTATATGTACACTTATGTACTTACACTTTGGCTCGCGATATTGTTTCCTTTTCATCATAATCATATACCATTGCATAAAATGATGATAAGCTGTAATCATCCTAGACGTCAACATGACAACAAAAAGAACTGTTGTTCTCCTTTGGTACATTCACTTTGGTACCTAAAGGAAATAAAAACACCCAATAACTTAGCTTCTAAGTCCCTATATTTTCTACTTAAACAAATAATAATATTATAAACTAACAAACCTTAAGTTAAGTTCCTATCTTGCTCGCAATATCATCGTTTAGTATTATATTATAGAGGCATACACAAATCCATATTAAAATTACGCGATATTTGACTGCATCTCACAAGCAGAGTTCACCGCGTAACTAGCGTGTAATCGAAATTATTTTAAATCTATTTTGCACGCCAGACACAACACTCATCTGATCGGAGGATAATCAAGGGAGTATCCTCCGATCAGATGAGTGTTGTGTAACCAACCACTAAATAAAACCAAAGTGCGAAGCCAAAAAAGAAATAAAGAATATTATTATTCTTTCTTTCTTTTTTGGCTTCGCACTTTGGTTTTATTTAGTAAACAACACTATAAATAATTTTAAAAGACCAATGAAAAATGAGCGTAACGTGACACTCAGCTTGACTTTCCCGCCAAAACTCCCCTGGTGTTCATGCCTCTATAATAAATGTTATACCATAGATTATGTTCCAAAAACAAGAACAAAACAGAATTACTGATTGAATGAATGAATGATACCTAATTAATAAATTATTAGATAAGTAACAATTTTAAATTATAGAACATTTGCTGACTATGAATCTGGTAAAAATTAACATTTTCGTAACTTATATTCTTCATATTATAACTGTCTTTTTAATTCCAAAAACAAGGTTTTTTAAACATCCATCCTTTTTACTCAATAATACTATCTATTCGTTCACAAACAACTGGTAATTTTTTTTGATAGCAATAATTTCAGTTAGACATTCACATTTTTTAAATTTATCAAATCTACTGAATAAACTCTTTTTACTAAAGACTGTTAAATGATCACAAAGAAAGGAAAGAGATCAGAAGTCACTCAAAAGATTCCCCACAAGTGAGGATAGTTAGGTCCGATAGGCGATATACCCTGGAGAACCACCCATAACTGACCCCTCATAAGCTATGTAAGCATGAAAGAGCACCATTATCGAACTGCCACATTAGTATTTAACATGTTATTATTGTGAACACCTTAAATTTGATTTTAACGTAAGGACGACAGAAGTTCAGCCTTACTGCTGTAGCGATAAAGTTGAAAATCTAATAAAGACAGATTGTAGTAGCTTGATGTGCTGTCTTCTGTATAATATATACATTTAATACTCAATATTGCGGTTCTTATGATATACACCAATACTTACCTAGTAATTATGTGTTCGAAAAGAATCATTTCCACATAATACTGAATTTACTTAATTATGCATATTCTTCATACATAATATATTGTCTATATCGTCTTTTCTTCATAATTCATGTTCTCATAACGTTTAAAATCCATTTGAAGTATTGTCGAGAGCTTAATACAATTGACATCTTAATTTGTAGTATGTTGATTCAGAGTAAGAAACTTGTTTGAGAGTTTCGCTTGTACGAGAGGCAGTGGACTCGTTTTATGATTGGCCACAGCTTTGGCTATTTTGGCGATTGCTTCCACCTATCTTAATGACCGAAATTTTCCAAGACTTTTATTCTCTATCAACATGCTTAACGATCCTTACAAATGATTGAGGTAGGCGAAGTAAATACACAATGGTACATACATATAGCATCTTCTTCATAAATCTCATTACACTTCAAACTCATTTCATTTTCTCTAACATAAAGGGTGTATCTGACATCGACGCGCAAACAAGTACCATGGATCCAGTACATGATTCTGAACCAATACAAAAACCCTTTTATAACCCAATAAGATTTTAAAGTAAAAAATAATTAATTCGCTTATTACACAAAAAAGGGCAATGTGAACAAAACTCGAAAAACTATTCTATCAGCTGATTTAATAGATTTTACGTCAGGGGTCAACGTTACACCTACAAACACGCGCGGCGGCACGCTTGTAACGTTCAAAGACCGAGCCGACACTTTTTTTTTAAACACTGTGATTACTGTAACCGCTCATTAACGACATAAATGACTATCATAATTTTATTAGTGGCATGTGGTCTAGCCTTTTCGCGAAGTTTGCGTTACGATGTCAGATACACCCTGTACAATCTGCAAAAGAGTGCACTTGGATGACATAGGCGCGCATGGCATTGAAGGCGGTAAGATGCGGGGGCGGTAAGATGCGGGGGGTTATAAGTTGTTATCATTAAATGCCTTAATTCTAAATAATGCCTTCTACTACAGTTTTATCATTTTTCAATATTCGCGCTAGGAACTAAATTAGTAGTAAGTAGTTATTTAAAACGAGTGACTTCACTAGGTAAGAATTGTTTATATAGATTGAATGTTATTCATAAGCCATTTAAGTTCTCTAATCCCAGTGATAGCTAAGAAAGGCGCTAAAGACGCAGTAGTTTAGTTAAGTTAGCTTTAAGATTTAGTTAAGGTTAAAAACTCAAGGTTTAAAGTGTGTTGAACTAGCAATATGCAGTCTATATATAGATATGTATGTATATAAGTATTACTTCAATATATTCATTTAAAAGCTACAACTAACCGAAGCGGAATTCCGGATACAGACTACTACGGATTTCAGAAATTACTCGGTGGTAGGCCATAACATCGGCTGCCGGCAGAAGTTACCACCCACCAGACAAAGTCTTGCCGCCAAGCGATTCGTCGTGTTCCGGCATGATGTCTGGTGAAGCCGTACGGAGGACGGGTCTGCGCAGTTGTGTTGCGATGTGTGACAGGTATGATGCGTCAAATGTTGTTGTGTCGGGAGTTTGGTCGTGGAGGGTCTCCAGATCAATCTCCCTCTGGCGCAGCATCGTTGGTCGAGTTGTTGAGTTTAACATTGCATCACCTCGCTCAACTGCCGTCTTCCTTCCTATTCACTAAGTTTTTTTTTAGTGAATAGGCTAAAATAAACTAGCGCGCTTTACCATCAACGATTGCTTCACTGCTTACCATCAGGCGGAATTGCGGTCAAGCACTAGTTTATAAGTAATTATTAATAAAAAACAAAATCTTAACTCTTTACGCTTGCGGTTTCACTCGCATGCTATAGGATTATTCTATATCGTATACAGCATTTGTACCAACAAACCATATCCTGGATTATACATGAATATTTTTGCTATAAGACTCGCTGTCTAACCCTTCCATGAAAACAAGCGTTATAAGTATAATAATGATAACCGTTTATGGGTACATTTATTCTATATGTAATTGGGGAAAAAAAACGAAGCACCCGAAACCATCGACTTCAAATACGAATTTAAATGTAGTCTATTAAGTATTTTAATAGAGGATCAGAAATTTGTTTGAGAGTTCCGCTTGCACATACGGGCAATGAAATCAAAAGCCATTTATTCAAATTGGACCGAGAATCAGCAATTTTTGAACGTCAATATATTCATATCTTTCTTAAGATTGATTAATCTAAATGATTATGACCACAACTCTGTAAAGTTTTCTCCTCCTTGACTGATGCATGATGATCCTTGGCAGCGCCTGACCACAAAACAAGTAAAAAACAATAAAACATACAAAAAGTAAAAAACAGAAAAAGGACCCCGGTGTCGGTCGGTCACGCTCACGCGAATTCAATGCAACACCATCTTTTCATTTAACGTACTTAACGGAAAAGACGGGGCTGCTAATTTATCTCTGTTTTGAACCAATTATTGCTGAGAATCTAGTCGAGAAATTAAAATTAACATCTAACAATCTTGTATGTTGATTCAGAGTAAGAGGCTTGCTTGAGAGTTTCGCTTGTACGAGAGTCTCTGGACTCATTGTAGAATTAGCGACAGCTGTTGCTTTTTTGGTGTACAATCAAGCAGTTTGCATCCACCTAAACTGATAATGACAGGAACTCTCCAAAACTCTTATTCTTGACTAACGTATTTAATGATCCTGGCAAATGATTGATGTAGATTTTTTAAGCTTCTGGTTCAGAATTCGGGAAAATGGCACCAGAACAGATTGTTCTGCACTAATCATCATCATCATTTCAGCGTTAATCCCAGTCTGGGGTTCGCTTTACCAGCCTAACTGCTGATTTTGACTAAACTTCGATATTTTCCGTGAAGCGACTGCCGTCTGACCTCCACAACCCGGAGGTGATTTACAAACAACATATTTTGCCTGTTTTTTTTTTCCAAAGTATCGAGTTCGGCTTCCAATCTGACCTTAGCCAGTTAAATACTAGTATTTAACATGGAGCTACTGTTCATCTGACACCCCCAACCAGATAACAAGGAGAGAAAGTAACTTTTAGTAATATTTACGCCAGCAACTGTCCCGAACTTCATGGGAGTAAGACCGTTCCACTCCATTCAGTCAAAACCACAGTCTATTGCTGGATAGCCTTTTTCAAATTGGCTGACAACACTATAGGTTGTCTACTACATTCAGTCTGTACCAGCCGCCTTTTACCGGTCCTGTATATGCATGCTATGCGTAATGATTTGCGGAACTTTTCGACTGTTCAAACTTTTCTGAACTATGCTGTCGGCTTTTTTTCTAAATGGATCCTGTTGAATAGCAGAACTGTTCAACTAATTAAGTTTATTCTTTACCATCAACGATTGCATCACTGCTTACCATCGGGCGGGATTGCGGTCAAGCACTAGAAAGTATTCCTCCGATTTGCTGGCCTGTTAATACCCTTTGTTGCTCTTGCTATCGAGTGAAACCGCTTCTTATTCTTAGCGTATAACGTGTTGATAGCAATCTAAATAGAAGCCTCTGCCCAAAATTTGGCTACTTGTTTGGCGTCATAACCCTTGGCCAGACTGCTTCATTAGTGGACCAGTCTGGGCAGTGCCGGACTCTTAACAGCTAAAACCCCACATCGCTGATTGAAATGTATCAGTCATAAAAAGCAACTTGAAATATTTATTAATTGTAAATTGACAGTGTCGAATGGATTTCAAAAAACAAACACAGAGGTTAGGAAAATTCGTGGTATATTTTTTTATCTGTGGTTCTAACTTTACCGCCCTGCTTCGTTTTGTTGTACTTTGTGACTTCGAAATATATTTTTACATAACTTCTAGTATGTAATGGTATCTATATTCCCGCCGAATCGTTTTCTAACTACTCGAAAATATGTTTTTTTTTTAAGTTAATCTTTTCAATTGTTTACTTATTCGAAATAATGAAGCTTATAACAGAATAACGGAATTATGAATATAATATAGTAAAAGTAATCACTCTATTATCTGTTAGCGAAATAAATTATGTATGTACGTTCTAAACGGAAACCGAGAATAAGGTAATTATAATTTTAGCTGCACGTCAAATTTTATTAAAAAAAAAAAAGAAAAAAGAAACTGCATAAACAATATTTACTATCAGATTTCTGCTGTTCTGACTAAACTCTTAAATCTTTTTAAATTACATACCTTGTATTGTTTTAGTAAAAACCAAAAACTTTGTTTTTAGAAATGATATGTAACAAACATAATTTAATGAATGAGTTACTTGGCGGAAATATTGGTACCTTTGTGGAGGTCTGAGGAACAGGGAGTAAAGTTCACCCATCCTCTATAGAAAAGAGAGTTGAGTTGATCTTGGAAAGTGGTATATGCTAGTTGCACGGTAAACCCTGCTTGTGAGATTTAGAATCCGTGTGACGTCAGTAAAATGCTTTGTAGATACACCTTCTTATAGTATATTAAATTTATTTTATATTTTTATATAAGCAGGCAAACATTTCTAAATTAGGTTAAGAGGAAATAAATAATGTGTACATTATACAATAATAGTCCTAGATTGAGTATCCACATTCTTAAATATAATTTTAGAATGGAAAAAACGGGAATTGTGAGTTTATTTGAATTATATTTGGTTATATATAAACGTTAATTTAGAATAATTGATTATGTTTATAACATAGTTACCTACGAATAATCACTTCTTCATTATAGTTAGTGCTAGCAAGAGGTTCGATATAATAGATCGCTGTAATTCTGATTTGTAAAGGCTACAAAATAACTTAGTTATTAATAAGCACAATAATTTGTAAGGATATAGGTTATGTACGTATTTTTGAATTCTAAAGCCACTCAAATTTAAAAAAGAAATGAAATTATACTCTTCTTAATACAAAATCTTAAAAAAAAGGAACTGCTCATTTTAAATAATAAGTGTTCTTTTACAAGGAATTAACAAAATAAAAACAAAATTGCGTTCAACTCAGTTACACAGGAATTGTTCATTATTTTAAACTAATTTAGCTCATTAAAATCACAATACACACCGAAACTAAAGTAAAAAAGTATCTATTCGTATCTAATTTGCAAACCCATAGTTTTAATAAAAAGAGTAATTTAACAAAACATATTTGTGTGCACACTGTTGAAAAGCCTGGTTAATTTGCAATAAACGGTACAGTTTTGATTAAAACAGTAATTTAACAATACATATTCCTATACACACTGGTGAAAAACCCGGAAAAAATTATATATATCGGTGCAGTTTTAGTTAAAAAGTAATTAAACAATACATATTCGTACACACACTGGTGAAAATCTTTCTTTTATGTATTACTGTAATTTTAGTTAAAAGTGTTTTCTCTAAACATTTTGGAATACAAACTGGTGAAAAACCTTTCAAAGGTATGTCGGTCCAGTTTTAGTTAAAATAGTAATTTAACAATACATATTCGTATACACACTGGTGAAAATCTTTCTTTTATATGTCACTGCAATTTTAGTTAAGAGTCTTTTAAGAAAAAGTATTCGAATATAAACTGGTAAAAAACCTTTCAAATTTGATATACGTCGGTGCAGTTTTAGTTAAAAAAATAATTAAACAATACTTACATATTCGTATACACACTGGTGAAAATCTTTCTTTTATATGTCACTGTAATTTTAGTTAAGAGTGTTTTAAGAAAAAGTATTCGAATATAAACTGGTAAAAAACCTTTCAAATTTGATATATGTCGGTGCAGTTTTAGTTAAAAAAATAATTAAACAATACTTACATATTTGTATACACACTGGTGAAAATCTTTCTTTTATAATTCATTGTAATTTTAGTTAAGAGTGTTTTAAGAAAACATTCGAATATAAACTGGTAAAAAACCTTTCAAATTTGATATACGTCGGTGCAGTTTTACTTAAAAAAATAATTATACAATACTTACATATTCGTATACAAACTGGTGAAAATCTTTCTTTTATATGTCACTGTAATTTTAATTTAAGAAAACCTTCGAATATAAACTGGTAAAAAACCTTTCAAATTTGATATACGTCGGTGCAGTAATAGTTAAAAAAATTATTAAACAATACTTACATATTCGTATACACACTGGTGAAAATCTTTTTTTTATATGTCACTGTAATTTTAGTTAAAAGTGTTTTAACAAAACATATTCCACTACAAACTGGTGAAAAACGTTTAAAATTTGGTATGTCACTGTAACTTTAGTTAAAAGCTTAATTTGCTTGGACTACATTTATAACAAGCTTCATCACTGTATTGATGAATGTGTTGTTTAATCAACATTTTGTTGATGGCCCTTTTAGATTTTGATATACAACGTGTAACATAAAGGGTATATACATAACAAAGGCATGGTATCTTTACATGATATCAAATGATATTGGAAGGGTTTTTTAATCCTATCTCTTTATGTTAGGAAGTTATGAGGAAAAACACCGACTGTGATAGGCTACTATCATACTAGTCGCACAGAGATATTGAAGACATTTGTCGGATTTTGGCAAGTAACGTGACGGGTAATGAGTAGTTATTAACGTATGTAGTGTGCTGCCACGTTTGTTATGATTTGATTTTAAGAAACACACGAAACCAAAAATTTGGTACCAATTTTTTGAGTATTTTATTTTGAGTTGAAACCCTTCCGATATCGTTTGATATCATGTAAAGATGCCATGCCCTTGGTATGTATATACCCTTTTTGTTACACGTTGTATAATGTCCTTGCAATTTTCGTCAAAATGGTCATTTAACAAATCATTGGTCAACACACAGGTAAAGCAGGAACATCTTACATATTTTGCAACGTAATTTTTTGTTTATGCGAAACCTTAAGATCGTTTGTTCAGAATAAACAACTGAATCGATTCCAATCATTTTTACACCATGTTATATTTTTTCCAAATACATTTAGAAATTGTTGCAGAGTAGTTACCGAGCGGTTACGATAGATCATAGTACTTGCGCGCGCGCCACAGCTGACGTCAGAGGTCAACGCCCCGCTCGCCGCCTGAGCGGAGCGTGGACCATGTTTTTGTTGGGATAGACAAGCAGGATAACAAGCTCTATAAGTTTCTGGTTTTTCATATCTTTTTGAAATTTTGTACATAGATTCTTTACTGGACACGTGTTTCGGATTTCGCATGAAGAAAAATAATGTTGTAATTGTCCTTGCAATTCTCGTCAAAATGGTCATTTAACAAATCATTGGTACACACACAGGTGAAACATCTTATATTATATCTACGTAGTTAGGATCCAGAGTTTTTTTTAACAAATCATATTCGGTAAAATACCAGTGAAAAACTTTTCAAAAGTAAGTAAAAGAACATCTTCTTGGGATATTTTACAATTATTGCCAACTACTTTTTACTTCTTTTAAAGATTAAGCGTTTTCACTAACTTACTACAATATTTTTAACGAGTCAAGTTTTAATTAATAAGTTATATAAACTGAAATGTAGTTAGCTAGCGACAATTGATTATATTGTTCCTGCCTGGGCCATAAGATACAAATACAACAAAGAAGCTTACTTAGGTAATTTACGGAAAAATATATATTTTCATTGTATTTCATTTACTGCGTGTTCATCAAATTATCAAATTTCATCATTAATTATAAAAAATGTTAAAAAAAAAGATTATTTTTAAGAAACTTTCAATGTATGCAACTTTTCTCATCTGTCTCTTTACATTTTTTTTTTTGAGTGTGGCATCACGTAGTTGACGTTGAGAGGCCTTAAATGAATTTAAAGCCTCCAGCCAGGGGTTGTCCATTTACGATTCAAACATGCTTTTCATAAATCTTGTGGATGGAAGACTATAGTATTCTCTAGTAATATAGGTATTTTAGGAAAATATTGTAAATATCCATTAATAACAAGGCATACACAAAGGTAATACTGAACACTTATTTAAAACGTACTAATAATTTTATTTACATTAATAATTTAAGGTAGATATTAGTGTTAAGTATGGTATAACATATATACATACAGTATGTTAAATAACAGAGGGCGTTCCCTTAAACTCGTTAATATATATCATTAATAGATTAAAATAAAAATATCAGCATAGAAAAATAAGCATAAAAAATCCGAATAAAAAAAAAATTTAATTGGAAATAAATTTGAAACCTCCTGTTTTAAATCAAAATAGTAGTCGTCATGTATAAATAAATTGCGACGTTGCCGTCTTTCATGTTCGCGTGTACAGTGTGTTTCTTTTACATGTCATTGAATATTTTCTTATTGGAAAAAATTTTAAAACATTTTGTTTTCGAATGAAAATATTTTTTTTAGCATGTATGTATGCTATACTATTTCGGGTTAACGGGAACGCCCTCTGTTAGTTAACATACTGTATAATGGTGAAAAAGTAATTAAAATATAAAACACATGATTCGTTACAAAACTGTAGTCTACAGACACTAGTAGTGTTTTAGTAATAAGCGCATCGAAAAACGCATTATAATATAGTTAGAATAAGATAGGAATAGAATAATTGATAATTGAATATCTTTGTAAAATGTGCACTAGGTAAAACTGGGTTTCTTTTGTTTTCAACGCAATAATACTGACTTCCATATAACTTTGAGCAATGCGAAGAATCGAAAACCTTCCCCCTTTTTTAACTCGGTTAAAAATAGACGATTTTATACTATGTTAATTGTTGTATGGACCGCAAGCAGTGCTTCTATAACAATAGGTATACCTACGCAGTTGCTACTTGATCTGCAAACGTGTATAAATAATAAAAATTGATAAGGAGAATACCTAAATATAAATAATTTTCCATTACCAGAATATAAACATGTAGATAAGCATAAGTCTGTGATAAAAAGAGAAGATTTTCTCGGTGGTAGGCCTTACCATCGGCCGCCGGCAGAAGTTACCACCCACCAGACAAAGCCTTACCGCCAAGCGATTCGTCATGTCAGTCCGGCATGATGTCTGGTGAAGCCGTACGGAGGACGGGTCTGAGCAGTTGTGATGCGATTTGTGCCGGGTACGATGCGTCAAATGTTGTTGTGTCGGGATTTTGGTCGTGAAGGGTCTCTAGATCAATCTCCCTCTGGCGCAAGTTCGTTGGTCGTGTTGTTGGGTTTAACATTGCACCACCTCGCTCAGCTGCCGTCTTCCTTCCTATTCACTCAGTTTTTTTGCCATCAGGCGGGATTGCAATGAAGCACTAGTTTATAATTATAAAAATAAAGAAGAAAACTGGGTAATTGTCCCTTCTTTATGCAATATTTTGGCTGTGAATGAAGTAACTATCTAACATCATAATTACTAAATTATTTACAATGCATCCTGTAAAGACTATGACTCAAAAATAATACCTTATTTGCTAGTCTTAAGCACGACTTCAAAATCAAAATTAAAACATTTGTTTCGCTCAAGATCAAGCCACGGCAGTTTTGACAGATAAAAAAGAAATCGTTTACATCGAAAATAGATTGGCTGATGTCCACTGTACCTCAGGCTATGCTTTTAAAGCATTCCCGAGTAAGGGTTATAATACCTATTACTTAGAACTAAAACAGTATCTGCAGCATTATCTCTCGTCTCTTGGTAAATCTATCCAAAGGTTGTCTTTGAAAGATAGGTTTTAGCGATGAGGACTACCTATTGGTCACCCCCCCTCCCCCCCCCCAAGCTTCGCCCTGCATTAGGAAGAATTACTCTTCTGCCGTGGATGCGTTTACAAACATCAGCGTAATAAACTCGCATACACAAACAAGCAGACCAGGAACAACTATATAATATGTACCTAACTACTATATACTACTATTATGTGTATAAAATATTGCAATTAAACCTGTATGTAACTCAAAAATATCCATATTTTGTCATATCGGGCAATGCGTACACACAGATCGCTCATCCATACTAATCCATACTAATATTATAAATGCGAAAGTAACTCTGTCTGTCTGTCTGTTACGCTTTCCCGCTTAAACCGCTCAACCGATTTTGTTGAAATTTGGCACAGACAATCTTTAGATCCTGAGAAAGAACATAGGCTACCTTTTATCCCGGAAAAATTTGATGTTCCCGAGGGAAATCTAAAAAGCGCGATATAACCGAACTCTACGCGGACGAAGCCGCGGGCGGAAAGCTAGTATAGAATAAAACAGTGTCCACTTTTGCACATTTTACAAAGAATATTATATACTTTTCTAAGTTTTTTGGTTAGTTATGCTTTAGTTTTTGTTTTGCCTGTTCACGTGATTGACTATTCTCACTGCTAAGTCGTGTATTCCACATAATTAGGTTAAAGCATATAATATGCTGTAGATGTAATAATGATAGCAGTATGATAGCATAATGTTAATGTGACCCATTTGTGAATTTTTCCTCGTATTTTTGAAATCAACTGTCTAGTTGCGTGTTAAGATAGCATTACTAATGTTACTGTACAGAAAAAAGGACAACGGAAATATAACTGTCATAAATTTAATTTTAGTATTATAACTTAAGAAGTTGCAATATTATGGTCGTTCTGATTGAATCCTCAATATAAATTAATTAACATCAAAAATAAACGGCTTCGTTTCCTTAATTCACCTGAGCTAATTCACCTAGGTGAACTAAAGACACTTTTAGTAAACTTTAAACACCTGGGTGCATTAAAATTACTTTTAAAAAACTTTGTTCATCTGGATGCATTAAAATTACTTTAGAAAAACTTTGTACACCTTACTTACCTGAGAGCATTAAATTTACGTTTAAGTCATCATCATCATCATCTCAGCGTCAATCCGTTCAAGTGAATTAAGTAAATGAAGCCAAATAAACAGCTTGTAACAAAAGCGGAAAATAAAAAATCTAAGAATTATCGATAGAAAGCTTGCTTTTAATACTTAGGCAATATTTCGTTACTACTATAAAAAAAAACGAAGAATTATCGACAGACAGCTTGCTTTTAATACATAGGCACTATTTCGTGTTCACCATAAAACATGCAGTCGCCATTCTCGCTACAATATTAGTTTCATGTGACAATGACAGAATATACCCCTAAAAAAGCTTTGAAAAGATTTCTTAAGCACTAAACCTCTTTTTAATAAGTTCATATTTTTACTATATTGTACAGATGCCAGCCTACATAAAATCTACAAATTTAGAGAAGAAATAATAAGATCCCTGTCTCCAGGAAACCTGTATCTTAAGAGACAGTGATCAGCTATAATTTTAATTTAGATACTAACACTAGAGTTTAACAGAGTGAAAGTGTGACAATTTACCATTATAAATGCATATTTACCATACTACAATTCGTGATTAATCAACAGCCATCCGCAGCTATTTACGCTCGATTGGATCATTTTCGTTCGGGCAACTGGTTCTAACAGGGGAAGCGCGGGGCGCCCGGCTTCGCCTGGCACTTCATTCATGACCTCGCAGATCTATATATCCGCGTGGTGGTTATTTGGGCACGAGACACTCGAGAGTTTTCGGCGGGGGAATCAAACTATGGTATCCCACTCGCCGGGGATACTTATCACTATTACTACCGAAGCAAACTTTTATTATTGTTATGGCATAGCTGATGACGTACTGGCATTAGGCTATGTTGATGATTTCGATGTGTTTTTTGAATCGTTAGGAATATTATAATATAACTAAATAATCATTATAGAATACGCTATACAGAGTGGTGCTGACAATACGACAATAAATGAAAACACGAATAATGCTGGTTCATAGGAATAATCCCAAATCATAGAAAAAAACCTAGCATCAAAAATAAAAAAAATGAAAATTTCATACAAACTAAATCGCATAAAATTGCAAACGGAATAGAACATCCTTTAAAAATATTAGTTCACTGACATCCGATCGGCGACAGCGCGATCCTGTATCGACTTGCTGTTTTCGCGCCGTTATTATTAAAGTTTGGTACCGCAGGATGCGGCGGTCATTAATAAACCTGTAAGCGCTTCCTTATTAACATGTACATCATGTAGAAAATGTGAAAAATAATTTCTTGTGACTAAACTAATGGACATATGATTTTTATGGATAGACTGAGAATGTGTTGAGGTACACAATGTTTAATTTATTGTCGTATTGTCAGCACCACTCTGTATGCATAAGTACTATCCATCAACTTCAAATAATCAATATCCTTTGCCATTTTGAAAAAAACAATCATCCCATGTTGTTTTAGCCTGTCCTGGATTTTTTAAGATTTATTTTAAATATAAACAATTTTGATAGGATACGATATATTGATAGGCTAAGATACTATATAAAAATTTAGTTTAGTAATTACAAGTGTGAATGTAATTCATCAAAGTTTATTTTATAATCCTCTTACACTTTCGCAAAATTCAAAGTTTTCGATGTTTCAAACACCTTTGAATTAGTTTTACTACTATACTAGGTACCTACTAAATATACCACTTTTAGGCTACGATATTACTTATAATTTTATTTAGAAAAAGCTCTCCTTAGCCGATATAAATCCATAAAAAAGAATGTAATGGAGCCAAACCCTATAATTGTTTTAAGTTTTATATAAAATTATGTAAAGTTTTTGTGCCATTGAGTGTCTGTATGTTATTATTTTGTGAAACAAAATTGTGTGCTTGTATTTCTTTTTTCAATAAATTAATGTTTAATTTAAATCGTGATTTTATTGTACCTCCACAAACATAGGTATACCAATCGACCATTGGTTGGTTGGTTGGTTTTTGGTCTTTCTACAAAAGAAAAAACTCACCACACCTCGCTTTAAACAACTATTTACCAATTCGTAAATGATGTTAGTAATTACATATAGACTGTCTCATTGGACTTCTGAGTGTAGATTCTTGGGATCAGACCTGAGAATCGAACTCGGTAAAACATACAAAAATACAGCTTTTCTCTCCATAATGTACTAAATGTAACGGAATATACCCTATATACATACCTGGGTCATTTGAAAAGTTCTTAGCCTAACATGGCTAAAGTCATTGGTTTTTGATATAACTACCCTCATTATGTAGTTACATTATTTAGCAACAAGTATGCACAGTTTATTCACAGTAACTCATTGTTCGTTTACCAGTGATAACGTAAGTCAGTAGTAGTAGTAATTTTTGAAAATGGATAAAATTGAACATCGTGCAGCGATAAAACACCTGAATTTGAAAGGTTTAACTCCAAAAGCTATAGATACATGAAGACATGTCTGCTACTTTGGGTGAGTCCGCTCCTTCGTAGGTGACTGTTAAAAACTGGTCGCAGAGTTTAAACGTGGTCTTGAAACCATTCAAGATGATCCCCGTAGTGGCCGGCCTTCGACTGCTTCCACTGATGAAAACAAAGAAAAACTCTGTGATTTAATTTTATCTGATCGAAGGTTGACTGTCGAGGAGATAGCTAAGACTTTGGGCATCTCATCTGAGCGAACACATCATATAATTACTAGTGAACTTGGATTCTCTAAGGTGTCTGCGTGGTGGGTACTGCGACTGCTTTCAGTGGAACAAAAACGCAACCCACTCACAACTCGCGACCGTTTAGAGTTATATAGCTGACTTTGTTGAACGATTTATAACCATGGATGAAACCTGGGTTCACAACAATACAAACGGGGACAAAAGAACAGTCGAAACAATGGAAAACAGCACGATCACCCACCCAAAAGAAGGCAAAGGTGGTTTTATCGGCGAGCAAAGGCATGGCATCCGTTTTTTGGGATGCAAAGGGTATATTCTCGTGGATTATTTAAAACAGGGGAAACAATAAACTCCGATTACTATTGCAAACTGTTGCGTCGTTTGAGAGAAGAAATCAAAGAAAAATGTCCAGGTTTATTAAGAGGAAAAGTCTTTCATCTGGACAATGCGCGCATTCATACCTTTGTGCAATCCATGGCAGAAATCCATTAATAGGGCTACCTCATCCCCCATATTCACCGAATTTAGCACCGTCCGACTTTTATCAGTTTCCAAAGCTGAAAAATTTTTTAGGTGGTAAACATTTTTTTTTACAAATGAAGAGGTCATAGCCGCCTTGGACGTTTATTTTGAGGAATTAGACGGAAGATTTTTTTAAAACGGGATTTTAGCCAGGTTGATGGAAAAAGTGTTTTGAACTCTGAGGAGAGTAATAAAAATAAACTCAAAATCGTGTGGTTTCATTAAGTATGTTAGGCTAAGAACTTTTCAAATGACTCTCGTATCAAGCCTACGGCTTCTTTATACGATATCAAACGATATTGAAAGAATAATTAATAATACGTAGATAATTCAAACGTTATCCGGTTCTATGTCAGCAAAGGGTTATTTGGTTTTTTATCTGGAACTTTTCAGTAACATACCAGAGCCTGGATTTGTGGCTGGTGGCAATAGGTTCGCCCCCTTCAACTTCAAAATAACTGGCGAAATGTGTACCTCTGACTAATCCACCAGTGAGTAGGAAATACGCGAGATGATGAGGCTATGCTATGGACGGACGACAGCAGGTCAAGCTACCCTAAACTGTCAAAAATATTTTCAATCAATCTTGAGCTCTAATGCCTTAGGCATAAAGTTGAAAATTTAATAAAGAAATATGACAGATTGTAGTAGCTTGATTTGCTATCGTCTCTTCATTACCTATACTATAGGTTTTGTTGTTGTGTAACGTTTTGTACTACATCCTACAGATCCTATACAAAACCGTTTCCGCCGTCCAAAAAAAAAAAGACACGTTTGAGTTTGTAGCGAAACTTGAACCTTATTATGTGAAGTTTAAAAGTTACTTTTCCATAAACTCATGTTTGTTTAGATTTTGACGAATATGTCCCAAATGCAGATCAGTTAACGACACTTTGTTCTCTTCAGAAATTGCTGAAAAATTACTTCGCAATGTATAAAATTCCTCCATAGCATTTTAGAAGCGAACAAATCCGTAAAGTATTCGGCGTGTGACGCTGATCAATGTGAGAAACATGGAACCTTCCCAGATGTTCGCTTCCGGAGTATTTCAATATGTGCTCAGAAGTAAGAAACATACAGCTGAATTCACAAACACAATAACTCATTTGGCAATCTTGAAGTGTTTTCTGTCCCTTTCACTTTAAGGAGTTTTGTAGAGATAGAAATACTATTAAAACGTCTTACAAGTTAGCTTCATTTGAGTACCAATTCAATGCCGACGAAGGTGATTTTATGTAAAAACGTTCGTGAGAGGTTTTCATGATTAACATATCGAGTTTGCATCGAGACAGCGCTGCGTGAGAAGCTCGTGAATCAGCCAGGAACTAGTCAACATACTGTATCTTACAGTTACTGTTGACAGCCTCCGTGGCGTAGCGGTAGCGGACGCGGCCGCTGCGCAAGATGGCGCGGGTTCGATCCCCGCACAGTGCAGTGCAAGTATTTGTATGCATGAAAATGAATATTTGTACTGGTCTGGTCGTGCCTCGGAAAGCACGTTAAGCCGTTGGTCCCGGTTGCCCTACGAGCATCTAGTGGCAGTCCTTACGGGTTGTTGGAGCCCTCAAAAGTCCTACAATTGGTCTAACTGCAATGCTTCGATGTCGCCTTTGGGTCGTGGAGGTCAGACGGCAGTCGCTTCATGGAAAATGCCGAAGTTTAGCCATATCAGCATCAGCAGTTGGACTGGTAAAGCGAACCCCAGACTTCAAAGCTGAAAAGGCTTCGGATGCGACTGGGATTAACGCTGGGATGATGATGAGTCAACATACTGTATCTGTTACTGCATAATCAGCTTATAATGTTTCCACTTCTGGGCTACAGGAACACTTCGTATTGGTACCGATTGGTACATGTGAAATGTTTCGAATTTTTGGTCTAGGACATGCCGTTTCCTTACGTTATTTTCCTACACCGTTTTGAGAGCGCTGCTGATGAAATAATTTACACAATGTAAAGCTCCTGTTTCTGTCCAAACCTACTACATACAACTCGCAAGTCACGAACATTACCACAGGGTCACTGCTCGTGCAGTCGACACCACAGCGAGCTACTACAATCTGTCAGATTTCTTTATTCGTCTTCATAGATTGAAACCGAAAGTAACCGAAACACACTATATGTGTTAAAACATATTGTCTTTGTATTAGAAGGGAAAAATATTACCATCGACTACCAAAAGTAGAGATGTTAAAAAGTATGAAGCAATAAAAAACGTATGCTTTTTCGTAAAAG
>JADWQK010002102.1:0-18758 GCA_017933935.1 Sesamia nonagrioides
AATACCAGAAATTACTCAGATTCCAACACAGAGGATGATCTGGAGACCCTCCACGACCACACTCCCGACACAACAACATTAGGCACATCGTACCCGGCACACATCGCAACACAACTGCTCAGACCCGTCCTCCGTACGGCTTCACCAGACATCATGCCGGAACACGCCGAATCGCTTGGCGGCAAGACTTTGTCTTGTGGGTGGTAACTTATGCCGGCGGCTGATGTTGTTGCCTACCACCGAGAGATTGAAGAGATTCAAGAGAAAGGTTTATATTTTATTTTATTTTAAGCAATACAGTATTAATCCTTATTCAGTTAATTACATTAAATACATCGTTCATTTAAATTATATGCTGTACTGTTACACTGACGTACAGTGTAACAGTTACACTGATCTACATCATCATTTCGGATGAACGACGTCCACTGCTGGACATTGGCATCCTGCTGCGATCATCGTCCTGTGCCTTCCGCATACAGCGGTTTCCCGCGACCTTCACTAGGTCGTCGGTCCACCTTATCGGAGGTCTACCCACGCTGCGTCTTCCGATGCGTGGTCGCCACTCGAGAACCCGTCGGTCCCATCGGGCATCGGTCCTACGGGCAATATGCCTGGCCCACTGCCACTTAAGTGTTGCAATTCTTTGGGCTATATCGGATACTCTCTACAGTCATCATCATCACAGCGTTAATCCCAGTCGCATCCGAAGCTTTTTCAGCTTTGGAGTCTGGGGTCCGCTTTACCAGTATAATTGCTGATTTTTGGTTAAACTTCGATATTTTCCGTGAAGCGCCCGTTTCACCTCCACAACCCGAAGGCGATATTAAAGCATTGCAATTATTTCAATTATTGAACTTTTGAGGGCTCCAACAACTCCTAACGACTGCAATTAGATGTTCGTATGGCAACCGGGACCAGCGGCTTAACTACAGTGTAACATATAATTTACATAAATATTTTCAAAGATATATCAGAGTTAAAATTACTGGTTGCGGCGGTAACGGCCAAGAGGTGGAGCGGGGCGTGTCTTAGAAAAACGCGCAAGGAATTTTATGACGCTCTCTCAAGAGTAACCTCTAAAATAATTTATAATCCACACACGTATCCACGTATTTGGATTATATATTGACAAGATACTCATGCGAAGCCGGGGCGGGTCGCTAGTTAAATAATAAATTAAATTAATATGTTGTACTTAGGTACAAGATTAAAACCTTTATATATGTACCTACTGATAAACAAACTGAATAAAGTTAACACTTTAGTATCGCGTCAATCAGCCCTAAACGTCGTACAGGACGGACCAGGTGTTGTGTTATAATATATAGGTGTCCTCTAGGCTCCTACATTCTTCACAATCTACAGTGGAGTGCAGTCTTGACTAACTATCTCGTCGCTCTACCGTTACTTTTTTGACCTATCTCTAATTTGTCATTTCGATACCGCTTTATACCACTTATTGTTCTTATACGGGAGAATATGCGGATCTTATACGGGAGTAGGTAACTATTTCATGACTATTTAATTTTTATATTTTAGTGACGAAGGTAGTATTTCAGTCTTTTAGTTAGGTGGTGTGACTACGGATGTTTGTAGTCTCCGAAGCTCTGTAATGCTACTTTCAAAGCCATTTGAAGATTTTATTTTTAGGGATTATTGAGTTAAATCTCATTTTTGACAACCGAGTTATTATGTGAGGTATAAAGGGATTCGTTTATTAAAAAGTGTATTTGAAGATATAGGACTTTGAGCATTTTTTTTATCATTTGTTTAATATATTTTGAAAAATGGAATAATACATATTATATTGCAATATTATAATGTTTAAGATTTTTAATTTGTTATGAACATACGAATCAAATCGTCTCCAGTGCAATCATAGTAATGTAAAACTTTAATTAGGGGGGGGGGGGGGGGTTGGCTGGTGATCAGACATACCTACAAGTTTTATAAAAAACTTAGTTTAGGTACCAGTCTTTTACAAATTAATTATGAAATTCTGTTAGTAAACTATTATTTGCGATCTAAGTAATTTGTGTTAAGTATAAATATAAAAAGTAATATATTAATTTAGGCTAAAAGCGCTGTAATTAAATTATTAAACTCAAATTTGCTTAACATAGATTTATTATGATGATTTATATATAATAAATCTTCTTTATAAAAGGCATCACGTATTTCTTTCAACAAAGTCATCATGATAAGCATTTTCACTTCAACATTCATTCAACTCAATTTTTTTCTTAGATTTGTAAATAAATTCAAAATATACCACAATAGTAAGGATGGCATTAGACCTAGTTTTTTTTTTTTATAAAGTGTAAACCAGCGCTTGACCGCAATCCCGCCTGATGCTAAGCAGTGATGCGTTCGTTGATGGTAAAGCTCGCTAGTTTATTAAGAGCCTATTCACTCTAGCCTTGAAAACACTCAAATTATAGTGTGACGGAAACACAGCCGCCGGTAAATCGTTCCAGTCCCTCGATGTACGCGGTATAAAAGAAGAAGCAAAACGCTTCGTCCGGATCGTAGTGGTGTCAACAACGTAAGGATGGAAAGTCGCCGTACGACGGGTCATCCGATGGTGGAACGGAGATGGGGGAACTAAATCATGCAATTCCCTTGCACACTCGCCAGAATGCATCCTATAGAAGACCGAAAGGCTGGCTACTCTACGCCTGTGCTTCAGGCTTTGGAGATCGTTTCGAGTTAAATCTGGGTCGCCAGCCTCTGAAAATAAAAAAAAAATTGCCTTTTCCTAATATAGATAAGCAGTCAGCTTTGCAAAAATACGTGACTGCCATGATTATTATGTAGCTCATTTTTTCGCATACTTAAGTCGCTTTTTCTGTTCATGCGATGACTATTTATATTAGAACACAGGCAGTGACTTTTTTAAAATTATTATTAACTAGTTCTTGAACGCAATCCCGCCTGATGGTAAGCAGAGATACAATCGTTGACGGTAAAGCGCGCTAGCTTTATAAGCCTATTCACTCAAAAAAAAAACTGAGTAAATAGGAAGGAAGACTATAGTTGAACAAGGTGATGCAATGTCAAACCCAAAAACACGACCAACGATGTTGCGCCACTGGGAGATTGATCTGGAGACCCTCCAAGAACCAACTCCCGGCACAACAACAAATGGCGCAATGTACCCGGCACAGATCGCAACACAACTGCTCGACCCGTCCTCCGTACGGCTTAACCAGACATCATGCCGGAACACGACGACTCGCTTGTCGGCAAGACTTTGTCTGGTAGGTGGTAACTTCTGCCGGCAGCATATAGCACCCCACTCTTGAATATAGGTCTCTCCAATTCCACGCTATTAAACTCGATTTTCATAGAATTCATCAGGAATGAGGAGATCCGCAGAAGAACGACAGTAACCGACATAGCCCGAAGAATTGCAATACTAAAGTGGCAGTGGGCTGGACACATTGCCCGTAGGACCGATTCCCGATGGGGCCGACGGGTTCTCGAGTGGCGACCACGCACAGGAAGTCGTAGCGTGGGTAGGCCCCCGACAAGGTGGGCCGACGACCTGGTGAAGGTCGCGGGAAACCGCTGGATGCGGGAGGCGCAGGACCGGTCGTCGTGGAGAACCTTAGGGGAGGCCTATGTCCAGCAGTGGACGTCTTTCGGCTGAAATGATGATACTCGATTTTCGGAAACTCTCATCCTCCTACTCTCATACTCAATTTAGCCTGAGAGAACTAAAGAGCCTGAGAACGCACCATATGTGTACCAATTCCCAAGTCTCCACTTAAGAATACATCTATCCTAACGGTCATCGGTTAATGTGGCCGGCCCACTGCCACTTCAGTTCGCTTATTCTATAGCATTAAAATCTCCCATGATAATTTTGTTTAGGGCTTTCGTGGTGGAATGCAAGGCCTTTGAATTGTCCTCGAATATTTCGTTCACTTCGTCATCGGGGTGTGCCGAGGTCGGTGCGTAAATCTGAACTACTTTGAGGCTATTCTTCTCGATTTGCTTCATTACAAGGTACGCTACCCTGTGCGACACATTGGACATTTCCACAACGTCGTCACAAAGGGATTTATTTACCAGCAATCCGACTCCGAGTTGGAATAGCTGGTCTCTTGAAAATACATAATGTGACCGGTGATAATGTGTACTCCACTTTCTTCGGACTTCATTCAATCCAAGAACGTGCCACCTTATTTTCCTGACTTCATTTTCAAGCTGCACTGGGTGGTCGTCGAACCGTAACGTGTGTCCGTTATATATCGTCAAGGACAGTTAGGTTTAGCGGTCAATTTTGACTTAACAAATTTAGCTTTTGGGTTTGCCATTAATCACAACTTGAGGTATACGGGTTGGCGATCACAGGTCTTAGCTTTCTTACTAGTGACTCTACTGCCAAGTCATATAATTATACCGCAATTTATTGGTTGTCAGAGCCTCGTTTGTTACTCAGCTGGATGTACAACGAGCAGGTAAGATCGAGGCACAAAGGTGGCGCTATTGTTTCCGGCGAATCCGTTAGAATATCAAATAACTATAACTGATTTTATTTTTATTCCTTTGAGTTTCTCCAGTAGGTACTTATAGTTTTGATTATTCTTTCAAAATTGCGTTCATTAACAAACATCACGGTTAATTGTAGAGATTTAGTTTTTACAAGATGCAGCACACTATAAGCACATGTTGTATGTATGTATACAATGTGTGTATTTCTTCATACAGTATGTGAATATAAAGGATCGTAAAAGCCACTAAAGCAGATACCGCAACAGCCAAAACGTCTGCTTATTGTTTCCTATGAAAAGTACTTAAATGATATTTTTGTTTTTTTTTAGTAAATTATAATCTAGTGCTTGACCGCAATCCCCCCTTATGGTAAGCAGTGATGCAATCGTTGATGGTTGAGCGCGCTAGTTTATTAACAGCCTATTCACTTTAGCCTTGTAGTCAGACGGAAAACCGCCGCTGGCAAATTTTTCCAGTCCCTCGATATAAGCGGCATAAAAGAGGAGGCGAATCGCTTCGTCCAGATCGTAGTGGTGTCAACAACGTCAGGGTGGAAACTCACTGTACGACGGGTCGTCCGATGATGGAACGGAGAAGGGGGCATTAAATCATGCAATTACCTCGCACACTTACCAAAATGCATCTTGTAGAACACCGACCGGCTGACTACTCTTCACCTGTACTTCAGGTTTTGGGGACCGTTTGGAGCTAAATATGGGTCGCCAATTAGCCTCTTCGCACGCCTCTCCGCTGAATCCAAAGTATCCAGGTGACATTTTGCACCAGCCCAAATATGGCTGCAGTACTCCACACACGAACGGACCTGTGCTTTGTATGACATTAGAAGCTGTCCCGGTATTAAGTACCACCGGACCTTTGCGATAACACCAAGTTTCCGAGAAGCCATCTTGGCTTTGAATCCAATGAACCGCCCAAAGTTAAGGCTAGAATAGGTTTGAAAATAAGCGTTGAATTGTGTAAAATCACTAGTTTTAATAATTACCATTATTACTCAGTGTCCTGATTAATAAAGGGAGCAGCTTAACTTGATAGCCTGTTAAACCTTTTTGAATTTTAAACGCTCCGCCAATTATTATTCCGAATGCTTGAATCCATCAATATATTTTCATCAATTTGGTTTGGAAATGAACTTTTCCACTGTTTTTTACGATAACTGCTTAAGTCGCAGATTGATATCGATGACCGAACAAACCTCTAAGGAATGTCGTTTATGGTTCTCATTTAATCTTTATTAACACCGATTCTCTCGTCCAGAAATTAAACAATATGTAAGTTCAGTGCATATTTCTCTTTCTATTTTAATAAGAATACATTGGATAGAATATAAATATAAGTTAAAGTCGGGTTATTTAATTTTCCAATTACATTAAATTATTTTTTAATTCTAAAATGTGTTCATTCAGAGGTCCCACTCACCACCCGCTCTTCACCACTTCTTCGTATTAGTAAGTTGTCAGCAAAAGTCGAACTTGCCTTATATAACCCAAGCTGGCAGAAAAATAACTCTAGTTGCATTCGAACCTTGCAAAGAATTTAGAATAAGCTTTCAAGTTGTATTTATCGCCCCACTCTATATACAAAGATGTGACCTAGGCCATGTATGCATTAAAGCACTTTTTAATTTTTAATAAACCCCTACTATTTCTACTTCCCTAGATAAGCAAATATTTCCATTCACATCCCTATTTGTTTACTATATAATATACAATATCTAAACATTTGTTTTAGTGTAAGTTATGTAGAATAGTTCATTAAAGCTAAGAATAATTCGTAAAATTTAGCTTTGACAATTTATATTCAACGAATAAATGGGTTCTAAGCAATTACTGACCCGATTCACTCGCTTTTAGCTTTAATGGGCACTTTGACGGTGCTCACTATTCAAGACTTGGATTCTTTGGTACTTCTATCAAAGAATCTAAGGCAACGAGCTGGTGTAAACTAAGATTCTAATGAAGAATGTTTTGCCTCATCTTTTTTAACGAGGGACTGGAACAATTTGCCTGCAGCGATTTTTCCATCTGACTACACTTTAAGTGTCTTCAAGGCTAGAGTGAATAGGCTCTTAATAAACCAGCGCGTTAGACAACATCTATGATTACTTCACTGCTTACCATCAGGCGGGATCGCAGTCAAGGACTAATTTTTGAAGTTAAAAATAAAGAAATCATTCGAGAAAATTTTGCCATATAGATATTTTGGAGCACCTTGTTAGAGCCAGGCTGTTTGCTATTTTATAGTCAGTAGGTAATCAGTACCATCAATAGATTACACTGAATGTTTTAACCTAAAAACACCCAAAAGTAATGCTATCTGATGTCAATCTTGAATCAATGACACAAATTGCCGCTTCTAATTTTTACAAAAAGGGACTAAGGAAGGCAAAATATTCCCTTCATAGATTTTTATGTTTCTATCTCTTGTCAGAACCCGTAATATGATTCAGCAATTTCATTTTCATCAGTTAGTGCAGACGAATATTACCCATGAAAGGAGACAGAGTAAATATCAAGGAATACTTTGTAATTGCTTCTCTTGAGATATATTACTTCGTAGGTATTCGTACCGCTCACACACTAAAAAAAAAAAATAACGAGATAAACTAGATTCTGAACCGTATTCCGCGATTATATCTATTTTATATACAGTTATGTACCTAATATTAAATTCCTTCTAGTTCAGATAAAATAAATAGATACGTTATGAATGTTATGATAGAAGGTTATTTAAGGGAAATTTTTGGATCACGATCTCCAAAACCCAAATCTGACCACCGCGCCGCAGGGATTATTCCTACTTGTAATGTACATATATCATTATTCGACCTAAAATGGTTCCTAAAATGGTTCGGGAGAAGTAGTGACGTATCAAAATCCCCAGCAGCACAGCTAAATTGTCAGAAATGAGTGCACTAATCAAACAAATACAGAGTCATGTTCTAGTAGTAATTCATCGGATACGTTAATTAACTAGATCAACTTGATTATATTTTCAAACAGATTAACAATAACCCAAACACTTAAAATATTGTCAAAATAACTGTACCTACGTAAAGAAAACTTCACTGATCTTTCTATAATCAAAAAGATATTAAAATCAATTTTTAGGGCACACGGGGCATGATTAATGTATTCCAATGAAATGCGCAAAGTTTGTTTATTGTTTGAGCAAAGTGTATTTGATGCTTTTCTATATTGTACTTAGTATGTAGATATGTTATTACAGAGCGACATTGTTATGTCTGACAAAGGTCTCTAAATATAAAAAAAGAAATATACATAATTATATTTTTCAATTGTAACTAAGTGATTTGAATAAACATGTATGATGTTGAAAGTTCCATCTAAGCATCTATGCAGGGTCTTTCTATTCTTCGCATCGTAATATTGGCATCACTCCACACAATAGCACGGAATAACTATTTGTCACTCGTTAGCCTTATTCTATCTTGAATGACACACAAAATCTATTCAGTACAATTGAGCTCCAACGAATCCAAATCAATTACTTAACACGAAATACTTTAGGGCATAATGGGGCGTAAAATTGAAAGCTTTTAAGAAATCAATTGTGTTGAGATAGTTAAAAAAGTATTATTTTTCTTCACTTATATTTGTTTGTCCGATAATCACTGTCCATAATACGCTTATTAATAACGGAACTAATAAAAATGTTCGAAATTCGAAATTGTGTTTGTTTGATATACAGGGTGGCCCATCGATTGACGTCATAAAAAAAAAATTAGGTCCGGCATTTCGTGGGGTATCCGAAACACCCTCATGTGTTCCGCGATATTTCATAGTTTTCGAGTTATGAATTTTTTTTTTACTTTTCGAGGAATTTCAACCGGACAAGTATAAAAATTGTTTTATTTTTTTTTAATTAAGACTTCTTAAGATTTTTTTTTGCAACAAAATCCTCATGTACTGTACTTTAATACATAAAATAACTAGCTTCGTAACTTTGATGAAAATTACGAAAATGTTGGTCAGAATTTTAAAAAATACGTTCCGTGAATTAAGACTTTAATTTTCAACTTTACATTAAAAATCTAATCAAGTGTTATTTCACTTCTTATTTACTCTCAAAAATGCGCCAGACTCTCAGCTTTCATAATCAGAAGACAGAAGTAGTACTTTAAAGCAAGTTTGGCTAAAACCGGTCTTCAAAACAGCAAGGTGGCAAAATTCATAAAATTACCTATCTGATTACATTTGTTTTTTTTTTGCATTAACTATTATTTCTGAGGCAAATTAATGATTAAGAAATCTGAAAACCTATCGTGTAAGTAAGATAAGGAAAAAATAAAATAGATTTTTATGTACGAATCTTTATTTAAATTTACAATAAATTTTCAAAGTGGCCACCGCCAACGGCAATGCACATTCTACATCTGCGTAAAAAATTGTGTTTTAATCTGCGGAAAGCCTGTCTGTTTTCATTCACTACCCGTTTTGCTTCTAAAATCTTCTGCCTCAGTTCTTGTTCACTGGAATACTCCCAAAAAAGTGTGAGTCTGACTCGCGTACGAAGGGTTCCGTCCCTTCGTGCGCGAGTCAGACTCACACTTTTTTTATATCGCGTATATCGAGGGACTGGATTAATTAAGCAGTGGCGGTCTTCCCGTCTGATTACAATTTAAGTGTCTTCGAGGTTATTGAACAGACTCTTGATAAAACAATGCGCCTTATCATCAATGATTGCATCAATGCTTACCATCAGGCAGGATCGCAGTTAAGCACTAGTTTATAACTTTTACAAAAAAAGAAAGATACAAATGCTTAGATTCTTATTTATTTAAGTTGACAAAAGAATTACAGGTACTATTTAAGTACTCTTTTAAAAATAATGTTTATTTTTTCAAAAGCTCATTTATAATATAATTGTAGAAATAGTCTTTAAATTTGATAAAAAGTAGTTTTAGTGACAGAATAGAATCACTGTAAATCTGACTCCACGCCATCATGTTTGCCCATTCCCTAGAGTGAAATTAAAAATCGCGAAGGTATATAGGGGAAAGACAGCCCGCGAGCTGAGGAGCATGAGGCTAAAAGGGAGCTGCAGCAGCTAACCAGCTGCCGTAGTGAGGGAAAGCCCTCTGCGACGAGTAGCACGCAAGCTGACTTCTAGCTTCTTCAGACTTTGCTGCAGCGATTATTGTGTTTCTTCTTTCCACCGTCACGAAACCCTCATCAGCTGCCCTATTCGATATGAATAGGATTAAATGTTTATGTCTACAGTTCTGAATTTTTCACGTTCACCGGTCAAATCCATAAAATTGATTAATATTTTTTATATGGTACAAGCTTTCCGTCCGCGGCTTCGCCCGGGTGGAATTCGGTTATATCGTGCTTTTTAGAGTTCCCTCGGGATTTTTTTTTTCAATAAAAGGTAGCTTATGTCCTTTCTCAGGGTCTAAAGATTGTCTGTACCAAATTTCATCAAAATCGGTTAAGAGGTTTAAGCGGTAAAGCGTAACAGACAGACAGACAGATAGAGTTACTTTCGCATTTATAATATTAGTATGGATTAGATCAGGTACTTTATTTTCGTCTAATCGAATTGAAAACTTTTTCAATTCTAGGTCTGCTAGGTGGGCGCCAAAATATTCAAATAAAGACCATTTTAATTTCACCCGTTCACAAAAAATAGGAGCTTAGTTATTATAACTTCAAAAGTGACATTGATTGCCAATTCCAATATTATGATGGGAATTGCCGTCTAAGGTATAAATGAAACAAACAGCTACAATGTGTTTTCTTATAACCCGCAAAGCAAGGGATACTGAAATAATAACTTGTAAATATAGTAGGTAGGTACCTATTATATTTTACTAGCGACCCGCCCCGGCTTCGCACGGGTACAATGCTGATACTACATACAAAATACACTACAGAAGAAACTGTTTATAAAAAGCGCCACGAACGTTTCGCCATGTACCGCCTCAAACGCGATACCCAGCAATTTTGAAATCTGTAATATCTTTGAAAATATTCATTTTAATCATATACTGAAAAGAGCGATAGGTATAGATTTATATTAAATCAACAATGTATTTAAGGTATTAAATTGGATAAGGATTAATGCTGTATTTTGTTGAAAATTATCCGGTATTTGTCGTAAAAAGTACATAACAAAAAAAATTATTGTGGTATATCCATAAGAGATAGACATGTGCCATCGGGACTTTTCAATTTGTACAATATTTAGTACATTATTTTTATAAATCACGTAGGGTTCTGCCTGCGATTCACTGCAAAAGTGGAAAAATGTAATTATTTACGACATCACATTAGAAACCTCAAAAATAATAGTATTTCTCCAGAATTTAATGAACGTTATTGAAATGAAATGAAATCGTTTATTAAGTAAGTAGGATTACTGATCACTTTTACACGTCATGTTTATTTTTTATTTTATTTTCTTAACTAGCTGAAGCTGGCATTTCTTCTGAGAAGAAATAGCCGAAACAAACTCAGGGATCATCGTCTTTTTTCAAGTCCAGACATTAAAAATGAAAATGTTTACAATAATTTACCTTATAATTACGCATATTGCTTAATAACAATGCTTGACAGAGCGAGCAGCTCAGTCCCAAACTTTTTTGTCTTCTAAATAATCTGTGATTTTATAATACCCCTTTTTGCAAAGTTTGGCCTTTATATGGTTCTTAAATCGTTTAATGGGTAAGTTTCGAATGTCCATGGGAAGCTTGTTGTAAAAGTGTATACATTGACCCATGAACGAGTTGCCTACTCTGTGGAGACGAGTGTGATGTACAGCAAGATTGTGTTTGTTCCTGGTATTTATATTATGAATATCGCTTATTTTCTTAAAATTCGAGATATTTTTATAAACATACATAAGATTTTCAAATATATATTGTGAAGCCACAGTCAGAATGTTCACCTCTTTGAACTTTTCTCTAAGAGATTCTCTAGGACCAAGGTTGTAAATGGCTCGAACAGCCCTCTTCTGTAAAACAAAGATGGTATTGATGTCCGCACAAGTTCCCCAGAGAAGAATCCCATAAGTCATAAGACTATGAAAATAACTAAAATAAACAATTCTGGCTGTATCCACATCAGTTATCTGTCTAATTTTCTTAACAGCTAAGGCGGCAAAACTGAGTCTACCCGACAGCTTCTCAATGTGAGGACCCCATTGTAACTTGGCGTCAATAGTTAATCCAAGAAAAACTGTCGACTCGACAGGCATCAACTCTACTCCATTCAGTTGAACATTGGTACTTAGCTGCCTGACATTTGGCGTAGAAAATTTAATGACTTGTAGATATAAACCTTCCTCTTTAATCACTCTATCTATTAAAAAAAGCAAAAACCGCATCAAAATCCGTTGGGTAGTTTCAAAGATCATCATCATCATTCTCCTGCCCTTATCCCAATTTATTTGGGGTCGGCGCAACATGTCTTTTTCTTCCATACATCCCTATTAGAAGCCATCTCGGCAGTCACCCCCTTCTTAGCCATATCATCCTTCACACATTCCATCCATCGTTTTTTGGTCTTCCCCTACTCTTATAGCCATCAACATTCATAATTAAAACTCTCCTCACGACATTCTCCTCATTTCTCCGTAACACATGCCCGTACCATGACAACCGATTTCCACACAACTTTTCAGCTACCGGTGCCACTTTCAGACTTCCTCTTATGTACTCATTTCTTATTCTATCCATTCGTGTAACACCACACATCCCTCTAACATTCTCATCTCGGCTGCATGCAATTGCCTTTCATTCATCCCTTTCGTAGCCCAACATTCTGATCCATACAAGACAGCAGGTCGGATCATGGTTTTATATATTTTGCCCTTAAGTTTAAGGGGAATGCGGGAGTCGGAGATTTTCCCCGTGACCTGCCGCCATTTCATCCACCCAGTGTTAATTCTGTGCTTAACCGTCCGATCTATTTCGCCATCGCTTTGCACGAGTGAACCGAGATACCGAAAGTCGGAGCAGATTGGGAGGAGTGCGCCATCAAGCGCTATGGCTCCAGAAGTGGAGAGACCGCCGAAATCGTAGAACATATATTCGGTTTTGGTTCTGCTGATTTTCAAGCCAACATTCTCCAGCTTCTGTTGCCATTTCTCCAATCTGCTCTGGATCTCAGGTCCATGAGAACAATGTCATCGGCGAACAGCATGCACCAGGGTGCCTCCTCCTGGATGTCCGACGTAAGAGCGTCCATAATCAACAGGAAGAGGTACGGACTTAAAGCCGATCCCTGGTGCAAGCCTACCGCCACACTGAACACGTCGGTATTGCCAGCAGCCGACAGGACGTAGGTACGAGATCGACTGTACATAGCACGAATTAACTCTAGATCACGAGTCACGATTTAATCATATAAAGGGACATAGGAAAAGTGACATTGTTTTATAATATGTAGTGATGTAGGTGGAAATGTTGTGGAGAAAAAGGCATATTTCGCCGACCAGAGATATGTTATTTAATAAGGGCAAGTGAATGAGCATATAAGGTTTTATTTCAAAACTATAGGAAGTGTTACTGCAAATGCCACTTGCTCAGGAGCGGGACAGCGTAGGCAAGTAAATAAAACGAAACTAAATATTTGGACACTTGTGTCTGGTTTGCCTAGGAAACACTTTATTCATATTTTAAGTAATTCGTAAATGGATGACGAATAAACTAAGCTAGCTTCCACAGACAAAATTGTCAGAGTCGTTCAAGTATTGAAAATAAAAAAAAAAACAAAGACGCCACAGATACAGACGAAATTATCCGACAGTATCCAGGACGAAGATAGCCAACCATCAACTCATAAAAACTCAACCCAATCTATTTAACACGCCAATAAAAACAGCATACATACGATGTACACCTGTCCATTGTTTATGACGTTCTAAACAAGATGGCGGCCGAGCTGTTGCCAAACTGTTTGATTGAAGACATGCCAAAGGAAGTCGTTTCAAAAAATTATGACAGCGATGAGATGAACAAGGGTTGTTTAGATTTTCTTGTCTATGGTTGACTGAGCAACGTGTTGATTGTGTTTTGGAAATCAGCTTGTTTGTATTTTTCTTTTTTTTATGATGTCGATGGCTGAGTTTTACGTTTTTTTTTTCTGTTATAGCTAATATTTTCATCATTTGATTATTCCAAGATAGAATCTATCTGATGAGAATGGCTTTATAGTAATAATATTAATTGTTAACATTGATGATGATGTTACGAAACGTAACATCATCGTGAAGCGACTGCCATCTGACTTCCATAACCCAAAGGCGATATCGAAGCATTAAGACCAATTGTTGGACTTTTGAGAGCTCTGACAACCGGTAACGACTGCCATTGGATGTTCGTATGGTAACCGGGACCAACGGCTTAACGTGATTTTCGAGGCAAGACCAGACTAGTGCAATTATTCATATTCACGCATACAAATATTTGCACTACCCGGGGATCGAACCCGTACCTCCTTGCGCAGCGGCCGCGTACGCTGCCGCTACGCCACGGAGGCTGTTAGGGACCACTACCCAAAGGATAAAACGCAATGCCTTTTACTAAGACTCTACTGTCTGTTTATCTGTTACCAGACTCTATACAGTCATTCCATTTCTGGAGCCATAGCGGATGACGGTGCATCTTTCTGAGTCTGCTCCGACTTTCGGTATCTCGGTTCACTCGTGCAAAATGATATCGAATTAGACGTCAGACGGTTAAGCACAGAATTAAGACTAGATCGATGATAGGGCGGTCAGTCACAGGAACTATCTCCGACTCCCGAATCCTTGTATGGATTTTGAGCTACAAATTGAATGAATAAGATAATTATGTATATGCAGCTGTGATAAGAATGGTGAGAGTTATGTGTTGTGTTACATAAACGGTTACAATGAGAAATGGGTAGATAGATAGGAGGAAGTCTGATAGTGGCACCGGGAACTAACCGGTAACAGTTGCGTAGAAATTTGAATCATTTCAAAGCATATTCGCTATTACCCTGCAGCAGGGTAATTGCGTAACACACTATCAGTAGCAATGGGTTTCATTTTGACAGTTAAACAACATTCATTGCGTTATTTACGTTGTTGAACAGACACACTTTTCAAACATAAGGAGCAATGGATTAGCAATATGCTTCGAAATGATTCCAGTTGAAAGTAAAAATGTGTTACGTAATTAGGGTGCTTTAGTCATGTTATTGGCATGTGATAAATTGGAATGGGAGAGAAGTTATTCATATTATAGGTTATCGAATTTAATTCGTATTTACTAAGTTTCAAAACTTTTACAGATGAAATCAGACAATCAAATAATATTGTAACAAATTTTTATTTCATATAAATTTTGACAAATGTAAAACGACGTTTTAAGTTAACAGTAAAAGTTATTCTTTTCTTTCTTTTAGTACATTTCATAAGATTTTATCCTGAAAAGGTTTTTGTTTCTAATGTATTTAAAAAAAATCAGTTCAATAAACTGAGAATCGTATCCGGCGATATCTAATTATCGCTGGACACGTTTCTCAGTTTGCATTGTCATCACTGAACGTGTAGATTTATAAAATTTGAGCTCAAGCGGTTGAAGATATCCGGTCCAAAATAGATTTTTAAGCTATAGACGTTCGCCATATTGTCCTAAGAGTGACGTCACATAATTTTCGAGTTATCCTTCGTAATTCCTTGTGTTTGACATCCATTTTGTAGGAACTCATTAAAAATAAGTGATCCGCCATCTTCGGTATACCACCATGTTGGGCTAAGAATGACGTCACGTAAATAAGTATGCATTTTGATTCAAACTGAACATAAAATTTGAGTTTAATCGGTCAAGATATACTTACGCTTCAAAATTTATTTTCAAATTTGAGTCATCTGCCATATTGGATTAAGAGTAACGTCACATTATTTTTTGAGTAATTCAATTGAAATTCAATTCAATAAATTGTAGGAGCGTATTAAAAATAAGTGGTCCGCCATCTTGGGTATGCCGCCATGTAGGATTTAGAATAAGCAAACTACCTATATACACACATAATACCTGCTCCAAAATTGAGTTGCAAGAATTCACCCGAACATACCAATTTATCTTCGTTTTAATTTTATATGGAACCATTACGCGTTAGTGAGTGAGAGTAAGTTGCAGTGTACTTCTGAATTACAATGGCAGGGTCGAACCCAAGCAAGCGTTCATTTGTCAACCTATAGGTGCAGCCTCACTGCTGGGAAAATCTTTCTAGGACCGCTTTTCCAAAGACAACTCGGAGCAGCCCTCGTGGTACCCGGAGTGGAGGTCTGTGTGCCAGTAGTGAGAACATTTTAGGCATTGTTTAAGTAGACGGTGCGGCATGTAAGTTGGCAAGAGAATTTGTAGTGGGGGAAGTTTGTGCACGCATAATTTCATATGCCAGCGCCAGACACAGACAAATATTTGCGCGTGTGTAGCAGGCTACGCAAACATTTGAACACAGACATCTTTGAACGGTATGATGTGCGCTGGAAACCTACAACAAATGGCAAAGTACAAATGTTTTAACAAAGCTTTGAAGAAATACTCAAATACCCGTTCTACACACGTGTCCAAACAAGAACATGAAATACAAGAAAATGTTCAAATAAGTGATCAAATATTTGAACTATGACTGGCGCCGGCTATACATGTTTACATGCGTAAACTTCCCACACTACTAATTCTCACCAATCAGCCTATATGTGTTTCCGCAGTATTATAGTAGTTTTGTCCCACATTTTATTATTAAATATTACCCTGCCTACACCTTAACTAACACAAAAGTGATCGTAATGTTTCGTAAGTATGTTTGACCAAATAAAATACACAATAATGACTGAAACTGTCGCGTTCTTCATTACAGGTGTAGCCTTGCAAACTATATCGAACAAAGTATACAATAAACTGAGATATATCGCCATATCTTTGTGAAACTATTGTCAGACTTGTTTATAATGTATTGTTTAATATATCTCTCGTGTGCGTAACGATGGCATAAAGAATAACGTTGTTTATCGTTTGCTTTTTTTGTTCTTAAAATACATATCCCATTGGTCAGATTGTGAGCGCCATTTGAAGGTCGAGAATAATGTAATTGAATTGTTTTTGTTAGAAGATGAATAGTCCGATACAAGTTTGTATTTTCTTTTTAATGGAAATGGAATCGAAATCGTTTGAAAACTTGTTACTTACAGAGAGTCTTTGAGGAGAATCGTAATAAAACACAAGGAATAAGGTGTTTTGGTGGGGATGGAGAATACACAATGTTTTGCGATACAAAACACACTATTAGTCCGATGTTTTGTGTAGTCCGCCAATGGAAATTTACTGAAACCTACTGAAGTTTTACAGGACTCGCATTTCAAAGTATTATTTCTAGGTACCTATTTATAGTTAAGGACTTTCAGAAAGTCAAAGTTCAGCGTAGGGCTTTTTTGTTCAACAAAATGAAATGGCATGTATTTTTATTAAATGTATTTTTGGCAAATGTAGGTGTTACAGTCTCAGTCAGTTTTTATGTGCTGACGACAACACATCAAGCTACTAGAATCTGTCAAATATCTTTTAGCATAGCAAGTATTAAGCCTCATGGTTGATTGAGAATATTTGACTGTTTCCGGTAACTTAGATAATAAACACACTACTAAAAGGATGTTTACATAATTGAGAAGACACATTTTTCTTACATATGGAGCAATGGATTAGCAATATGCTTCAAACTGATTCAAATTGATATTACCTAATAGTGTGTTACGCAATGAAGGTGCTGGTAGTCCCCTGTAGGTGGTATATATCGTAGGTGTAGTTTTAATAACACTGAATTAGGAACTCTATAAATAGCAAACAAAAGCCCGAGAAGAGCGGTGAACAGTAAAATCTTCCGTGCTGGCTCACCACTACAGGTGATTTCGCTTTGCTTACAAGTACACAATATTGCCTATTTGCTCTTCTATGTGATTACTACCTATATGTAATAACTACATAGTTATAAGGGTGATTACAACATGTATGGATGGTTCCGAGTTGTGAACCAAGGAACCTTTAAAACAGAGCTCGCCTGTTTTATCTAACGTTTATGTGCGTAACTATTCATACCGACACATCTATCGGTGTGTGAAATGGAAACCGAACAAATTTGTTTTGTGTACATACATAATATATTGTATCGAATGCCTACTTACCAATAAAATGTTAGTGCTGTGACTGTTGGCCACATGCGTTATATCAATAGTTTAAAAATGACAAGTTACACGATGTCAAACTCTTACCAATCCATTAATTTCTAATCTTATGGCCTGTCAGCCGACCGTAATTAAGAGCAAAATATCCTATTATTTTAAGTTAGTAAAAACAACACAAAAACGTCTTAGAAAGCTATTCGTTGATATTTTATGGGCATCCCGAACTCAAAGAAACCCTTAAAATAAAGCATTTTAAGATTTTGGACGAAATTCTTAGAAGGTCGAAGTACAGCGGCCGGCGTCGGCCCGCACATGTTAGCAATAACTTAGAGCAATTCAAGCCGACGGATTCTGTGCAAATTCCTAAAAGAATCGGCCTCCCGAACATGTGCATTGGGGACAATTGACGGACGGCTACAGAAAAAATGGTAGAATGACTCCAGCATGGACCTTTTGGTAGTGTGGGATTTTATGAATTTTAAACGGAGAGACGGTGAAAAGGCAGTGAGTTTCTGGCCGCGACGAGCGACGGTTGAGGGTCGATCTTGAACTGCGATAGGGCGAGGGCTAGTGTCCAGGCTAGTTAATTTAGGAGATTTGGGAAGTAGCCTATGTCCTAGTATATCGCGAAGTAGTGAGTGAAATAATTACGTCAGACATAGTTGGGTTTAAGCCCAGATTAGATTAGTATAATATAATATAACATAATATAGAATATAATATAATATAATATAATAATATAATATAATATAATATAATATAATATAATATAATATAATATAATATGGCCTTATAATATAATATAATATAATATAATAATATAATATAATATAATATAATATAATATAATATAATATAATATATTATAATATAATATAATATAATATAATATAGAATATTAAGTGCGTGTAAGTGTTGGCGTGATTGGGTGAGTCATTTATTATAATAACTATCCCAGGCTGATGAATTTACTATAGTTCCTGTAATTAAGCAGACAGATACGTGTCCCTATTTATTATAATAAATGTATTTATAGTTTGGATTCAGTACGGGTGATG
>JADWQK010001780.1:0-29609 GCA_017933935.1 Sesamia nonagrioides
TTTAAAAAAAAACGAACGAACGAACGTATTGAAAACGGTGGGACATTTTACAGTAATGAGCCGCTCACTCGTAGTCCAAAGAGTTAGAGACGGACAAACAAACAAACAAGCAAGCAAGCAAGCAAACAAGCAAGCAAGCAAACATACAAGTGAAGCTAATAAAAAGCATGAAAAAAAAAACAAATGGCCAACTTTTTCCACTACCCAAGCACCTAACTAAACGTAAGCCCACCTACAAGCTGACACTAGTAACGAAGTTGCGAGCGGTCTTCCTAATTATCGACATGGTTCGGTCCGCTCCACATTAGCTTTGACTCGGCCGGACACAACCAGACACGGCTCGGACACGGCCCGGACAAAGGGACGAATAAGTCAGCCGGCGTGTTTGCTTCGTTTACACGTCAGTTTGACCTGTTAGGTGGCTGTTGTTCATTTGTTCATGTTTAATTGGCGTTTGTTTTGACTGTCAAAATAGTATGGCTGAGGCCAACGTGAGTGAGAATTATTATAAAGTAGCTGCGGTTTCATCGGCATAAGTTTGGATCCCAAGGGAATATAATTATAAAAAGTATCTAAATCCTATATAAGGTTTCCGTTTTTTTTTTAGCCGACTTCAAAAACGAGGAGGTTACTCAATTCGACCGTATATATGCTTTTTTTTTATGTTTGTTCGCGCATAACTTCGTCGTTTATGAACCGATTTTGATAATTCTTTTTCTGTTGGAAAGAAAACGTTTCCAAGGTGGTCCCATGATAAGGATATCAGGGTTTGATGGTGGAAGACCAGAGAAAACAAGGGGAACTTTCAAAAATTCCAGGGGCGACTAGTGCACTTCTTAGCATTTTCATTAAGTATTTTAAAGCACTACAATTTAATAAAGGTCTGGAGTAGATCTGATGATGGAGCTGGGAGACAGTCGAAGGAACTCCTCAACAATTCACAGTAGCTACCTTGTGTTTGGGCTCGATTAATTTGTATTGATAAGAACTTTAAACCTAGATGGGTTGTGACTGTCATAAGAGCTCTGATGATGAAGACAAAGGCCAGTTCCGAGAACTCCAAAGCCTAGAGCACAGGCGTAGAGTAGCCAGCCTTTCGGTGTTCTATAGGATGCATTTCGGGGAGTGTGCGAGGGAATTGCATGATTTAATTCCCCCATCTCCGTTCCACCAGCGGACGACCCGTCGTACGGCTGGTTTCCACCCTTACGTTGTTAACACCATTACGATCCGGACGAAGCGCTTCGCCTCCTCCTTTATACCGCGTACATCGAGGGACTGGAACAATTTGCCAGCGGCGGTGTTTCCGTCGGACTACAATTTGAGTGTCTTCAAGGCTAGAGTGAATAGGCTCTTAATAAACTAGTGCGCTTTACCATCAACGATTGCGTCACTGCTTACCACCAGGCGGGATTGCGGTCAAGCGCTATTTTATAATTTATAAAAAAAAACTCCTCAACGGTTTACAGTAGCTACTTTGTGTTGGACTTCATTCATTTATATTGATGAGACCTTTGCACCCATTGGGTTAAAATAATGATCTGCAGTAAATTTGATGATGAAGACCATAGGTAGTTGAGGGAATACTTACGGGTAAAAATTAAAGTAAACAAAATTACGTCGTTTCCAACTATGTTTGCGTCAGCTTCCAGTCTGGGTGCAACTGAATACACAGTACTTTTAACAACTAAAAAGTGTAAAATAAAAACTTTTTTTACAAAAAAACAACCGACTTCCAAAAACCACTACAAAGTGAAAAATAATTAATTTCGGAAGTCGGTGTCAAAAAACGAATAAACAAACCAAAGACACCGACTTCCGAAATTAATTATTTTTCACTTTGTAGTGGTTTTTGGAAGTCGGTTGTTTTTTTGTTTTTTTAATAATTATAGAATAGCGCTCATGGTAAGCAGTGATACAATCGTTGATGGTAAGGCGCGCTAGTTTATTAAGCCTACCCACTCAAAAGAACTCAGTAAATAGGAAGGAAGACGGCAATTGAGCGCGGTGATGCAATGTTAAACCCAACAACACGACCAACGATGCTGCGCCAGAGGGAGATTGATCTGGAGGGCCTCCACAACCAAACTCCCAAAACAACAACATATCGCGCATCGTACCCGGCACGTACATCGCATCACAACTGATCAGACCCGTCCTCCGTACGGATTCACCAGACATCATGCCGGAACACGACGAATCGCTTGGTGGCATGACTTTGTCTGCTGGGTGGTAACTTATGCCGGCGGCCGATGTTGTGGCCTACCACCGAGAAAAATATAATTAAAGATATTTGATTTCTACGTCCTTACCCCAAGGCCGATCTTACCCAAACGCACGTATCTAAATCCTATGTTGCAATATAACGTTTTTGTTTATATAGAGTGGCAATTCAACTTATTACATTAAATAGTACGGCGGTTATTACAAGTTGTAATCAGTCTGTTAAAATAATATTAAGCTATTTTTCTAAAAATGTAAAAAGCTAGCGGTCGCCAGCGACTTCGTTCGCGGTTTAGTTATGCTCCGATTCTATTGGCCGCAGCGTGATGTTATATAGCCTAAAGCCTTCCTGGATTAATGGGCTATCCTCCGCAAAACTAGTTCGATTTAAAAAATTCTTTCTGCGTTGGTGTGTTGAAAAATTCTTGTTACACTACATATACATATGTGGATACAGTAATAAGAAACATTGTGGACAAAGGAGGATTAATAACTGGGATCCGTACCCAAAGCTTGTCATGTTTCGGCACGGAGCCCTAAATAGTGCCAATACTGACGATGATTGTACCTTGATAATATCCCTTGGAGTCTGTAAAGTTACATTCCTGATCATGGTTATGCGATATATCACTCATAACATACTCCAAAGCTCTCAAGATCTCTGACGTCAGCCATTATGATAATGAAGTGGCTCAAGTGTATTGACGTACAATCAATCCAATCAACTATAATTATTATGTTATTACGATAACAAACGTAGAAGATTGACTTTGAACTTTGAAAGAGATCTATCAACTATTAAGTTATTTCAAATTTAAAGAAATGAAAGGAATTTATCTCTTGAAAAATTTTCAATTTCTTAATCTTGTTAGCCCTTAAATTCTAAAATGCTGAATAATATTTTATTATATGGATAAATTGAGGAGCTGTAGTGCTCAAGTGGTCTGTCGTGTAGTGTGTGGCTGTCGCTTCACGGAAAATGGCAAGGTTTAGCCATATCAGCAGTTGGACTGGTAAAAGCGGACCCCAGACTCCAATGCTGAAAAGGCTTCGAATGCGACTGGGATTAATGCTGGAATGATGATGAGTAATGCTCAAGTGGCAACTGCCACGACAGCACGACTTACAAGTTTGTAGGTCGTAGGTTCGAAGCTTAACTTTGTGTAATTTATTTCATCACTACTGCTCTCAAAACGACGAAGGAAAAGGCAAATCAATGAAAATATTTGTTTGCTAGAATACGGTGATACATAAGGTGTCATAGTGAATTTGCAACCAATACAATTAACAACTTCCAGATTCTATTGATATGTTTTCTTCTTCTTCTTCAGCCTATAGAGGTCTACTGCTGGACAAAAGCCCTCCAGGACGACCGGCCATGTGCTGTCCGCATCCATCGGCTTCCCACGACCTTCACCAGGTCATCGCTCCACCTTGTTGGGGTCCTCCCTAAGCTGCGTCTTCCGGTAAGCGGCCGCCACTCCAGAACCTCACTGCCCCATTGGCTATCGGTTCTATGAGTAATGTGCTCCGCCCACTGCCACTTAATTTAAGCGACTCGAAGAGCTATGTCGGTGACTTTGGTTCTTCTGCCGATCTCCTCATTTCTGATTCGATCACGCAGATAAACTCCGAGCATAGCATCCGAGCATATGTTTTCTTAATAATAAGAAATACGCCGTGAGGAAACCAGCATGTCTGAGACCCCTGACATCTAAGACATGTGGCCCAGCCTCACAGAGAGGAGTTCTATATATGTGTTCTATATATGTGTGTTATTATTGTCAAAACTCGATTCAAAAACGCGATGTGAGTTTGAACAAAATCTTTCAATGACTGAGTTACCGTGTTATAAAATATTAAAAGATTTTATTTGTTCAAATGTGAGGCTCTCGTAAGAGACAGCCATTTCTCAGATCAGTCACGCAGTGATCATAATAGTAATGATAAGCAGAATAATCTCAAAAATAAGTCTAATTCACCACACCACTTCTGTCTTCTTAACGAACGCCTGGGCAAGAGGAAGTTAACATCCATCATCTCCAGTGAAGAATGCAAAACTCACAGTGACGGCTGGTACTAGTTCTCCAGTTTCTCCATCAGTTGTTCCTGCTAAGTGTGGTTCATCATCAACATTTTTATCGTCCCACTGCTGGGCACTGGTCTCCTCTCATACAGAGAAGGATTGAGCATAATCACAACGCTTGCTCAATGCGGGTTGGCGATTTCAGACTTAAAGTCCAGGTTTCCTCAAGATGTTTTCCTTCACCTTCAGTCATTGGTGTCCAAGATATACTTAGAAAGTTCATATAACTTTTAGGAAAGTTACATTGGTACTTGCCTGACCTGGAATCGAACTCGCGCACTCATACTTGAAAGGCTGGTGTTTCAGCCACTAGGCCACCACGATTTCAGTGTGGTTAATCAAATACATTTTTTTTACGGATTAATTTAAAAAAAATATCCATATAGTGTTAGTACAAGTAAAGTTTAGCCTAATGTTAGTAATTAATTAATTAAAGTAGTCCCAGCGGTCTGAAAAGACATTCAGAATGCCGTTGGAGGAGAACCGCAAACGCGCCATCATGGAAGCACAACGTTTCTGCATGATCGCGGCAAACCCGTCGACCCTCGCCTCCGTGAACATCCCTGACGCGCTACAGCGCCACGGCAAACCTAAGAGCACCCTGAATGCGTTATTATACTGTACGCGCAGGTCATTGTGGGTCAGTGTGTTTTCATTGATGCGTTGTTATGATCGGTGAGCCGACAAATTAATCCTACACCACAGTTCTTTCAGAGCAAGTTGCTCTATGCTATTATAGAAACTTGAAAAAATATTGGCCCCAATTCCTTTATTCAAAAACTAAAATTAAGTTCAGTTCATGTTTTCTTTTCTTTCTACTTTATTATTAAAAGGACAGAAGATATAATATTAGTATAGTCCTGTCAAATAAGACATTCCATAGACATTTTTTTTTTTGGTTCATTTGTTTCCGTTCGGGCGAATGGAAAAGGCAAAGGCATAGTACGCCATACAGCCAAGTCTTCAGTAATTTTTTTTCTTCATTTTTTTTTTTTTGACGCTGTGGGAATGCCTTTACGCACTGTACCCCGAAGGGCGTGTGTGGGACTTGCCCAGCCGAAGCCGGGAATACCCACTAAACCCACAGCGACACTCCGGCATCGCGATAGTGGCGGGGGAGTGGGAAACTAGCGCAGCCTGAGCTACCTCTCCCCCGCCGGCGAAACCCGCCTAGTAAGGCGGGCCCTCAATTGTCCCTCCTGGGGAGGGGCCGTGGCTCCCGCGTGATGAGCGATGTAAGGCGGGCGTCGGCCTCACGCCCGCCGCTCACCTCAGGGAGGGAGAAAGCGGGCGAAATCCCGCCTTCTCCTCCCCCTACGCCGCCTGCGGAGCGCCGGAGCGAGGGGATCCTCCTCCCGCTCGCGCTCCGCGGCCTCCTTCTGCGACATCACGACCTCGCAGAAGGAGGCCATCGCCACCCAAGCCTCCTCGCTCCCCACCATCGCTCTGACGATGGCGGGCAGCGAGAGGTCCCTTCCAACCGCCGCGACAAGATCGCGGCGCGGCACGGCCCACGACGGGCACACCGCGAGGGTGTGTTCCGCCGTGTCCTCCGCCGCGCCACAACCATGGCACGACGGTGTCTCCTCTCGTCCTATCCGGTGCAGGTACCTGCCGAAGCAGCCGTGACCGGAGAGCACCTGCACCAGACGGAAGGACAGGAATCCGTGACGCCTGTCGAGCCAGTCCTTCAGGACCGGCCCGACGGCGTCGAGGGTACGGCGGCCGAACACCGCGGAGGCGAGGTCCCGCGTCCAATGCTGGACGATGGCATCCCTCGCCTCCCGGCGGACGGCTTCCCTCACTTCTGGGGCCGGACGCTCGCCCAGCGCCCTGCGCCCCGCCGTCCACTCGTACACTCTGGCGAGCACCCACGCCTACACGGAACCTATCCTAACTTATCCTAACTTAACCTAATTTATCCTAACTTATCCTTTTTTTTTTTTTTTTTTTTTTTTTTTTTTTTTTTTTTTTTTTTTTTTTTTTTTTTTTTTTTTTTTTTGTTTACGCTGTGGGAATGCATTTACGCCCCTTACCCCGAAGGGCGTGTGTGGGACTCGCCCAGCCGAAGCTGGGAATACCCACTAAACCCACAGCGGCACTCCGGCATCGCCATAGTGGCGGGGGAGTGGGAAACTAGCGCAGCCTGAGCTACCTCTCCCCCGCCGGCGAAACCCGCCTAAAAAGGCGGGCTCTCAATTGCCCCTCCCAGGGAGGGGCCGTGGCTCCCACGTGGTGAGCGATGTAAGGCGGGCGTCGGCCTCACGCCCGCCGCTCACCTCAGGGATGGAGAAAGCGGGCGAAATCCCGCCTTCTCCTCCCCCTACGCCGCCTGCGGAGCGCCGGAGCGAGGGGATCCTCCTCCCGCTCGCGCTCCGCTGCCTCCTTCTGCGACATCACGACCTCGCAGAAGGAGGCCATCGCCACCCAAGCCTCCTCGCTCCCCACCATCGCTCTGACGATGGCGGGCAGCGAGAGATCCCCGCCAACCGCCGTGACAAGACCGCGGCGCGGCACGGCCCACGACGGGCACACCGCGAGGGTGTGTTCCGCCGTGTCCTCCGCCGCGCCACAACCGTGGCACGACGGTGTCTCCTCTCGTCCTATCCGGTGCAGGTACCTGCCGAAGCAGCCGTGACCGGAGAGTACCTGCACCAGACGGAAGGAGAGGAACCCGTGACGCCTGTCGAGCCAGTCCTCCAGGACCGGCCCGATGGCGTCGAGGGTACGGCGGCCGAAGACGGCGGAGGCGAGGTCCCGCGTCCACTCCTGGACAAGAGCGACCCTCGCCTCCCGCCGGACGGCCTCCCTCAATTCGGGGGCCGGACGCTCGCCCAGCGCCCTGCGCCCCGCCGTCCACTCGTACACTCTGGCGAGCACCCACGCCTCGAGCTCCCAAGGCGGGGTGCCCGCCAGAGCGCATGCCGAAGCGAAGCCTACCGTGCGGTAGGCCCGCGCTGCCCGCTGGGCATCCTAACTTATCCTAATTTATCCTAACTTATCCTAGCATAACTTAACCTAAACTAACTCCTTTCGTTTTACGCGTTTGGACGATAAGGAGCTGTTTAGCGTAAAGACATGATGAGGCCACTATGCTACAATATTTCACTGTTCTTTTTGAATTATTCACTGAATGCACTTTTTACTACATAAATCACGTGTTTTTATTTAGTAAACGACACTATAAATAATTTTAAAAGTCCAATGAAAAATGAGCGTGACGCTCATCTTGACATTCCCGCCAAACCTCCCATTCCAAAGACAGTGGGCGGGGACATGGCTCGTAGAACCGATGGCCGATGGCGCAGTAAAGTTCTTGAATCGCGACCACGTACCGGCAAGCGCAGCGTCGGATACCCACCGACTAGGTGGTTGGATGACCTGACCAAAATCGCATGGAAACGCTGGATGCAGGCCACGTCCAACCGTTTTTTTTTGGTGGAAATCATTGGGGGAGGCCTATGTCCAGCAGTTGACTACATGAGGCTGAGATGATGATAATAATTGACAGTTTAAACATAATTTAAAACATGGCGACTAAAAATAATATTTATTTACGTCAGGCGATGATTTATTAAATTGACAGAATTAAAGTAATAATCATATTCTGTCCTTTTTAACCGACTTCAAAAAGGAGGAGGAGGTTCGCGCATAACTTCGTCGTTTATGAACGGATTTTGATAATTCTTTTTCTGTTGGAAAGAAGACATTCCCAAGGTGGTCCCATGATAAGGATATCAGGGTTTCATGGTGGAAGACCAGAGAAAACAAGGGGAACTTTCAAAAATTGCAGGGGCGACTAGTGCATTTCTTAGCATTTTCATTAAGTATTTTAAAGCACTATAATTTAATAAAGGTCTGGAGTAGATCTGATGATGGAGCCGGGAGACAGTCGAAGGAACTCCTCAACAATTCGATTAATTTGTATTGATAAGAACTTTACACCTTATGGGGTTGTGAACTTGTGACTGTCAAAAGAGCTCTGATGATGAAGACAAAAGCCAGTTCCGGGAACTCCTCAACGGTTTACAGTAGCTACTTTGTGGTTGGACTTCATCCATTTATATTGATGAGACCTTTGCACCCATTGGGTTAAAATAATGGTCTGCAGTAAATTTGATGATGAAGACCATAGGCAGTTGAGGGAATACTTATGGGTAAAAATTAAAGTAAACAAAACAACTGAAAAGTGTAAAATAAAAACTTTTTTACAAAAAAACAACCGACTTCCAAAAACCACTACAAAGTGAAAAATAAATAATTTCGGAAGTCGGTGTCAAAAAACGAATATACAAAACCAAAGACACCGACTCCCGAAATTAGTTATTTTTCACTTTGTAGTGGTTTTTGGAAGTCGGTTGTTTTTTTGTCTTAATTAAATAGAAAACGAGAACCAGGTAATGGTTACGACATTCATGAAATTAAAATATGTTCACAAAATAAAAACATGTAATAAATTAATTAAATCTTCACGCTGTATCATCATCATCAACCTTTTTATCATCCCACTGCTGGGCACAGGTCTTCTCTCATACAGAGAGGGATTGAGCGTAATCACCACGCTTGCTCAATGCGGGTTAGCGATTTCAGACTTAAAGTACAGGTTTTTTTTTCTATATCTATATACTAATATATAAAGCTGAAGAGTTTGTTTGTTTGTTTGTTTGTTCGCGCTAATCTCGGGAACTACTGGTCCGATTTGAAAAATTCTTTTTGCGTTGGATAGCCCACTAATACAGGAAGGCTTTACGCTATATAACATCACGCTGCGACCAATAGAAACGGAGCATAACTAACTTCACGCGAGCGAAGTCGCTGGCAGCCGCTAGTACCTATATGATAAACTAGCGCTTAACCGCGTTTCCTCAAGATGCTTTCCTTCACCTTGTAATCAGTCATTGGTGTCCAAGATATACATAGAAAAGTTACATTAGTACTTGCCCGACCTGGAATCGAACCCGCACTCTCATACTTGAGAGACTAGTATTTTAACCACTAAGCCATCACGACACGCTGTATAAAGACTGGAATGTGGTCTTTAAGATATAAAGCTAATTCAAAGAAAGTAAAACAGAGAAAATAATCCTAGACCCCACTTTCAAAGCCCCTCTAATAATCAACTTTCGATCGAACGAAAAACCGTTTTTGTGATATCCGAGCCCGTTTTTCTTCCGCCTAGTTAGAAAACGGAGAGTGTGGCTAATTGTGCTATGATTACAAAGCTTTACACGGGATGAAACATCCTAAAACCGCCTGAAACACCGTGAACAGACAGTTTGGTGGAAGGTAGGACGGTGTAATCAGTGTCGTATATCCAGTACGGTAACCACGCTTTACAAAGACGAAGGAATCGATAGAGTGAATGTAGTAAACAGTTTTTTTTTTTTTTAATGTAAGCTGGACCGCGATCCCGCCCGATGGTATGCCACTGCTTACCATCAGGCGGGATCGCGGCCCAGCTCGCGGTTCAGTGGTGGTTGCATCACTATGCTATATTATGAATGCGAAAGTAACTCTGTCTGTCTGTCTGTTACACTTTTCCGCTGAAGCCTCTCAACCGATTTTGATGAAATTTGTCACAGACAATCTTTACACCGTAAGAAAGGACATACCCTTTTATTGAAAAAAAAATGATATTCCCGAGGGAAATATAAAAAACGCGATATAACCGGATTCCAGGCAGGCGAAGCCGCGGGTGGAAAGCTAGTTTATTATAAAGTGTATTATGAGCAATGAGAGTAAATAACTCTAGTATTGAAAACACTTAAATTACAGTCTGAAAATGGAAATGTTATTCGTATTTCCTAAAAAGTGTTTTCGCTGTTTATACAGGGAAACCTTTTTTCGAGTGCGCAAAAACAAATGGGTGGCTCAGAATCAATAACAGAACAAATCTGCATTATTAGTTTAAAATAAAAAATCATGATTTTGTCCGCCCTAAAATCAGCAAATGAGAGACACCAATTATTCATATCAATATCGTAGTATTAGCATATGGCCGCGTAGTGAACATGCGGGCGGCGCGGGCGCGCGGAGGTCCTGTGATGTTCCCGCCGTCCCCACTCCGCCGACCATGAATGGGACCGCGTGCGGTGACCACAACATCGATTTCATAATAAACATCTTTCGTTATCTATAACTATTTGTTTTGTACTAAAACATACCAAAGTAATAATATTTTTATCTATAAAACTTATTTAGCTATAAGTTGACAAAGTTTGCGCACTGGATAAAATTTTATCCTGTATAATATTAGTTTAATAGTAAGAATATTAACACACAAACAAAAAGACAGAATTCTTCCATTCTTTTATTACTTGACACAAACAATAATGGCTGTGGCAATGGATGGGGGTACATTATTAGCTCACCAGATGGACCATGGGTCGAAAAGTTCTAGAATGGCAACCATGTAAACGAAGATGTAGCGATGGAAAGCCTACCACAAAGTGGACCGACAATCTTGTTAAAGCCAGAAGAACCTGTTGGAGACGAGAAGACTGGACACAGAATCGGTCAAAGTGGAGTTGCTTGAGGGTGGCCTATGACCGGATAACGCCCTCTTCCGCCACCCATGAATGGGTTCAGAGGCGAGGGACATGGGGAAGTCCCCGCCCCCTATTTGATGGACCCCGAGGCGGAGGCGCGCGCGAGTGTCGGCGCTCTGAGGCGATGCACGAAGTAGGTAACACCCCACTACCCCGTGCAGGAGACGAGGCCCGGACAGATCGGGCCAACACGAGGGTGTGGGGCAGTGGAAGAATTTAGACTCCCTCGGCCGCATGCGCGCTCGTGATAGAAGAGACACCGGGGTGATTTTAGTCAGTAAAAGTCTGACAGACCCCGTCGCCCACCCCAGGGCGGCGGAATCCTTTGAGGATTTCCACCACCAAAAAAAAAAGAAAGGGTGGCCTATGACCAAAAGTAGGCGTGTTTAGGCTGAAACGAGGATGATGATGACAATTAATAAGTTTTGCGTTAAAGTGACCAACATATCAGGTTTAGATTTGATAAGTATAGGTAGTAGAGTCCGAAACATTAGGGAGTGGACCGGCATTACCTCCTTCGAAAAACTGTTTCGACTCGCGGCTGACAAGACCGAGTACAAGAAGCTGACGCCCAACCTTCAGGATTGAAGAGGCACTGAAAGAAGATGAAGGTAGTAGGGTACCTTCTGCTTCTTCTTCAGCCTATAGATGTCCACTGCTGGACAAAGGCCTCCCCCCAGGCTTTCCACGTTGACCGGTCTTGTGCTGCCCGCATCCATCGGCTTCCCGCGACCTTCACTAGGTCATCGGTCCACCGTGTTGGGGGCCCCCCTACGCTGCGTCTTCCAGTACGTGGCCGCCACTCCAAAACCTTACTGCCCCATCGGCCATCGGTTCTACGAGCAATGTGCCCTGCCCACTGCCACTTAAGTTTAGCGACTCGCAGAGCTATGTCGGTGACTTTGGTTCTTCTGCGGATCTCCTCATTTCTGATTCGATCACGCAGAGAAACTCCGTGCATAGCAAACCCCTAAGGAAAAAAATATATCACCCGGTGACCCACACGGGGGAATATCAAAGGTATTCGATGGGAATAAAGTACACTTCAATTTCAACAGTCAATTTTCATTTTCCAATTCCTTAGACTGAAAAACCAACAAAAATAATGTTCCCAAATTAAACAAAACTCTGGTCCCACTAATGTTGCCAGACGCTAATTTGTTCTTAATTGACACCTGTTTTTTGTGTTCCACAGCGGAACCCTTTCTCTCTTTGGCTGAAGCCTTTTCCGGCGTGACTCGCTTTTTTTAAAACAGAATTTTACTGTTTTATTTTATTTTTTCTTAGTTCACCGAACGAGGGTTAGGAAGTGACTTTTTTGTGAATTCAAAATGTAAGTCATTTATTTTTCGTAAGTTTTCGTAATGTTTTAATTGTTCTACTGAACATAACATCATGCCTGTAATCCTGGTAGATTGGCAGAGCTGTACTTAGACACCCATATCGTCGCCATTTGGCTGGTTTCTAAGTCCCATGCGATAGGAATTGAATCCATTTCCATCAGCGGGTCACAAATTCTGGCTACGGGCTGCCATAAAAAAATCCTGATGGGAAAATCCAATAAAACTTTACCGGACCTAGGAATTGAACCCAGGGCCTCATAGGTACACAGCGCCTGTGTCTTTCGCACTAAAATCGGTCGCGTACGTCGGTCAGGCGTATAAGTCCATATAATATGACCTACGACCCGTCGTACGGCAAGTATCCACCCTTACGTTATTGACACCATTACGATCCCGACGAAGCGTTTCACCTCGTCTTTTATACCGCGTACATCCAGGAACTGGAACAATTTTCCAGCGGCGGTGTTTTGCGGTACAATTTATGTGTTTTCAAAGCTAGAGTGAACAGGCTCTTAATAAATTAGCGCGTTACCATTAACGATTGCATTACCAACTTGACCGCAATACCGAATGATGGTAAGCATCAGGCGGTATTGCGGTCAAGTATTAGCAATAATAAAAAAAAATATGTTCGATATAGCACCATACTGCGATGCTGTCGCGGACCCCAGACTCCAGAGGCTGAAAAAGCTTTGGATGCGACTGGGATTACCGCGCTGTGACGATGACGATGATTTTATTTTATTTAGGATCTCCAACAAAGAATATACACAAAATATGGAAAAAGTAATAGTGAACGACAATATTTATTATCACGAAGGTGTACTCCTTCACTTACAGGAGACCACAGCATGCATAAAAGAAATTGTAACTAAGCGAACAAAATTAAAAGTTTAAAATAATAAAATTAAAATAAAACATATTCGGTAACATATATAAAACAAACTAAATACGTACATGAACAACTTCAAAACCATAATTAAGATCAAAAACTATCAACTAGCTATTTCTTTGAGACACTTTTTATACTTTGCAAGAGGTTCACAAATGTCTAAGTTGGTTGTCTTGGCTAATTTGTTGTATTGCCTACAAAGTCTTGGCAAAGCGGCGAAATGACCCAGGTTGGTTTTTGAACCAGAAATGTAGAATAACTCATATGTATTACGCCTGGGAGTCCGAGTTGGAGAATTAACTTGTAATGAGCTCAAAAGTTCACTGCAATCTATAGTACCATTAAATATGTTGTGAAGCATAATGAAGTCCATTTTTTTTCCTAAGATTGATTAGTGTATGATGACTGCGATACTGTCGCCAGCGGCGTGTATCACGTACCTCTATCAGTCTCGCTCGTCAGCACTTCGTTTCTCGGTCGCCCGACGAGCATAGTACCGTGCCTTGTGCGAACACCCGGTGCTCTATACCTAAGCGACCGATTCCATTGTAAAAGGAATGCAGGCCTTAAACCACTGAGGCAATTGAAAAAATCTATTTTCTTCCTTTTAAAAATGGTAGGTATCATCATCAACCTTTTTATCGTCCCACTGCTGGGTACAGGAGAAAGATTGAGCGTAATCCCCACGCTTGCTCAATGCGTGTTGGCGATTTCAGACTTAAAGTCCTAGTTTCCTCAAGATGTTTTCCTTCACCTCTTAATCAGTCAATGGTGTCCAAGATATACTTAGAAAGTACATACATATAACTTACAAGAGTTACATTGCTATTGGAATCGAAGCTGCACACTCATACTTGAGAAGCTGCAGGTGTTTTAACCATTAAGCCTCCACGACTATAATAAAAAGTTGAAGGAAAATTGGTATTTTAAAAATATCCGTCATGGATTTACAAGACTGCCCAAACGAGCAATACGTATATATGTATTACATAAAATCAAAGACATTAAAATTATATTTACAAATCTCTTTGCATAAAATTCTCCTGCCACAGATTTTAATGAAATTTCGCTTAAACATTTGTTAGGCCTGAGAATAGGTTTAAATCTATATTTTTACATTCATAACTACTACTACTTACATGGGTGAAACCGTGAGGCGAAGCTAGGAAGTCTATATTTTTTTCATTTTTAGTCCCCCCCCTTCTTTCCCCTTTCTTCTCCTCTCTGTCTTCTTGCTAGTATGCAACAACCATGTCTGTAAGAGTCAAACTCGTTAAGTAATGTTTGCGTGTTCATTATAATAAGTAAGTATTAAGCAACTATTCAAATACATTCACAAGATTAAACTATCCTCCCTACAGACAAGTTCTTTTGTCGCCACAGGAAGAATCACGAGCGAACGACGACTATGTCTACATATAAACATTGCATCCTCTTGCAGGAACTAGTGAGTTTATTCCCACAGTTATACATTGCCACAGAATAGACATGTACAGAAGGTTCGTCAGAATTAATGAGAACGCGACAATGCACTATAATTTAGAAAAATATAAAGGGTGTATCTGACATCGACGCACAAACGAGTCCATGGATCCAGTACATGATTCTGAACCCCCCCGTGGTGGAATTTTTCGTCAGCTTTTTCAAGATTAAAAAAAATCCCTTTAGACCGTTCATAATTGCTATAATTTTATAAGCCAACATGATTTTAAAATAAAAATTAATTAATTCGCTAATTACATAAAAAAGCGCAATGAAAACAAAACTCGAAAAACTATCTTATTAATAGCTGATTTAATAAGGGTCACATCAGGGATCAACGTCATACCTACAAACCCGCACGGCGGCACTCTTGCAACGTTCAAAGACCGAGCCGACACTTTTTTTAAACACTGAATTCTGTAAACTTTCATTATCGACATAAATGACTCATCATTTCAGCCGAAAGACGTCCACTGCTGGACATAGGACATAAATGACTATCATAATTTTATTAGTGGCATTGCGGTCTAGCCTTTTCGCGAAGTTTGCGTTACGATGTCAGATACACCCTGTATCTAACATCGTAACGCCACCTAGTCCATTGCTTCATAAGTTCAAAAAAATGTTGGTTCAACAACGTACACAATGCAATGAATGTCGTTAAACTGTCAAAATGAAACCCATTGCTACTATTACTATTGGCCCTAGTTTGCTATAACATTAGTGTCAGAATGATCGATCAGTGATCTCATAATGGACGATTTTGACAGTTTCATAATCTACTAACAAAATGACGTCATTATGACTATTCAGTGGTCAATCACTGCCACTTCAGTCCATATTAATAAATGTTCAAATTGAGTAGTAGCTTTTAAATAAGTAAATTATTTCTACTGACGGGTTTTATAATAATGACAATACGGCAATATCATTCTATCACCATTCCATTAATTCCAAACCGATATAATTGATCGATCATTATGAATTTAGCAGATTACGAACACAATGACAATGAAATCGTGTTGGGACTGACTTATTTATAAAATAAAAAACTAGCGCAACTGAACTGGCGATATTTTCCCAGTTTTACGGAAAAAGTATTAGATTCTTCTGTTTAATAAATATAGTTTAGAAAACTAAAAAAAAGATGCTTTTAAAAAATATCAAACTAAAAAGTTAAAAATAATTTTTAAAAAAGCGTGAGGCGCTTTGTGCTATAATTTTTGTATATTAAGCACATCACGCTTTTTTAAAAATTATTTTTAACTTTTAGTTTGATATTTCAAAAGCGATTATTTAGTTTTTAAATATATTTATTTCTTTTAACTTAGTTCGATATTCTTTAAAAAAAAAACGAACTAACGAACGTATTGAAAACGGTGGTACATTTTACAGTAATGAGCCGCTCACTCGTCCAAAGAGTTAGAGACGGACAAACAAACAAGCAAGCAAGCAAACATAGAAGTGAAGCTAATAAAAAGCATGTAAAAAGGAAGATTCACTGACTAAATGTGTTTTATATTTAGTGTAGGCCGCATTGGTCAGCTTGATTTGCTGTAAAATGCTGGCAGGGTTCTTGACAGTTCCATAATTCTCCTGTTAGCCGTGGAATATCTGTCCTCTTAAGAGGGACCCTAGTGGCGTTTTCTTCAAACAAACGTATTCCACTGTTTTCGTGGATAACTTTTAGAGCAATATTTTTTTCTACAATTTCACACCTTAATTATACGCGCCCATATTATTTGATTTTTTCGAAATCTTAAAGAAATATGATGTTCCAAAATCCCGAATAATAACCCATTTTTACCGCGATGTTCAGACGACTATTACACAAATGTAATAAGTTTTTGACAATATAAAAAATAATAGAGGCATGGGTATACTCATCCTCTAAATTGATATAAAAATAAATGAGATCTGTCGTGTTTCCAAAAAGAAAACAGCGGAATACGAAACATCTTTTGGTCAACATTTTTGTAGGTAAAATCAGCCTGAGTTGCAACTGTCCCTTTCGCACTTTACGGGGAAAGGTTGAAAGCGGCGCGACGGCAAGTTTCTTCAAATACCTATTTCTCAAATTCCTCGGCACTAGAGTCCACTCTTAAGTACCCCAGGAAGTAGACCTTTTGCACCTAACTGTCTTGTGTTCTCACCATACATGCAAGTCGTGTTAGTCTTCTAATTAAAGGCTTTCAAAGCAAAACGAAGTGTTTACAATAGTCCCCGTGTCTCTTTATGTGTTCACAAGTAGATATTAATAGTGTGTTGAGTTTATAAACTTGAGAACCTATTTGTTTACCTACCTACCTTTAGTCATGCAGGGTCTTCACATCAATCTCCCTCTGGCTCAGCATCGTTGGTCGTGTTGTTGGCTCGCTCAACTGCCGTCTTCCTTCCTATTCACCCAGTTTTTTGAGTGCATAGGCTCTTAATAAACTATCGCGCTTTATCATCAACGATTGTATCATTGCTTACCATCAGATGGGATTGCTGTCAAGCAGTAGTTTATAATATAATCATTAAAAAAGTAACTAGCGTTATGGTGTTACCCAGTAGCTGGGTTTTGGAGAGATATGAAGTCGTTCTAAGTAAAATAAGACGACACGGTAAGTGTAGTGGCTGAGTTAATCCCAGTCCATCCGAAGCTTTTCCAGCTTTGGAGTCTGGGGTCCGCATTACCAGGCTAACTGCTGATTTTGGCTAAAGTACGATATTTTCCGTGAAACGACTGCCGTCTGATCTCCACAACCCGAAGGCGAAATCGAAGTATTGCAGTTAGACCAATTGTTGGACTTTTGAGGGCTCCAACAACCCGTAACGACTGCCACTAGATGTTCGTATGACAACCGGGAGCAACGGCTTAACGTGCTTTCCGAGGCACGTAGTATTGGATTAGCAATATGCTTCAAAATTCAAGTTAAGAATAATAGCATCTCATCTAGGTTCCAGATTTGGACCTAGGTAAGACTTTTGGACTTTGACTACTCGTAATGATTGCCAAAAATCTACTAATGACGGCCGAAACCAACGGGTTAGTGTGCATTTTGGGGCCGGAAGTAATCTCCGTATACAAAGAATGTTGCACATCCAAAGACTTGCTAGCGTAGCTTAAACCCGCTAAACTAACCAATCAATCATTTCGGCTTTTGGTACTCAGCCACGAACCCCATAACAATAACCCTACATACATATTACCTACGCCAAAATTACACCAAAAGTTGTCTACTTATAACACGAAAACAGTGAGTAATAAAAACTTCAGGAGTTCAGCAGTAAAACGGAACAGGCCTGAATTGCTAAAAGAAAATGTCCGCTAAAAAGTTTGAAGTCCTAAACTTCTTCTAAACAGAAAGTTAGATAATCTTTGTGTAGCATTCCTTTGATATCTTTCTTTTATTGCAGTAAAATGCCTACATATACAAAATAAGAAGCGGTATCAATTAGATGTCTGAGCTGATGTCGACAATTCTGCCAGTATCAATCTCCTCATAGAATAATTTTCGTGTAAATTAGGATCACTTCCATCTGATTGACAATATCAAAAACAATTGAAATAGCACAGAACTTGCGTCACCTTTAATTTTATTTTTAAATTCACACATGCCTGTATTTTTATTCCATTTTTCTTGCTTCCAGTTTGGCCCCGTGTGGTAACGGCCTTAGAATAGTACCATCCCTTATCCTCCCGTGGGTGTCGTAAGAGACGACTAAGGGAACTCTCACCAGGGAAGCAGGCAACAGCGCTTCTCCTGTGGAATATCAAACTACTGCGACCCCAACCCGCCTGACAAAAGTGGGGATTGTGGCAAACCCCCCAATGTAATGAAAGCCTTGGGGAGGCCTTTTTCCAGCAGTGAACCTCTATAGGCTGAAGAAGAAGAAGAAAAAGTTTGAGTACCGCGAAATTAGAGAAATAAAAAATAAAAAAGATTACCAGGCAGCCACAATACAAAGCGTAGCGTAACTGCAGATGTGATGTTTCAGCTATACTATTACTAATTTCTTATTTCTAATACTAATCTATACTAATATATAAAGCTGAAGACTTTGTTTGTTTTTATGTTAGTTTGTTTGTTTGAACGCGCTAATCTCAGGAACTACTGGTCCGATTTGAAAAATTCTTTTTGCGTTTGATAGCCTAACATCACGCTGCGACCAATGGGAGCGGAGCATAACTAACTCCACGCGAACCAAATCGCTGGCAGCCATTAGTACAAAATACTTTTAGTTTTATCATGTAAAGATATCGAATCTTCATTTTGACCCATTAGTAATAGCGCTCATTAGTAGTTGCGTATATACACACATATGTACATTGATTTTTGTTCAAAACGCATTAGAATTCAATTAAACAATTTGCTAACTAGTTCGCTTATGTGTCCTTTGTATGTGAATGTACCAACATGATGTTTTGTCCAAATGTACGTCTGAGAGACGGACAGGACAATGGGTATACAAACTATGTGAGATTTATCACTGATAGCGAAATGATGTATCACATAGAGCACACAGGCTTGACATATGAGAACAACAATACTACGTATGATGTGTGAGGGTGTCCTGATATGGGGTGTACTGACATTGAGAGCGAAAATGTGTTTGCTTTGACATGGTATGAGCTGGGTTGGAATACAATTCTTATATACATGCACCTACGTAATATGGTATTCTGTGTAAAACAAAAATGTATGAAAAGTACTGCCCTATGGACTTTGTCCTTCCGCGGTTGCTGTTAATAAAGCCTATTGTCTATTTCCATTATACAGGGGTTTTCTTACATTTTGCAATTACTACAACATTTCTTCGTTACAATCAATTTCTTGTTTTGAAGAAATACAATTTTGTTATGGTAGAGCGTACGAGTGTTGTACTACAGGCTGTCTCTGATTGGGAAAAATTCAATCTTGTAACATTCAATGCCGCCAAAACACAGGCGTGTCTATTCACCGTCAAAAGAAGCCCGTTCACCTTGGCTCCTACTTTTCAGAATGTATTCTTAGATTGAGTTGAGATATCCTCGAACCTTAACTTTGGGCGGTTCATTGGGTCCAAGTCCAAAGTGGCTACCAGGAAACTTAGCATTATGGCAAAGGCCCGGCGGTATTTCACATCAGGGCAGCTTCTAATTTTGTAACTGTCCTGGTGAGAAGTACCGCTGGGCCTTTCCAATAGCGCCAAGTTTCTTGGCAGTCACCTTGACTTTGGACGCAATGCTCAAAGTTTAGGTTTCAGGAAATCTCAACTCCAAAGCCTGAAGGCGGTCGGTGCACTCTTCAAGGATACATTCCGAAAAATAGGAGCCAAGGTGAACGGGCTTCTTTTGGTGGTGAATAGACACGCTTTATTTTGGTGGCGTTGTAAGCGACAAGATTGGCTTCGCCCCATTCGGAGACTGCCTAAAGTGCAACATTCGTACGCTCTACTATAGCCTCTCTTTCGGACCAGACAACATTTTTAAATAGTGGACAAATGGAAACACTCGGGTTATTTTTCCAAAAAATTCGCTACAGAATTTTGTTCTTCACCGTTTTTTACCCGACTGCCAGGAGGGTTATGTTTTTAGCTCCTATCTTGTATGTATTATTCTTTATTACCCGACTGCCAGGAGGGTTATGTTTTTAGCTCCTATCTTGTATGTATTATTCTTTATTACCTAGTATCTCCAGAACCGCTGAACGGATTTTCACATTTGAGGTATCGTTAGATTTGACTTAATTGCCCAACTGCTACTAGATAGGTGACATTTAAAAAAAATCCAAAATGGCGGATGTATGACGCCATATTGTGAGATATGAAGAAATAAATTTCTACCAAGCATATCGAGTGGGATATCAAAATGAAGGATTTTAAACACTGATTCTAAATATGTATATAACTTAATATTAAATGGAACAAAAAAAAAAGAATTACATGTTTTTTTCTGCCAAGCATATAGAGTTGGGTATCAAAATTAAGGATTTTAATCACTGATTATAATAAAAATACTGTATCTAAATATTTTTTTATATATAAAAGTCTTTAAATATAAAATTGCCGTTTAATAGGAAAAAAAATCTTTTGTATTAATTGAAGTAATAACCCATGCAATCAATGTATTTTTGCCAACACAGTGGCAGTTTATTGATTCTTAAAGAAATCAGCTGCACGAGAGGCAAGTGGCAGTCTCCGAATGGGGCAATGCCAGACTTGTAGCATTCAATACCGACAAAACCCGGCGTGTCTTTTCACCCCCAAAAGGAGCCCGTTCACCTTGGCTCCTACTTTTCGAAATGTATCCTTGGGGTGTTCCGACCGCCTTCAGCTTTTGGGAGTTGAGATTCCATTCCACCCTAAACTTTGGGCGGTTCATTGAGTTCAAAGCCAAGGTGGCTGCCAAGGAACTTGGTGTTATCGCAAGGGTCCGGCGGTACTTCACACCAGGGCAGCTTTTAATGTTGTACAAAGCACAGGTCGGTTCGTATAGAGTACTGCAGCCACATTTGGGCTGGTGCTGCTAAGTGTCACCTGGCCACTTTGGATTCAGTGGAGAGGCGGGCGAAGAGGCTGATTGGTAACCCTGACTTAACTCGAGACGATCTCCAAAGCCTAGAGCACAGGCGTAGAGTAGCCAGCCTTTCGGTCTTTTATAGGTTCCTTTTTTGGAGTGTGCGAGGGAATTGCAAGATTTAATTCCCCTATCTCCGTTCCACCATCGGACGACCCGTCGTACGGCAAGTTTCCACCCTTACGTTGTTAACACCACTACGATCCGAACGAAGCGTTTCGCCTCCTCTTTTATACCGCGTACATCGAGGGACTGGAACAATTTGCCAGCGACGGTGTTTCCGTCACATTACAATTCGAGCGTCTTCAAGGCTAGAGTGAATAGGCTCTTAATAAACTAGCGCTAGTTTATAACTAATAAAAAAAAATACGAAAAGGATTGAAGACGAATGAAGACATCTCATTTGAACCTAAAACATATGGTCAAAAACCACGAGAGGAATACATACCTGAAGATCCCAATAAATCAGGTAGTATACCAAACCACCTCAAGTTAGGTATAAGCTCTCGAGCCATGCTAAGACGGAACATCAGTGCCAACCATGGGCTGGTTAACGGTGCTATGGGTATTATCCGACGAATAGATTGGCCAGCACTACGCAGAAAGCAGTTGGAGCCAGGAAAACTACCACAAGCGGTATTTGTGGAGCTCGATGACACAAGTATAACAGGGAACCTACCTGGTATTGGAGTCTGGATCCGGCCTCGTGCTACAGAATTTGATGGTAAAGTCAAAAGCCGGTTTACGTGGTAAAGGCAAGATTGAGCGACAAATGTTTCCCTTAATATTATGCTGGGCAGTGACGGTGCATAAACTACAGGTCACAATTTTAGACCCAGCAGTTGTAGATTTAAGTAGAACTTATTTGCAAAAGGTCAAGCTTACGTTGCTTTGAGTAGAGCGAGGACTCTTTCCGGACTTGATATCAGTTTTCTTAACCCTAACAAATTGCTAAATCAACCACATGACATAAACTCATTTAAAGAATTAATCCGGTTACGTAATATTTCTTAACTAAAAAGACATAAATTTATTAACAATTAAATAAACAAAAAACCACTTGCATGGATAACTACAGTTAGAAATCAACTGAAAAGACTAAAACAAGATGAAAATTCAATGATAAGGCATTAAAAAAAATAAACAATGATAAATCCAGAAACCTACATTGAAACAGTACCAAACCTATGTACAGACGACATCACAACAAGCTACTACAATCTGTCAGATTTCCTTATTAGATTTTCAACTTTACAGCATTAAGGCTCTATGTTGATTGGAAATATCTGACCGTTTGGGGTAGCTTGTACTGCTGTCGTCCGTACCTACGTAATTAATGTACACTTAGAAATTTCAGCACAAAAGTCAGTCAGTTTCAATTTTTTGCAAAATTATAAACAGAATTACATTCGGAGGAATGCACAAAGCGCGTATCTTGTACATATGAATGTATGTAATATTCTTTATTATCTTGTATCTCCAGAACCGGCTAACGGATTTTCACATTTGAGACATCGTTAGATTTGTCTTAGACGGTGACATTAGAAAAAAAAAAACAAAATGGCGGATGTTTGACGCCATAATTATGAGGTAATTTTTATCAACCAAACTTATCGAATTGGTTTTAAAATGAAGGATTTAAAATACTCATTATAAAATATGTATATAACGTGCACTTTTAATATTAAATGGAACGATGAAAAAAGAAATTAAACAATTTTTTTAAATTTTCCAACATTAGAAACATAATTTGTTAACACGTTTGCTGCGGAACAATCTCAATCAAATCAACAATCTCATCAAGAAATTTCGTAGACTTTCAGCTAGTGCGTATGAGGTCTTTTCAAGACAAAGTTGACGAACCTTGCAGTGCGTATGGGGCCTTTTGAGCCGCACAAAATCGTTTCTTAAAACATCTTTAATATTATACACTGTTCACACACACTTCGAAGACGCGGACAGCGCGGCGGCGTCGACTACGGGACCGGCCACACAAGCTTCATTGCATCGTCCGACACGACCGCGCGCAGTCATCCCTTTAGACTTTGGGTTATACTTGTGAACGATTATTTAAATATATATTATACAGTCCGCTTGCCTTTAATTTAATTTAATAACATCTGAGCCTTAACATACACAATTGTGACAGAAATTGCTTGAAATTTTACCATTATTAACTTAAAGAGTTGTTAAAATTGAATCCAGCTTCGCCAAGAGTTATCATGACATTTGGGTATAGAATAAAGGAAAAACAAAATATGACACCTGTTCTGCCTCACATCGCATGGAAAGAAAGTTCTATTAGAGTCACGAGTAGTGTTGTGAATAAAAAAGAAACGTATATATCGATATTAAAACAATTTATTGATTAAAATGTTTTTCGTTAAAACAGGGCAAACAGAAAGATTTTCTATTTGCCCTGTTTTAACGAAAAACATTTTCAAATTAAATTAAAAGTAACTCCACTTGACGAATCTGAATCATTTAACACGAGCTTCCTTTTGCAACTTTTACGGCTTGGTAGATCCATAATACAAAACTAGCTAGTTTATGTACATTAATAAATCGTAAGAATGCGAGCGCACCGGCCGGCCGCGGCAGCGTGCTTCCGTATCGATACTTATCTCGGCACTACGCTAGGCGGCGCGGGCGCCTCGTCGGCCGCGCCTCACCCCGTGCGGCTGTGAGGCCTACAATTTTTGAGACAGGTTAGATCTCACTCCGCACTGTATGAAACTAATTAATACTCAGTGCGTTTGAGGCCTTTTCAACCTCATTTTATTTTAACTTAGCTTTGTCAGAGAAGCTATTTTATATATTTGTCTCTGTTATACCCATAAAAATGTTAACGTGGTCGCCCCCCGCACAGAGTGAGAGAACGCGACTTTGACTCCCGCACCTGCGAGAAGCCACGCATGTGGTTTGTTCGACCTCATAATGCAGTGAACGTGTTAAAACTAAAAAGATAGAAATAAAAAATATTATTTAAAAACAAAAAACCCGCCTGCATAAAACTCTAACGAACTGAATAGGTAGAAACAATTTGAACAATCGCAGTTGGGGGACTTCTTAGCTAGATAAACAAGTATTCCATAGAACAGTCCCCCAACTGCGATTGTTCAACTTGTTTCTACCTATTCAGTTCGTTAGAGTTTTATGCAGGCGGGTTTTTTTGTTTTTAAATAATATTTTTTATTATATCATTTATTTTGAAAGCATTTAAAGATAATAAACTTACAAGCGTTGGTCTCTGCTGCCAACCGGGTATTATAAACTTAACGACCAAAAATACAACAATTTACGTCGGACTAATTTGACAGGTCTATACTAATGTGGAGGCGTGAGGAACATTGAGTAAGGTTCACTCATCCTCCATTGAAATGGGAGGATCCTCCGACCAGACGAGTGCCATATCTGGCGGGCACTTGGCCAATGCTTGTTTTTTTTTTGTTAAATATATATAAACTAGTACTTGACTGCAATCCCGCCTGATGGTAAGCAGTGATGCAATCGTTGATGGTAAAGCGCACTAGTTTATTAAGCCTATTCACTTAAAAAACTAAGGAATAGGAAGCATGACGGCAGTTGAGCGAGGTGATGCAATGTTAAACACAAGACCAACACGACCAAACGATGCTGCGCTAGAGAGAGATTGATCTGGAGACTCTCCACGACCAAACTCCCGACACAACAACATTTGGCGCATCGTACCCGCCACACATTGCAACACAACTGCTCAGACCCGTCCTCCGTACGGCTTCACCAGACATCATGCCGGAACACGACGAATCGCTTGGCGGCAAGACTTTTTCTGGTGGGTGGTAACTTCTGCCGGCAGCCGATGTTATGGCCTACCACCGAGAACATGCTTGAAATTGGGAAGTTGTATGTATGCTAGTTCCACGGTAAACTCTGATTGCGAGATGTAGAATTCTTGTGATGTCAGTATGACGTGTTGTTCCATGTGGCGTTTGTAGATACCGCTACACTAACATATTATGTTCTGTGTTTTCTTATTGAAATACAATGTAAAAAAATGCCCTGAACTTAAATTTAGTTTAGTTTTAATTTAGTTTATTTAATTTAGTTTTTAGAATGGGGGCCAATGTCTACACAAACAATTTAAAGCAAACCCCTGACTCCTAAGCATCAGCTCTTATTAAAACGTTGATTCTAGTAGAATAAAACATGACATTAAACATTTAACCCTTCTGCTGCCATTGTGGATTTGTGTGAGTTAATATTGAAACAATCCGTTTAGAACAATAGGGTTATTTCGCAAACTATTCGACTGTTCGCCTTTGTTACTCACTGAAATTACAATGATAAATACCAAATTCTTGATTTATCTTTATAATAATTTAGCAGTGATTGACGACAGAGGTTGAGAGTTTGCTTATTTTGGGTTTTACTTGAAGATTATTTAACTGAAGAATTGTTAACGGAGTTTCTTTGAACTTAGTGGTAAAAAAAGCGTAAATAGTCAATTCGAATGTGATTGCTTTGTTTGATTCGAAGCCAGGTCGGCTATGTCTGAAAATGTTATGTTTTTCCATCTGGAATTTCATAACGCTGGTTCCATCATAATCTTCATCCATCGTTTTCGGGCAGGCGTGATCGAGATCAAATGCAGATCTATGCCTCGCTTCGTGTCCAGTTGATGATAATAAATTCGCCCCCATACATGGAACTTATTACTGCTGAAATCTGGGTAGATACTTTTGAGTACACCTCTGCACAAGCCTTCCTGGGAACAAGGCCTGACGTTATGTGTAACCTTAGTTCAAATCCAAATTTAGTCCTCCATAGGTAACTACGTGCCTACGCACTCGCTACGATTGTCGAACGTGTGCTACGACACAGCTACGGCGTAGCTCGCATTGTAATACAAATTGAGATCACAGTCTGAAGGGTAATTCTACTAATTTTAAGAAACGTCCTCGGTCTAATCTTTGTGTCAATTTGTCAAAAACTTCGAATTACCCCACAATTTGACAATTTTTTGACATTTGTTTGCCACCGAGATGAGACTAGAACTTTTTTTATTTATTTACAAACTAGTGCTTGACCGTAATCACGCCTGATGGTAAGCAGTGATGCAATCATTGATGGTATAGCGCGCTAGTCTATTAAAAGCCTATTCACTCTAGCCTTGAAGACACTTAAATTGTAGCCCGACGGAACCACCGCCGCTGGCAAATTGTTCCAGTCCCTCGATGGACGCGATATAAAAGACGAGGCAAATTTTTCGTACGGATCGTAGTGGTGTTTACGACGTAAGGGTGGAAACTCGCCATACGACGGGTTGTCCGATGATGGAACGGAGATGGGGGAATTAAGTCATGCAATTCCCTCGCGCACTCTCCAAAATGCATCCTATAGATTATTATAGAACTTGATTTTGCACGTTTTATATTACGAGCATTGCCTTCAGATCTCAGTTTCAATCTGTCAAAATTACTTTCAGTTTCCCTGAATATTAGACAAATTTAAAATGTACCATACACTATATTACATGTCGGTATATTAAAACTTTCATATATTAACCGTCCAAGTTTTTCGAGTCGATAAAATTAAGTGGTAGTGGGCGGGGCACATTGCTCTAGAATCGATGGCCGATGGGGCAGTAAGGTTCTGGAGTGGTGGCCACGTACCGGAAGACGCAGCATAGGAAGGCCCCCAACAAGGTGAACCGATGACCTGGTGAAGATCCCGGGAAGCCGATGTATGCGGACAGCACAAGACCGATCATTGTGGAAAGTCTTGGGGGAGGCCTTTGTCCAGCAGTAAACCTCTATAGGCTGCAGAAGAAGAGGCATATATAAAAAACTAGCGGTCGCCAGCGACTTCGTTCGCATGGAGTTAGTTATTCTGCGCTCCTATTGGTCGCAGCGTGATGTTATATAGCCTAAACCCTTCCTGGATTAATGTGCTATCCAACGCAAGAAGAATTTTTCAAATTGGACCAGTAGTTCCTGAGATTAACGCGTTCAAACAAAAAAACAAAGTCTTCAGCTTTATATATTAGTATAGATTACAGAAATCGATTCAGTAAACGTTTCTACACAAACCATTATTACAAAATGCATTAATTCCTTTACACATGGTATACATATCTCAACCATTGACCAGATTTCACCACATTTGATCGGTACATATAACCAAAACATACGGGCTTAGTCTACTCTAGATTTAGGTAGTAAAAGCAAATACGGCCAAATTGAACATTCTCTCTAATTCAACCCGTGTATTTCGTAGCCTGAAGGTAGAATAGCTAAAATTGAATGCTGAAACCTCCAGGAGGCTTTATCGAAGCCGGCTCTTAATTCGATAGCGCGATGATTATTCTCTTGGCTGTTCGCATGTATATGATATCTGCAGTGAGAGATGAACTTACTAGAGATAGGTATGTTTGTTTGTATCAATAAGTAATATCGAGGTAATAATTGCTAAGCAGTATTTTTACGTATCCGCAAGAAGGATGAATTACTACCTTCTGCATGAGACTTCGCCTACGTAAAACTTGGCCCCCGACCCATCGACATCGTAACGACTTCGACAGATGGAATGTTAAGTTGCCTATTCAAGAAATTTGCTAAACTTCACAACAGTCCGATGTGTAGTTTCAGAACATTGCTTTGAAACACACAATCTATTCAGTTTTATTATAATTAGTACAACACGACACACAGCGTCAGCAAGACGGAGATGATGTCTCTAGACATTCACGGTCACGAGACACTGAATATAAAGCTTGTTGAGGATGTGTTGAAAGCAAGTAGACAAGTTTCGTTATCAGGGGAACACTATAAGTTCTAAGTGTGACCTTGATGCTGAGATCAACAGCAGAGTCGGAGCTGCAGCTGCAGCGTTTGGCAAGTTGTGTTCCAAGGTCTTTTGCTCACATGACCTTAAGCTACCTACGAAAATATCCGTATATATGGCAATTGTGCTGCCATCCTTCTATATTCCGCTGAGACGTGGTGTGTGTACCGCCACCACATACGTACTCTAGATCGTTTTCACCTTAAATGTCTCCGATCCATTATGAAGATCAAATGGTCTGACAGAGTGCGAAATACCGAAGTCCTGCGACGAGCGAATGTTGGTGGCATGCTTACGTGCCCTCAGTGTGCACGAAGTTTCGCCGCCAAAATATGCTACATAAGCCATCTTCGGGCGCATGAGCGCCAAATCACCGGCTAGGAGTCGAAGTGGTCGCCGTGGCCGAAATCGGTCGGGAACATCATCATCATCATCAATTAGTACATCTAGAGTGCTCAGCGTGGGCCTCCGAGCGGGAGGTTCTGCTTGCTAGGATTGGGCGAGACCTATCTCTGCCAGCAGTAGTGAAGGCTATGCTGGAACAGACAGAGAGAATTGGATAAAAGTAACTTACTTCTGTGAGACTTCATGGCCAAGGGGGAGACCTTTTGGTGATTCACCATTGGAGAGGGTTGAACTTGGTCGGAGAAGGAGGCGTCGGGGAGATAAAAGCCTTGCGCCAATACGCCGAAACCCGTTTGCCTATTAAGGTAGGTGGACCTTTTGGGCCGCGAGCGCACAGAGTGGAGACTCTGTCTGATCATCACGTGACCCCAAAGAAGACGACAATACAGTGGTCACATGCAACCATGCTTAACGATACATAGGGAAGGCCCCTTCACACTTTCCCCGGGGATGTGCCATACAGGCGTTACGCAGGGGCTGCTCCGGGACACCTGGACCACTCCTATGTGCAGATGGTGATCACAGGGATCGTTTTAGTGAGGTATAATCCCGCAGATCGGCTGTCTTTTGACCAAACAAAAGCAAGCCTGGAACGTTCCTTGGTTCTGTGCTGCTCGCGCACTGTACACTAAGTGAGAGCCCACATCTCAGGACGCAAACAAGCTTTTTTTTTGTTTGGGATGGTAAATCATCAAATGATTTCTCCCGCTCTGGGCGGAGCGGAAGGGCGTGCCAGACTTTTACTGACTGAAACCCACCCGCGTCCCTTCACTTGCCTGTAGGTCAGGGCCACGGTTTCTTTTTTAACCAACCCGCAACCCTGACCTAGGAGGCATCGGTCTTCGTGGACCCCGTCACGATGTGCTGACATCACTGAAGCGCGCATGAAACACAACGCGCCATCGACCCGAATTCGACGTTATCTCCCGACCAAGGCGTCTCCTGCGGCGTCTGGAGGCGTGAGGGCGCTGGGATTCCCGCACCCTCACGCGCTCCACCTTTCCATTGCTAGCATCACTGCTTCGCAGAAGGAGGTGACGGCCTGCCATACACTCTCACTCCGGACCATGGCCTGGACCAGGATCGGATGCGAGACAATGCCACCGATCGCCGCCGATCGCCGCCACAAGGACACGGCGAGCTCTACCCAAGCCGGGCAGACCTCCACCCAAGCCTGGGACCTGGAGTATACGGTGGTCCGTATACTCCATCGTGTCCTCAGAGCAATCCACACAGTGGTGATACCCTGGCGTTTCCTCCC
>JADWQK010000084.1:0-18446 GCA_017933935.1 Sesamia nonagrioides
ACCGTACAGTTATGGTACCACAATCCTGTGATTGTGATGTCTCAGATAAGCAGTCACTTTATGTACATAAAATACTGGTATTGCTGCATCCATTTAGACTAGAATTCGACCCTAATATGATTGGAAAAAGACTAAACAGATGATACGACATTGGTATCATCTGCAAAAAAAAAAAGAAAACCTTAAAACGATTTCTAAGTAATCTATAAGTTGTTTTAAAGAATATAAAAGTTTTGTGGTAGCCTAGTTTAGCTCTGCTTTACAATTTTCTCATAAAGTAGTGTGACTGTACCTAAACTATCCTAGGCTGATAAAATTTTCGTTTTTCCTAATTGTGATAATATCACAGTTAAATACGGCTCTCCCTGCGGGAGAGGAAACACGCCCCAACCCCGCGTGTAACTGTAGGAATTCGTCACCAGACTTGGTTATCCTCCCACCGATATAAGAAATGAATTCCCATGAATTAATCCCTCTGTTCCCGCTTTTAAAAGTTAGAGGAACAGGAGGGGGACATAGGAAGTTAATATGGGAATTCACAGTTAGGACACACAAGTATACAATTTATAATAATAGATATGATATGACGCTAAGAAGACGAGAGGAAAAGCAAAATTATATAATGTAATATTAAGAACTATTATATAAATGCTGCACGCGGGCTGTCTCCGTCATTTGTAATAAATCTTATTATGTGAGGGGGTGAGGGATCGTTACGCTTGCACTTTATAAGTTATTTTAGATGTTTTTTTTAGATCACGTTACTTTATCTACTACGAATTATACCCACTTTAGTGAAGCTGGGAACCGTTATATTAACGTATGCTTTGTCGCACGTGTTCTGTTAGACCTAACGCATAGAACCTCTGAGGACACTATCACGATTCTAACAGAACACGCTCCCTAGACACTAAATAAGTGTCTTTCTCCACCCTAGGACAATGAACTGCTAAGTTCATTGTTGTCGAGGAAGACAAGTTCTGAGTTTATGACTCGTAAATATATTATGTGATTGACATCCTTGAAAAACCGTCCCAATTCTAAGGTATTACACAAGTTAGTACAAGCGTACCATAGACTCAGTCTCTAGCAGAACTCATTGCGATTATTCCTGCTGCACACCAAGGTGGAATCGCGCCATCCTCACATCCCCTTAATCTGCCCCATTCGAAAGACGAATTGCATCTTGTAGTACTCGTGTTTCGATAAATAGTGACGATTCATAAATAGTCCTACAAAACGGACGGGTTGGATTTTATCGAAATACGTTCCCTAGTGTCTTTTTGACACCTACTGATTCAGTTAGTGATACTTGGTAAAGCCTACCCCACTCCCTGGGAATGTGTGCGCGTCAAATCTTCACGCAAGTGCTCTGTGACAAGACCTTTTTGGAAGCGGACATTATCAATAACGTTTGGCTGGTAATCTGGTTCTAGGTAGGCGTTTTGCCTAGTTTGCTATATATGAGCTGTGAGTATTACGGTTCTGCCTTCCATATGTGATAGTCAGTAATTCGTCAGGAGTCTAGAGTCTAGAGCATCGGAGCTCATTGTCGGGTAATCGGAAGGCCTAACCGTATTCCCTATAGCCAACCGAAACTGATAAATATCCGCTAAGGTAAGGACCAGGATATGGGCACATAAAACAAGACAAATCGGCTCCAATGATTGAATACAATCACATAAATTGTTTATCTGGAGTCAGTCTGGAATAAATTATCATTAGTAGCTTCTCTGCTGCATCACCCGTACTGAGTCCATACTATAAATGCGTTTATAATAATAAATAGGGACACGTGTCTGTCTGCTTAATTACAGGAACTATAGTAACTTCATCAGCCTAGGATAACTATTATAATAAATGACTCACCCAATCACGCCAACACTTACACTCACTTAATATTCTATATTATATTATACCAATCTAATCTGGGCTTTAACCCAACTATGTCTGACGTAATTATTTCACTCACTACTTCGCGATATACTAGAACATAGGCTACTTCCCAAATCTCCTAAATTAACTAGCCTGGACTCTAGTGCCCTCGTCCTATTGCAGTTTAAGATCCACCCTCAACCGTCGTCTTTCGCGGCTAGCAACCAACTGTCCTTTCACCGTCTCTCCATTTAAAATTAATTGAATCCCACACTACCAAAAGGTTCACGCTGGAGTCATTCTACCATTTTTTCTGTAGCCGTCCGTCAATTGTTCTAAATGCACATGTTCGGGAGGCCGACCTTTTTATGAATTTGTACAGAATACGTCGGCTTGAATTGCTCTAAGTTATTGCTAACATGTGCGGGCCGACGCCGGCTGCTGTACTTCGACTTTCTAAGAATTTCGTCCAAAATCTTAAAATTCTTTATTTTAAGGGTTTCTTTGAGTTCGGGATGCCCATTAAATATCAACGAATAGCTTTCTAAGACGCTTTTGTGTTGTTTTTACTAACTTAAAATAATAGGATATTTTGCTCTTAATTACGGTCGGCTGACAGGCCATAAGATTAGAAATTAATGGATTGGTAAGAGTTTGACATCGTGTAACTTGTCATTTTTAAACTATTGATATAACGTATGTCACATTCCCTCCTCTGAAAATCAGACGTGTGATGCAGTACAGCGTATGAGCTTTCACAATAGGATGACCTATGCCTATGTAGACCTACCTTTATCTGATGCATTCATCTAATCAAATACCAACTAGAATATTGTAATTTTGTATGTATTATTAGCATTATTGTATTCAATCCTACAAGATTCCAACTGGATGCAAGGTTTGCTCTTACTATGTCGCAGAAGAATCTTCACCTAATACACGTATCAATCGTTTTATAACATTCGAACTAATACTGTTCTGCAAATACTCTTTGTATATTAATTAAAATAACATTACCGCCCTCATTTTAAGTCCAGAATCCCGTGCATGCTTATAATAATGTTTTACATACCAGGATCTCTTCAAGAGTATTTGTGTTATTGAGCCACGCTACCTACGGTGCTCGCTCGTTCTAAACTCGGCATGTCGTAGCCACCGCTGGCAGAGGCCTCTCCTTATGCTCCTCATGTTGAGTCAGCTTAATTCAGCTGCCGGCAGATATATCCAGGAAGCGCTGAAATAGTTCGCACATGAACATATTAGACTCGATTCCAACTAGATGCCCACCTCTGATTGTAAGAGGCGAGAACAGTTTTGAATTCCTAAGAGTTGGCAAGTTATAGTAATTCGAAAAGACATCCTATACTGTGTAATCCGTTATCGTCTTACTAGAACACTAATCTGCTAGCTGCTATATGCTCTTAACATTCTTTCGCGGTAACCAATCGTTGATACTGAGTGACGCTTATGACATAAGAGGAAATGTCCTTGAGCTCTTAAAATTTTATTTAAGTGGCAGAAAACAAGTAGCAGAAATAAGCAGAATAAGTTAATATATATACCAAAAGAGAAGAAAGTTTTAGTAGTATAGTTGTACACCCTATTTTTATTCGATATCACATTTTGACACTGACATTTTCGCGAATGGCAGATAAGTTCACAAGAAACAGACGTTATCAAGTGGGGCAGAACAGAACTTATGCGCCCGAGTGATACTTTTTTTTTTCGATGGCTCCGATTATTTATAACATGTTGCCTAAGACTTGTAGGGAGCTGATTAGTGTACACTCGATACCTCAACTATAGTTCATTCGCGTTAAGAAAATAGTGATTCATCACAGACTGCCGGCCAAGCCACGCCCCCTAGCCAATTAAAACGCTAGAAATTAGTAAGGCGAGTTCACAGTGCTCAGTTGAAGTCAGACCTTCGAACTGATTGGTAGTGTATTTTGCGTACTATTTGTTTAAAATAAAATTTGGAAAATGGATATCTCACCTATTAAAAAAAAATTAAAGTGCAGCAATTATACATAGCGGAGAAAGACGCGTAATTTACAATGTTTGTAAGTATTTCAAACAGACTTATTAAAATGAGACTGTGGAGAGCACAGTAATTAAAACTGCAAGTGCATGCGGTGTGTCCGAAAACACTGTTTATAAAATTATAAAAGAACAAAAAGAAACGAATACGTTGAAATCACCTGTGAAAAAAGACGTGAAAGCTCGACTATCGACGGTCGATAAATTCTGAACTAAACAAATGTGCAATAAGGAGAAAAGTACACTCTATATATTTAAATAACGAGTATCCAACATTGGACAAAATAATAACACTTTGCGAAGCTGATGAAGATATTCCTGTTTTCAAACGTACAACACTTCACAAAATACTGCACAAGCTTGGTTTTGATTTCAATAAACAAGATAGTAGAACATTGTTAGTGGAAAGAGAAATTTTATGGAGGCGGGAATACTTAAGACAAATAAAAGAATATAAAAACGCTAATAAAACCATTTACTAAAAAAAACAAAAGTGTGGTTGGATACAACAATCAAGAATAAAAGACAAGCTTTCCAAGATGGCTTATCAACCGGCCCAAAAGCTCCGACAGGGAAATGGAAAAGGTTAATTATATTCAGTCAGCTGTTCGCGTCCGTTGCGATCGAACGTGTGCGTACGTGATTTAGTTCGTAAGGTTAACGACCCGAGCGAGATGGAAAATAATATTGTGAAGTGCAGTAATTGCAATATTGTTATAAGTGAGGTGTTATCCTTTGTGCAAAATAAAATAGATGTCATGGACAATGAAAGCCTTGTTCAGATATGTAAAAGTGCTTTCTCGGAAGAAGATATCACACGAGCAAAAAATTTGCTATTCCAAGCCATACCAAAAAGAAAGCGTATGATTACGAGAAAAAACAAAGGCAAATCAACAAGAGACCTTCAAGATATAATAGTACTTTTCAAGGAGACGGATCCAGAAGTTATACCGGTCTTCGTTGCACGTGAGTTACATAAGTTGCCACCTATAAGTTTTGATCATGTCGATGTTACAAATCTACTTAAAACCATCTTGTTACTACAGTCTGATATGAAATATATAAAAGAAAATTATGCCACTTTGAAGCAGGTGGAGAGTTTGTATAGCAGAAATGTTGATCTGCATAGCTTTGACCAGTCACCTATTGAGAACTCAGAATGCAACATAAATAGACAAAGGGGTGCGTACTTATTAGAAGAAAGCTCATACTTGGACGTGGGGGATGTTAAAGCAGATGGCAGCAAGGAGCATACGCAGAAAAAAGTGAAATCAACTCCGGATTCCTTGCGCGCAGGGTCGTTGACCCCTCGATCGACTGGCGCCAAGCAGGCTGATACTCAAGGTCGTTCAGAGGTCCTGTTACCGCAGGGGTGTGTGCGCGCGGCGCAGAATGATAATACCGTCTCACTTGCGCACGCGGCGCAGAGTGATTATGCCATCTCACCTGCGCACGCGGCGACGGGTCTGCAGCGCGTGGAGGCCCCACTGATGACTACGGAACCGCGGTGTGAGGCCGCTTCACACGTGCGATCGGGTGAAGAGAGGGATGGCGCGTATGCGCGGGTACCCGTACAGGTGGGTGCGAAAGAGAAGACGTGGGCAAATATTGCCGAGGAAGGCGGGCAGTGGCAACAAGTGTCGTACAAAAAGAGGGTAAATAACCGGTTTACTGGTAGGAAAGGGAAGGCATTAGCAAAATCAGACAGCAAATTTAAAGCTGCGGATATTAGAATCCCGTTCTATATCTATAATGTAGACATGGGAGCTTCGGAAAAGGATGTAGCGGAGTATGTGTTGAGTAAAACCCATGTTGAGATTTTACCAGAAAGAATAAATATGAAATTAAAGAAAGAATATGTAGCTTATAAATTTTTGATCCCAAGAAGTAAGCTCCCGGTTTTTATGGATGAGAATCTATGGCCTGAGGGCGTATCTTTTAGACAGTTTGTTGTGTTCAAGAATAAAGAACAGACTCAGAGAAATGAAATAACAGACATAGATTCAAATAATTAATAGTAGTATTATGGGACATAGTAAATTTATTAGTTTTAATTGTAAAAACATTAAAAGAAGCATGGAATGTGTCAGAAAGCTCTGCAAATCAGCGGATTTGATCGCTTTGCAGGAAACATGGTTGTTGCAGTACGATTTACACCTGTTAGGAGATATTGACAACAATTTCGGGTATACAGCTAAGTCAGCGGTGGATATTAGTGCAGGGGTTCTGCGTGGCAGGCCTCATGGAGGTGTAGCAATTCTATGGCGGAAGAGTGTGTTTCCTAACGTCTCAGTAGTGAAGTGTGTAAGTGACCGGATTGTAGCAATCAAAACAAATTCAAACGACGGACGTGAAATGCTCATTATATGTGTATACATGCCTACAGATCAGGTAGATAACTTACCTGTATTCTCACAATGTTTAGGTGAGATGAACGCGTTAATACAAGATAATAATATAGAAGTAGTGTTTATGTTGGGGGATTTTAATGCCCACCCTACTGCTCCTTTTGGTGTAGAGCTTTTAGAGTTCTGTAGTGAAAATGACTGGATCTGTGCTGACTTGGAATTGACGGATGAGTCATCTGATACTTATACTTTTCAGAGCGAGGCACACGGGTGCAAACGATGGCTGGATCATTGTGTTGTTTCCAAGTCGGCTTGGGAAACGGTTAGTAGTTTTAGAGTTTTACAAGATGCCTATTGGTCGGACCATATGCCGATTGAAATGGTATGTAATTTAAAATTAATAAAATCTAAAATTATAGTTAAGTCTAATATATGTAATAAGATAATATGGGGCGCAAGGGAAGTAGAGGAAATAGATAAATATCAGGAGATTTGTAACAATAAATTGAGAAATATTGATTTTCCTCCGGTTCTTCAGGAGTGCGCGGACAAAATGTGTCATAATATTCGGCATAGAGAGATAATTGATTGTATGTACAATGATATTATCAGTTCATTATGTCAGGCATCCATATTAAGCTATAAAAATATTAGAAAACCAGGTAATGTCAAATGTGTATATGGTTGGAATAAACATGTAAAGGAAGTGCACAAACAGGCTAGATTAGACTATCAATGGTATTTGTGTGCAGGGAAACCTGAAAGTGGACCTATATTTGAGCAAATGTGTATGAGTCGCAGGATTTTTAAATCGCGACTCAGATATTGTCAAAATAATCAGGAGCAAATAAGAATGGATATCCTTGCCACACAGCACTCTGATAAAAGTTTTCAGAAGTTTTGGAAGGGTACCAAACAACTAAATGGTAATGTGAAGCTACCTGTCAGCATTGAGGGTAGTGATGACCCCAAGGAAATTGCTAACTCATTTAAGCAGCATTTTCAGGTGAGTTCCTTATTGCCGTGGGTGCTGGAATCTGAACCCCAGGCGGTCACTCACCCCATAGGTTTTTCAAGTAAAGAGGTTTCCAGTGTTATAGAAAGTATGAAACGAGGGAAATCGCCTGGGCATGATGGACTCAGTATTGAGCACCTTCGGCATGCGGGCGTTCATTTATGCAGAGTACTGGCTATGTTTTTTACGCTCTGTATCCGGCACTCCTACCTACCGCCTGACCTGATGAGAACTATTGTGGTCCCTATAGTCAAAAATAAAACAGCCGACACCTCAAGTAGAAATAACTATAGACCAATATCTTTGGCAACCATAATAGCAAAGGTACTTGATGGATTGTTGGATAAACAACTTGCTAAATATACTTCGCTAGGGGACACGCAGTTTGGTTTTAGGGAAGGATTGTCTACAGAGGGTGCAATACTATGTCTAAAGGAAACAGTAAACTATTATGTAAAGCGCAAGACACCTGTGTATGCCTGTTTCTTGGATTTGTCCAGGGCTTTTGATCGTGTGTCTTATAATAAGCTTTGGGCAAAGCTAAGAAACTTAGGTGTGCCGGGTGATCTAATTGATATGTTGAGTTTCTGGTACAACATCCAACGAAATGCTGTAAAGTGGGGTAATGTATATTCTGATGAATACTCTTTAGAGTGCGGTGTTAGGCAGGGGGGTCTGACTTCTCCTCGATTGTTTAATATATATATAAACCAGTTAGTTGAGGAGCTTAGCAGTACACATGTCGGCTGCTACATTGATAATATTTGTGTGAATAATCTTAGTTATGCAGACGATATGGTGCTGCTGAGCCCCTCAATTGGTGGTCTTAGAAAGCTGTTAAGATTATGTGAAACCTATGCACTTGAGCACGGCCTGGAGTATAATGTGAGTAAGAGTGAGTACATGCTATTTAAATGCAAAAGTAACTCCTTTAACGTCGAACCATCCTCTTTCACACCACTTTTGCTCAATGGAATGCCTCTAGGTCGAGTTACAAGATTTAAATATTTAGGACACGTGATGACAGAAAATGCTAGTGACGAGGAGGATATTGAGAGGGAGCGCAGGGCGCTGTCGGTTCGTGGTAATATGCTGGCACATAGGTTCGCTAGGTGTACGGCGCCTGTCAAAATTACGCTTTTCAAAGCGTATTGTCAGGCGTTTTACACCTGTGGCTTGTGGGCCAGCTTTACACAGAGGGCCTATAGCGCCTTGCGTGTCCTTTATAACAACATTTTCAGGTCACTGTTCCGCCTCCCTCGATATTGTAGTGCATCTGGCATGTTTGCCGACGCGAGCGTTGACGGCTTTCACGCGTTGATGAGGAAGAAAGTGGCGTCGGTTGTAAGGCGGGTTCGGGGGAGTCGGAACGGTGCCCTTAAATGGATAGGAGAGAGAACTGACACTGTTCTTCTGAAGAGGTTCACTGAACTTCATATTCGGGGGTTTGATAAGCCCTTTTTGTAGTGTCTAGTGATGTGCACATTTTATTAATTATTATTTTTATTATTTATTATTAGTTATTATTTTTTATTATGGACTTTTGTTTTGTCTGAAAATAAACGATTATTATTATTATTATTATTATTGCACATTGGCAGCGAAAAAGGATTCCTGGAAGATGGTTTACTAGTCTTTGAATCTAAATCTACAAAAGATTATCATGAAGAAATGGATGGTGAAAGATTCCTTAATTGGTTCAATGCATAACACTCCCTACCATTCGGTAAAAGTTGAAAAAATACCCACGGCCAGTTGTAATAAGCAGCAAATACTAGAGTGGTTGCAAAACAAATCATATCTATGGATATGAGTTATTTGAAAAAAGAATTATTATTGAAAGTCGCCGAAATCGCCCCACAATATAATAAATATTTAGATGAGACTGCTAAAAACAATGGCATTACAATTCTTCATCTGCTGCCTTACCATTGTAAATTAAATCCGATTGAAATGGTGTGGGCCCAAATAAAAAAATATATTGCTGCGAATAATAATACATTCAAAATGAGTGACGTATAAAAATTATTTTATGACGCAATCGCGTTAGTAGACGCCAATCGGTGGAAGAAATGCTGCGACCACGTGATACGCGAAAAAAATACCATGTGGGGTTTGGATGACGTCATGGAACATGCAGAAAAAATTCATCCATACTAATATTATAAATGCGAAAGTAACTCTGTCTGTCTGTCTGTCGGTCTGTCTGTCTGTCTGTCTGTCTGTCTGTCTGTTACGCTTTCCTTAAACCTCTCAACCGATTTTGATGAAATTTGGCACAGACAATCTTTGGACCCTGAGAAAGAACATAGGCTACCTTTTATCCCGGAAAAATATGATGTTCCCGAGGGAAATCTAAAAAGCGCGATATAACCGAACTCCACGCGGGCGAAGCCGCGGGCGGAAAGCTAGTTCGTAATAAATGTAACGGAAGAATCTAGCGATACTGATTAGCGATTTAAGTAGGTACTTAGTTTTAAGACAATTTTGTATTTTTTTATTTTAGTACTTATTTTATTACCATTAATCCAAATCTGTGTTACTCTACTAATTTAGCGTTTAAGGTGACATTAAAAATTACCTTAATAGGAATATTTTAACATATTTAACATTGATACTTTATTATTTTTATATTAAACTTATTTAATGTTTTGAAAAAAAGAATGTTTAATTTTTTCTCCATTATGAATACACCCTTACCCTGCAGTTGCACTGATGAGTAACTATTTTCTTAACGCGAATGAACTATAAAGTCATTTTATTTGACAATAAGCTTCCTAAAATAGTAATGAATTTCTGTCAGAAGCACTTATATTGACAGACTCTGATGCATTCTTATGTCTCAGTTTTATTTTGATGATTGTCATGTCATTATTTTTATTTTATTTGCTTTTGTACGCTTTTCATTAATTAGATGTATATATTTATTAGACTAGCATGATACACTCAACGTGCATATTCATTATATAAACTACTAGCTTTCCGCCCGCGGCTTCGCCCGCGTGGAGTTCGGTTATATCGCGCTTTTTAGATTTCCCTCGGGAACATCATATTTTTCCGGGATAAAAGGTAGCCTATGTTCTTTCTCAGGGTCCAAAGATTGTCTGTGCCAAATTTCATCAAAATCGGTTGAGAGGTTTAAGCGGGAAAGCGTAACAGACAGACAGACAGACAGACAGACAGACAGAGTTACTTTCGCATTTATAATATTAGTATGGATGTAAAATTATAAATAGTACACTGTAGACCACCTACATTATCTCTCTCTCCTTCCTCTTACCATTCCATCCAAAGGTTGTCTGTAAAAGACCGCTCTTAGCGATAAGACCGCCCATTGTGTCACCCTTTGTAAAATCCTTACATTTATCTTTTTGTAATTTATATGGTGTACATAATAAAGAGTATTCTATCTTATTCTATTCTATTGTTTCTCGTGCTGACATTCATTTTTTTGTTTTCTAATTCCTTTATATATATACAATATGTAAAGAAAACCCTGTCCGATCCGTGAAGGTATTGTTAGGTATCGTTAACTGATTCTAATAATGCCTATAAAGCCGGACTAAACTTAAAAAAAAATCCCCCAAAAAAAATAAATATTATTTCGAAAAAGCGAGGTAACTTAATGCATGTGCCGTAGGCAACCCGATAGCCCCGCCCCCCTTCACCCGCGCATACATGCGCGGGTGAAAGGGGGCGGGGCATGCGGCACGTGGTCGCATCGCTATTCGCTCCGCCACAAATGGTGTTGTCAGTTTTTTTAAAATTACTAAATTTCGGGGAAATTGGAATTAATACCCGGGAAAAAAAGATTATTTCAAAATTCATTATTATTGTTACTGTGATGATTATGTAAAATTTTATATTATATTTGGTCAATTGTTTACCTAACCTTTATTATCCTTATGGGTCGGACAGGGTTTTCTTTACATATTGTATAATTACTAGCTTTCCGCCCGCGGCTTCGCCCGCGTGGAGTTCGGTTATATCGCGCTTTTTAGATTTCCCTCGGGAACATCAATTTTTTCCGGGATAAAAGGTAGCCTATGTTCTTTCTCAGGGTCTAAAAATTGTCTGTGCCAAATTTCATCAAAATCGGTTGAGAGGTTTAAGCGGGAAAGCGTAACAGACAGACAGACAGACAGACAGACAGACAGACAGACAGACAGACAGACAGACAGACAGACAGACCGACCGACAGACAGACAGACAGAGTTACTTTCGCATTTATAATATTAGTATGGATTTATAACGAAAGTGAAACTTAGCTTCGTAACAGGAGACACGCCTCAGCTACGGCTGTCGAAGTCACCTTATGTCAGCTGATTTCGAAGGAACTTTTTTTTTTTCGGGGTTGAAATCCTCATAGGATGTCCGCCGTCCTAGGGTGGGCGACGGGGTCTGTCAGACTTTTACTGACTAAAACCACCCCGGTACCCTTCTATCACGAGCGCGCGTGGGGCAGCGGTAGTCTAAATTCTTCCGCAGCCCCACACTCTCGTCCTGGCCCGGTCTGTCCGGGCCTCGTCTCCGGCACGGGGTAGTGGGGTGCGCGCTGACACTCGCGCGCGGCTCCGCCGCGGGGTCCATCGAATAGGGGGCGGGGACTTCCCCATGTCCCTCGCCCCTGGACCCATTCATGCGGGGCGGAAGAGAGCTTTATCCGCCCTTCTTCGGCGCCTGGTGCGTCTTCTGCGGCCCGGGAAGGGAGTTGAGATCTCCCTCTCCCGTTCCGCAGCTTCCTTCTGCGACATCACGTCCTCGCAGAAGGACACCACCGCGTCCCACGACTCTGCGCTGCCGGCCATCGTCCGCACTACTGCCGGCAGCGTCAGGTCGCCTCCTACTTCATTTGTGAGAACACGGCGCTGCTCCTCCCAAGCTATACACTCGGAGAGCGTGTGCTGCGCCGTGTCCTCCCCGCATTGGACGCAGTGGTGGCACCGAGCGTCCGGCTCCCTGCCTAGGCGACACAGGTACTTGCCGAAGCAGCCGTGCCCCGACAGCACCTGCGTCACCCTGAACGACAGAGAGCCGTGCCTTCTCCCGAGCCAGTCGTCGAGTACTGGCCGGATCGCCTCGACGGTAGCGAGGCCGGCGGTAGGGCACCTAGCGTAGTGGCAGCAGAGTGTAGACTTAACATCCTGGAATTTAAAATAAGGCCAAACGAGTATCCATTCAGTTATACATGCATCGCCTCCTAACGAGCTGGAGAGAGTTTTTTTTTTCTAATGATTATAGCTAATATACCTCCCTAGTAAGTACATTGTAATTATAAATAAGATTCACGTTCCATCGGTATCATTCGCTTATTATATTACAACTACTCGTAATAAGGCGTACCTTACTCCTGAACGCATTCTCATTACACGCATAAAATCTCAAATGCACAAACACCTTCTTATATCCAAATACTATATTTGCATCGTCAGAGATTCGAAACTTTTATTACTGGAATCCACATATTGTCAGATACAACACTCAGATTTGCAGGGAGTCGAACCCATTATAACTGATATAACCTCCCAGACACTGATCTCAGCTTTACTAGTTTGAGTAAAACGTATTAGGTATATTACTAGGTGTTCACTTACTGAAAGGTACTAAATTCACAATTTCAGGGGCTCGAACCCTTTGTTAAAGATATAGGTACCTACGGTCAGATACAAAATGCTGCAGAGATTTGAACGTAATATTAAGTAACTCAGCCACCCAATCAACATTATTACCACTAAATATAATAACGTCGAAATCGAAATCCTACAATTGATGCGGGAATCGAACCCACAAGCCGTGACACAGAAATTCCAAATAATTACAGATATAATAACTCCACTGGTGACCAAACACGATATGAATGGTAATGCAATCTAAGCATCTTTGCAAATAATCATGCGGGAATCGAACCCGCTGGTCAACAGTTGGCTGTTTCAACCATCGTTACCAAACGATAACATAAAATAAGTGATTGTAAACGTCTTAACATTTTTCTGTTTTTTTTTTTTTGTTACCAACGTTTTTGTAGAGAATCATAACATTATGCTGGGTAATAAACCCAACGTTCCGTACAAAACAATAGTTTTGTCTCTTTTGTGTACGTTGTGTTTTTATTTCATAGCAATCCTTACTTTGTTCTTTCTCGTTGCTCTGAACGTCTTTGTAGGGGACCATAGAATTATGTTAGGTAATAAACCCATCGTTCCTGACAAAACAATAGTTTTGTCTCTTTTGTGTACGTTGTGTCTTTATTTCGTAGTAACCCTTACATTGTTCTTTCTCGTTGCACTGAACTGAATCAGTACATTTAATGACGAGAATCCTGGTCACGGCACCACATGTGACTGTACCTAAACTATCCTAGGCTGATAAAATTTTCGTTTTTCCTAATTGTGATAATATTACAGTTAAATACGGCTCTCCCTGCGGGAGAGGAAACACGCCCCAACCCCGCGTGTAACTGTAGGAATTCGTCACCAGACTTGGCTATCCTCCCACCGATATAAGAAATGAATTCCCATGAATTAATCCCCCTGCTCCCGCTTTTAAAAGTTAGAGGAACAGGAGGGGGATAATGTCCTCTGCAGAAAATTCATCATACATTTTTGTAAGATTGGGAACTATATCACGAACTTAAAAAGGCGTCAGTTCTTGTCAAGAACTGATGCCTTTTTACCTAGTGAGCATAGGTAAACTTAGAAATCAATTAATTCTGCCAATCATATAAAATTCTTTACATTTTTATTTCAGGTTTGAAATTCGCATTCCTAAGGTATCCATTTATCCTAACTGTGGCCACAAAATCACTTGGGCTGTATTATGAGAATCGTATTCGAATGTACTCGGAGCGGGCCACGCCACCCATGCCGTTCCTGAGACTCAAAGTGCGAAGGACTAATATTATTGACGACGCACTTCTTGGAGTGAGTACATGTTTTCATCTCTAAAATTACTGTTTGATAGGCTTTTACAGGAGTTATGACAATATGTACGTCTGATATTTAGAATCACTAAAATAACATGCATATTAATTTGCTATTTCGAAAAACCATCAAAAAGTCGACAAACATGGTTGAAATCCAGGTATTAAACACATTTTGTGGAATTCAGCCAATGAATAAAGATGAGGCATTTGTCAACACAATTTTGCGCATTTTAACAACTTTACAAATCAACTGCATAACACTTGCACTATAATACTTTCAAGTATGGACTACGTATAATTATGTATCAAAAATTTAACCTATTAGGAAATTAGCTTACATGTGTGTCATATTGCATTCAAATTGGCTAAGCGTTCTATACAAAACATAAATATCTAAACATAAATAAACCGTTTACATTAATAGGAAGTAGCATTAGTACTTGTATGAAAATCATCTATCTAGAAACACTTGTTAACATCTTCCTTTTAGGTATAAACATGTCATGGCCTAGCAACAGTTTGTTTATCTCTATTCTTTATTCAATTTGGCTTTAATATAGACGAACTCCTTTAATTTAACTGTGAAATTGTCATCATCATCATCATCTCTGTATTAATCTCAGTCGCATCCGAAGCCTTTTCAGCGTTGGAGTCTAGGGTCCGCTTTACCAGTCTTACTGCTGATTTTGGCTAAACTTCGTTATTTTCCGTGAAGCGTCTGCCGTCCAACCTCCACAACCCGAAGGCGATATCGAAGCATTGCAGTTAGACCAATTGTTGGACTTTTGAGGACTCCAACAACCCGTAACGACTGCCATTAGATGTTCGTATGGCAAGCGGGACCAACGGCTTAACGTGCTTTCCGAGGCACCACCAGACCAGTGCAAATATTCATATATTAATGCATACAAATATTTGCACTGCGCGGGGATCGAAACCGCGCCTCCTTGTGTAGCGGCCGCGTTCGCTACCATTACGCCACGGAGGCTGTCAAATCCAGACATTTATTAAAATCCAGACTCTTTTGTAGTGAAGGTATTGTTAGGTATCGATAACTGATTCTACTAATGCAAAAAAGGCGGCCTAAACTTAAAAAAAAAAATTCCCCTTAAAATAAATATTATTTCGCAAAAAGAGGTAACTTACATAACTTACATGGCAATACATGCGAGGGCGACGGGGGCAGGGCATACGGCACGCGGTCGCATCACTCATAATTATACCGTCGAAAATGGTGTTATCACTTTTGAAAAATTTACGGCATTTTGTGGAAGTTGGAAATAATTCGCGGAAAAAAAAGATTATTTCAAAATTCATTGGTATTGTTACTATAATGATTATGTAAAATTTAATATTGTATTTGGTCATGTGTTTACCTAACCGTTATTATCCACAAGACTAGCTGCGCCTCGCGGTTTCACGCGCGTGGGTTTCGATAGGTATTTTTTTATATGCTCCGCTCCTATTGGTCGCAACGTGATGTTATATAGCCTAAAGCCTTCTTGGATTATCATTAGCTTATTGGATTATCATTATACATTAGCTATCCAACACAAAAAAAATATTCAAATCGGACCCGCAGTTCCTGTTATTTTTAATTATTAATATTTATTATTTAAAAATTAAATAATTAGCGCGTTCAAAGAAACAAACAAACTCTTCAGTTTTATACAGGGTGTATATGACATCGTAACGCAAACTTCGCGAAAAGGCTAGACCGCATGCCACTAATAAAATTATGATACTCATTTATGTCGTTAATGAACGGTTACAGAATACACAGTGTTTAAAATAAAGTGTCGGCTCGGCTTTTGAACGTTGCAAGCGTGACGCCGTGCGAGGTTGTAGGTATGACGTTGATCCCTGATGTGAACTCTATTAAATCAGCTGATAAGATCGTTTTCGGGTTTTGTTTTCATTGCGCTTTATAATATAATTAGCGAATTATTTAATTTTTACTTTAAAATCTTATTGGCTTATAAAAGTATAGCAATTGTGAATGGCCTGAAGTAAAAAAAAACTACATTTATTTTTTTTTAATCATGAAAAAGCCAACGAAAATTTCCGCCACTGGGGGGTTCAGAATCATGTACTGGATCCATGGTACCTACTCGTTTGTGCGTCGATGTCAGATACACCCTTTATATTAGTATAGATATGGGTCGGACAGGGTTTTCATTAGGTACATATTTTATATTGTGTGTAAACCTTTATTTTGGCTAGCGTTATTTGTCAACTGATTAAAATGAAAACGCCAATTAGAAGTGCCCACTCATTGTTTAATTCTCAATCCTCAGTTGGAAATGGTGGTCATGGAGCGTGCCTTAGACCTTAAGAAGCAGCTAGTGGTGGAGTTCGAAGGAGAACCGGGTGTGGACGAAGGAGGTGTGTCGAAAGAGTTCTTCCAGCTGCTAGTTAAAGAGATCTTCAATCCTGACTATGGCATGTTCACGCAGCTAAATGACTCGCTTACTGTGTGGTATGATGTTTACTACTTGTTACTTTTAAACTGTATTTTTGTGCTTTTTATGCTACGCGATATCTATCCTACGTTTTTGTTAGTATGAATTGCTATTATTTTATCAGGGAAGCAAAATCGGTAAAATAAAGAGGATATTTATTTAACAAAAAATGCAAGCTACCTACAAATAGGTACAGGGGTATATCAATGCAGATTTTGTTAACCTGTATTGCCACATCGCTGGTTTAAATTCAGTTTACTTCAACGCTTTATCATTTCCTCCTTATCATATGCATATGATACCTACCTACGAATAAAATTAAATCTAGCTTCTCATATTGCAGGTTCAACATGACTTCATTTGAGACCGAGGCACAGTTCACGTCGATTGGCATAGTACTTGGGCTCGCAATATACAATAACATTATTCTCGATGTCAACTTTCCTATGGTTGTGTATAGGAAGCTCATGGGAAAGAAACGCTCGTTTCAAGACTTGGCTGATTGGAATCCCGTAAGTATTCTAGCTATATGTTTTCAATTTGTAATTTAAACCATATGTCACTGCTAATAGAAGTCATTTTGATGTTGGCAAAGGACTGTTTTTATTCGAATAAACTATTTTGTAGATAAAACTAATATTATTTATTGTTTTCAGACACTTTACAACGGTTTAAAAGACATGCTCGATTATGCAGGCAGTGATTTGCAAGAAGTATATTACCAAACATTTAGGATCTGTTATTAGGATGTGTTCGGAAACACAATCTTCCATGATCTCAAAGAAAATGGAGATGAAATATTTGTTACACAGGAAAATAAAAAGGTACGAACTTTAATTATATCATTCATATTTAAAATTTTCGTTAATTTATACATTACTTATTAACAACTACACATTACTTCATTCGTCATGCTTTTGATATTACTCGAGACAATGTGTAACTATCCCATGAAATTTTTACCTTACCCCTTGATATTTTCACATTCCTTTTTCAAATTCTCCCTTTTGTATCTTCACATTCCTTGTTAAAACCTCACTAATTACCCTATAACTAAAATGCCAACCTTTCATTTCAGTAATTCATAGAATTGTACTCAGATTTTTTGCTAAACGAGTCAGTAGACACTCAGTTTAAGGCGTTCAGACGCGGGTTTCTGATGGTCACGGACGAGAGCCCGCTTGCCATACTGTTCCGACCCGAAGAGGTCGAGATGCTTGTGTGTGGTAGCAAGGTAAGTGTTCCTATTCTTAGTGTTTATAGATTTTTTGTAATATTGTCTTCCGCAAGTGAAAGAAACTTATATGACGGTAGAGATTCTCAGAAACTTGATTCAGACTACTTTTAAACTGTGGCGCCAACTTGAAAGTCAAATCTTAAATCAATCCTAAAGTGAAGTCAACACGCATTTGCGATTGTAATTGCACGTCACCACTGAAACGAAGCTGATAAGTAGGTACTTGATCCCTATTTTTCATACTGGACATGTATAAGGAGATTAGAAGAATTCAAATTTTTAATCAACGACCCTCAGCGATGTAGTTCAAAAGTTATAATATCAGTATCTCCTTACAGAACTTTGACTTCAATGAGTTAGAAAAATCAGCAAAATACGACGGCGGTTACACCGCAGACTCTCAAACAATAAAAGACTTCTGGAGCCTCGTTCATAGTTTGTCGCTAGATGATAAACGGAAGCTTCTGCAATTCACGACAGCATCCGACCGCGTCCCCGTAGGAGGTTTAAGCCACCTCAAACTCATCATCGCAAGGAATGGTCCCGA
>JADWQK010002285.1:0-82825 GCA_017933935.1 Sesamia nonagrioides
ATTAACCTTTTGAACGCCAATCACTTCTATTTCTATACAAGTTCGAGATTTTCGTGCCCTCAGCGCCACTACTTGATTAGAAGTAATCACAGTATAAAATAAATTTACGACTTTTACAAGACCTTTTATTTTGTATTCATGGAAATTTGCCCTGTTGTCAACCATATTTTTAACTTTTTCACGCATATTAAGTTCTTATTTGTTTAATTTTCAATAGAAACAAAAACTCCAGAAAATATTTTAATGCCCCCAGCGCCAATTACTTGATATCAAGTAAGCCAGTGATGGGACACGACGAAGACCTCGCTATATTTCATCTCGTCGAAATGATCATAAATACTATTATTGCAAGAAAATGACGTAAATATATAATATTTTATAAATATTGTACACTTTAAACTAGGTTTTATTCACCTTAATCAAGAATTAATAGGTTTTCTAATCATTGTCGATAGTGAAACCCCGTTTGAAAAACCCATCCCTACAAAGTTAGTTAGTTAGCGGTCCGTACGCGCCACCGACGTGTATAGAAGGAAATCTGTGACGTCATAAGCGGGCGGGTTTCAAGGTCATAGTGACAGTGCATTTTAGTGTAGTGCAATGTTTACATCTCGAGTTGGCGCACGTGTCCTTATAAAAAAAATTGTGACTGTGAATATGACGAATTATTGCGAGTTGTTCAAGTCTGAATCAGAATTTTGAAATAGTTCGTCATCTTGACATTCCGTTAAGTCGTCAACTTCCGTTTCAGGAATTTTCTTCAGTTTTCTATTAGTTTCTACAAACCAGAAAAATAATTGCGAGTACTTAGCGACACCATTAAAAAAAAAGGTCTTGTGTAAAACAGACACTTACCCTCCATTTTATTTTATTTTTTAAAACGTAGAAAACTACGTATTTAGCTTCTATTAATTGTATTTGTTGTAAGTAAACGAAATAAATTATGCAGGAATCGGTTGAGTTTATGCACGTGTAACTCGACCACAGTGAATATAAAATATATACCATAGAAATCTAGACATCCCTAGAACAGAAAGGATTTTGACGTGCCTCGAGCGCCAACTACTTGATATGAAGTAGAAGGATTACATTTGGAGACAAATAGGGATGTGCCTTGTAGAACACACGTCTAATAAATTTAAAATTCTTTTCTTTATTGTGGGGAATATATCCAGGTTTTCATATTGTTTTTTATGAAATAAAATAAAATATGAAATTACGATTACAGTTTTTATTTAGCTTCGTAAATTGGTGAATAAACATTATTTTAAATGTATAATATTATTTGTCGATAGGACACTAATCCCATCCCTACGTTTTACTATACATACGTTATACATTTGTAGTGTGGCGCAGGAGGACACATCGCGTATTATATAGATGGGCGTTCAAAAGGTTAAAGGATTTCTATTCCGTCTCCAATTTTATGCGATTCAGTTTGTTCGATTTTTTTTTTAATTTTTGATTCTAGGTTTTTTTCCTGTGATTAAATTATTCCTATGAACCAGCATTGTCCGTGTTTTCTTTTATTGTCGTATTATCAGCACCACTCTGTATATGGTGATGACAGTAAGGGTCAAAAGTGGAGTACCACTTTACAGTTAGTCCAATAAAGTTCAAAAGTGGTAATGCACTTTTGACCCTTACTGTAAATAATAGAGTATTCTATAATCTATTCTATTCTACTTACCATCATGTGATGTTGTCGTTGCCACAGCCGCTCGTGGACGAGGTACGGCGGGGCGACCGAAATCCCGTCCCGACGTCGTTCACCCACTGTTTTTGTAGAAAGAAAAGGTATTAACATATTCGGAATTCTTAATTACTCTTCCGCTTGCATTTAAATTGATTCTAAGTATTGAGCATTTGGGCTACCAGTCTTACGGAGGTCTGATAGGCAGTCGTTGCATGTAAAATAGTGGTGATTTAGCTGTATTCGATTAGAATGGACGCCGACTCCAAAATTGTCAGTAAAACGCTAGATTTAGAATTTTTACATAGTCAAAATCATGTTCGATTTCCAAAAAATGCCCCAATGGTCTAAAGATAGAATGTAAGAAACAAAGCACGTAAGTTGTAATTTATTGGTTAGGTGGTTCTCATTTTAACTGCATGCGCTAATTGAAAATTCTATCAATTCAAATTCTCAGGGTCATTTGCAATAAACAGGTCAAGTCCTGTCAAATTAGTCCGCGCCTGACGTAAATTTAGTAATTTTTAGTAATCACGTCTAAATTGACTATGGACTTAGAGTATCCTAATCTGACAGGACTAAAATATTTTTTCCCTGTATTTTTCATAGTTGTACTCACTGTGTGCAGGCGGCGCGTGGTGATGATGATGATTGGTGGGGTGTGCGTGCGGCGGCTGGTGCGCGTGATGCGGTGCGTGTGGCGGGGCCCCGCAGCACGCGCACCCCGCGTGCCCGCAGCAGCAGCGCCGGCACCCGCCACATGCGCTCACGCGAACCCTGACCCACACCATAATAATACATAATTTAGCTTTACAGTGGATCAAAATCAAAATTATTTATTTCAAATTAACCATCCGTTGGTTGAATAGTCAACGTCGAGCCTCGGTAATCCGGCCCCTGGCTAATACGGCACTCCTTATAATCCGACATCGTCTATTACATACAATATATCTTCGCCAATTCACGATTTAACAAGTTACAACTTGTATGCACCATCAGTACCTATTGTGCTCGAATGGTCGTATTAAAAAAAAAAAATTAAAAAAAATCGGGCTATATGGAAAAAAGATGCACGTAACTTAAAATTAGTTTGTGAACAACAGAATCGCCGCCAATGTACCTATGTTCACAAACTAGATTACATTTAAGTTCAGTGCATCTTATTCTTTCTATTTCATTAAGAAAAGGACAGAACATAAAATGTCAGTTTAGACCTGTCAAATTAGTGCGCTCATGACGTCAGTTTACGTCATTCGTCGTATTTTTAGTCGCCATGTTTATAAACACGTCTAAACTGTCTATGGAGTGTCTTAATTTGACAGGATTAAACTAAAATGTTATCTTCTATCCTTTTCTTAACGAAATGGAAAGAAAAAGTTGCACTTAATTTAAAATTAGTTTAGTTTGTGAACAACAGAATCGCCGCCAATGTACCCTTGTTCACAAACTAGATTACATTTAAGTTCAGTGCATCTTACTCTTTATATTTCATTAAGAAAAGGACAGAAGATAAAATGTCAGTTTAGACCTCCCAAATTAGTGCGCTCCTGACGTAAACTGGCGTATTTTTAGTCGCCATGTTTCTCCGTGGTAGGCAACAACATCAGCCGCCGGCATAAGTTACCACCCACCAGACAAAGTCTTGCCGCCAAGGGAATCGTCGTGTTCCGGCATGATGTCTGGTGAAGCCGTACGGAGGACGGGTCTAATGCCTAACGGGTGCCTAATGTTGTTGTGTCGGGAGTTTGGTCGTGGAGGGTCTCCAGATCATCCTCTGGCGCAGCATCGTTGGTCGTGTTGTTGGGTTAAACATTGCATCACCTCGCTCAACTGCCGTCTTCCTCTTCCTATTCACTCAGTTTTTTTGAGTGAATAGGCTTAATAAGCTAGTGCGTTTTACCATCAACGATTGCATCACTGCTTACCATCAGGCGGGATTGCAGTCAAGCACTAGTTTATAACTAACAAAAAAAAAAACGCGTCTAAACTGTCTATTGAGTGTCTTAATTTGACAGGATTAAACTAAAATGTTATCTTCTATCCTTTTCTTAACGAATTGGAAAGAAAAAGTTGGACTTAATTTAAAATTAGTTTAATTTGTGAACAACAGAATCGGCGCCATGTCTTATTTAATCGAACTATACAGACGACAGCACATCAAGCTACTACAAATTACAATCTGTCAGATTTCTTTATTTTATTTTCAACTTCTCTCTAAAGGAGGCTCAAGGTTGATTGGGAATATTTTTCAGTTTCGGGCCGCTTGACCTGCTGTTGTCAATACATCATTCAAATTTTTCTTTCCCAAAAATCTTATTGAATTTTTTTTAAATTTATTTGGTTACTTAAAGAAGGGGACTCTTTTTGAAAAGCTCGAATTTTATCCCTTTATTTATTTTGGGTCCCTAAAAGTAAGTAATTAATAGTTAAAAAACTGCGACCAACTCGGATGTAGCGCTCGCAGACTACCGGCATCGGCCTCAATTTTTTTTTTGCGGATTATTTCCCATTCATAAACCTTTTTTATTAGATATACAACGTTGTTGTTTGTTTATGCAAAACTGAATATAATTTGTTCAGAATAAGCAACTAAATCGATTCCAATCTATATTTTTCCCAAATACATTAAGAAATTGTTGCCGAGTGGTTACCGAGCGATTACGATATATCATAGGACTTGCGTGCGCGCCACAGCTGACGCCAGAGGTCAACGCACCGCGCTCCAACGCCCGAGCAGAGTTTTGACCCTATTTTTGTTAGAATAGAATAAGCAAGCGCATAACTTTGTGGTTTTTTCTTATTAAAATTTTGTACATAGATTCTTTACAATACTGGACACGTGTTTCGGGTTTGGCATAAATAAAAATAATGTTCTATAAAAGAGCATTTTATTGGGTTCAAGGACCGCTATACATTGCGGTGTAAGCCTTTTCTAGCCGTTTTCAAGCTCACATAAAACTCATTCAAATGCTGCGGCTATGCAGGGTGGATTTTTGAAATAAATCAGTAAGGAGCAGGTACCTTGACCGTTGTAGTTACAGAAGAAAATGGTTATAAGACGCTTTTTGAGAAAATGCCAATTTCCGACATTTAAAGTGTGCAATATCTAGTCACAGTCCCATCTCTGCGACAAACAAAATGTAAGAAACTTGTCATAATGTAGGGAATATGGAAGTATTATTTGAAAAATTGAGGCTGTCGCTGTGAACGTTCTTAAAATTAGAATTAGAACCTCTGAATTAAAAAAAATTACATCAGTATGAAAATGGGAAATTTTCATAGAATCTTTTTTATGCCTGTAGGTGCAGTTTCTAGGGCTAAAAAAAAAATTCAAGCTAATCCAAGACATCACAAAAAATTTCTTACATGTCTAATTTATTTGAGGAATAATTAATTATTTGAGTAATTTGAGGAATTTTTTTCTTAGAATGTCAGAAATCAAAAGTAATAAACTACTAAAATTCTATTCTCAAAGGAAATAAAATGACGACTAATGTTCGAATTTTGATTTAAAATTGTTTTTTCCTCTTTTCCGTCACTCATAATAAAAAAGTCTATTTATCTAAAATTACTTCCTTTGTTATGTAAATACATGTACGAAAAGTTGTTATATCAAGGAATTTCTATCTAAACTGGAATGTGAACTTGCAAAAGTCTCTTATTTAAAAGAAGACTCTATCGCAAGAGCAATAAGGTCGATCGGAAATAAAACTTTATTTGAAGAGAACACGGTCCGAGGGAGAAAGCGTCCCAGTAGCCCTCTGTCTCTTTCTAAGTGTTACCCGTATTTATTTTTTGTAATTTTGTTTGAAACCAAAAATTTCGATTAGAAAAAAGATGATAAAAAGGGCTATTAATGTCTGCTTATAGTGAGTCATACTCTGGGTGCGGAATATCATTCTTTAAGTAAGGTTTTTGCGTTAATCATATAAAAGTTATTTTGTTTGTATGTAGGGTGACCATAAATTTCGGAGTAATTAATAAATGTGCACTTAGTCATTGTGTGCATAATAAGTAAGTGACTTTTATTGGGTATTTAAAATGACATTAAATTCTACTTTCTTGTAGATATTTTATTTATCTAAAGGTACAGTTTAGGATAGATTGACCTGCTGTCGTCCGTACATCATCAATTTAATCATCCATTTTTAAAATTCAATAATGAAATTAAAAAGTTCTCATCCATGCCTAAATGTTCATTAAAACTCAGGTAATGAGTGAAAAAAAATTACGTACATTCCTTATAAATTCCATTATAATAGTCACCCTACACAACAAGGACAGAGGGCTACTGTGAAGCTATCTGCCTCGGACCGCGTTTTGATCGATAGTTCATATTCCAGTTTAGATTTCTATCTAAACTATACAGTATGTTAACTAACAGAGGGCGTTCCCGTTAACCCGAAATAGTATAGCATACATACATGCTAAAAAAAATATTTCCATTCGAAAACAAAATATTTTAAAATTTTTTCCAATAAGAAAATATTCAATAAAAATTTTAAATTGACATGTAAAAGAAACACACTGTACACGCGAACATGAAAGACGGCAACGTCGCAATTTATTTATACATGACGACTACTATTTTGATTTAAAACAGGAGGTTTCAAATTTATTTCCAATTAGAATTTTTTTTATTCGGATTTTTTTATGCTTATTTTTCTATGCTGATATTTTTATTTTAATCTATTAATGATATATATTAACGAGTTTAAGGGAACGCCCTCTGTTATTTAACATACTGTATAACACAAGGAATTTCTATTCCTTGTGTTATATTAATATGTCTATGATGAAAGTGTCAAGATGATTGATTGTAGTATCTATGAAAGGGTATAAACATTATAATAGGATACTTTTAATTAGACAAATGGTCGTTATTCCACGTAACCAGTTACAATAACCAGTGACGCGATGTGTAACTCAATAGCTAGTTACGACTCAAATTGAAAAGTAGTTATTTAGGTACATGCGTTATTTCATACACACGTTATGCCGTAGCCGTATCATGCATCACACCGGCATAATTTATTGTATTTGTATAGCTACACACTCAAGACAGTGATTTAATTTAGTTTCATCGTCATCAACCTTTTGTCGTCCCACTGCTGGGCACAGGTCTCCTCTCATACAGAGAAGGATTGAGCGTAATCACCATGCTTGCTTGCGGTTGCGGGTTGGCGATTTCAGACTAGTAGACTGGTAGATATGTACTCTACAAAAACTCAGTGGGTACGAACATGATAACTTATATCACAATGTACCACGCTAGCTACTAAAATAAAATGTCTTATTTAGACTTGCTTGCCCACTCTTTCAGCGTTACTCACCTGGTCCGTACAAGATGAGCATGCGGCGGTATCTCGTTGTGTGTGAGATGCGGAGGGTAGCTGCCCCGGCGCGGCACGCCAAGGAGAGTGCGCGCGCTGCCCACCCAGCCCGCGCTCTGCGGCGACGGGGCCGCGGGCGAGCGTAGTGCGGTCTCTTCCACTGCGTAGCTATTGCGGCCCGGGGACCCCGTCAAGTCTATCACCTCTTGCTGCTGCATTTTCAAATATATTTATTTATAAAAGTGAAATGGCACCGAATTGTTTGGAAATTGGTTATGGGGTAAGGAAAATGTCATGAAGAAACTTTTTTCTTTTTTTTTTGTTTCAGACAGAATATTTTAAAGAATTTTTATTATTTGGCTACCTTCCCGTTCCTCATACCAAAATAATTTCATAATTTTTTTAATAAAAAAAATACTTACAGCGTTGGAGTCGTCTCCTACAAGCATGACACCGTCATCCGAGCTGGAGTCAGAAACCCAATCCAACTGTAAGTCAGGAGCTGACAGCACGTTACCTGGCGCTGTCGATGGTTCGGTAGCTTGCGCTTCCTGAATTACAGAAACAAAAACGTAACTAAATCATATCAAGCATAATATCATGTCATCATAGCGATGACGCCACACATACCTGATTATTTGTAGGCCTATTATCAGCCGCCTGGCGCCCCGAACTAGTCCCTGGCTGTGGAGACGTTTCCTTCGGTCTTCGATCGCCACCTGCATCTACTTTGCAACATCTCCTTGTATTGTCAAGTTCTTGTTTTACATCAACATTTTCAGGAACATTTCCATCAGTAGTACCAGGCTCTATTTTAACAGGACGTGGTTCCATAACTTCAGTTTTAATGTTACTCACTGATGGAACATTTTCGTCTTTAGATGGCTCTTGTTTAATAACAGGCTGTTGTGTACCAGGTTCTTCTTTCACTTTTATCATAAACCCTGATGCTTCACCACCACTGCTGGCATTACTAGTACTCTGTTTAGGTACCCTGCTTGTTTGAGATCCATTTGGTCTGCTGTTATTTGGACTGTGACACTCTTCAGTGTGATTATTAGAAGGTTGTGACAAATCACTGTGGAAGTTCACTTTACACCCACAATTATTGCGAGATCCACAACCTGTGTTTTCTTGCTTTATTTGTATTTTCGCTGCAGCCATATTTGGGGTTTGAATGTTGTTGTTCTGGCTGTTTTGTCTTCGTTGATCTACAGTTTGCAAAAGTAGATTGCTAGCATTTGTGTTCCGTGTAGGTTGCGTGCCAGGCTCACCTTTAATCTCTACTCTCGGCGACTGTCCATAAAGACTGTTGTTTCCATTACCTGCACCATTGCCATTTGCTGCCTGGTACCCAGCACCATTTTCGCAATATTTCTTTCTTGGCGCAGAAATATTATCTTCTTCTTCTGAACTCACTTCTATTAGATTTGGTACTTCATTCTCTTTCGAGTGTCGTCTCCGCGGAGAGATGTTGAGCTTGCGACTAGGCCGTTCTAAGCCGTTCGGTTGACTTGCGTTATCTCCTGTGGCAGTTCCTTGATTATATGCATTGGACCTTAGATGTACATATTCATATTCTGGACGATTATCAGGTATTTGCATTCCATTGGAAATTGAGTATGGTAGTGGATGAGGCATATAGTTTCTGCCTTCACTCAGGACAATTACATTGTTGTGGTAAGGGGCTCCATACTCCCTTGGAGGTTGAATGCCTGGATAAAGTGCATAGTTTGGAAAGTAGTAACCATGTTGGTTAAGTGAGTGAGGTTTTGGCTGATACCGAATGTTTATATCAGGAATTCTCCTCTGGCCAGTGCCATCAGTACTGTCAGGATTGTTAGTGCCAAAAGAGTAGTCAAGTGAGCTGGAGCTATCTGGTAAGGGTTGATATTCTTCAGGGACAGGAGTGTGTGAGTCAGCAGGGTGGGAGAGAGAGGACAGGTTTACTTCATAAGGTTGGTTCGGAGTTGTAGAGTTAACATAGTTTGATGAGACAGGTTTTGGTATTTGTTCATTAGTATTTGTCTCACTTCCAGTAGGAAGTCTGTCAACTGGTTCAGATGTCGTCGGCATTACTTCTACTTCATCATCACTTTCTGCAAAGAGGGCATCACACTCCATTTGTTCTGTAATGAAATGAGCTGTATTTTATGATTGATGATACATATATATATAATACGCGATGTGTCCTCCAGCGCCACGCTACAAATGTATATTAACGTATCTATAGTAAAACGCAGGGATGGGATTAATGTCCTATTGACAAATAATATTAATGTTTATTCACCAATTTACTAAGCTAAAATAAAAGCTGTAACTGATTTTCATATTTTATTTTATTTCATAAAAGGATCAATATGAAAACCTGGATATACATATTTCCCATAATAAAGGAATTGTAAATTTATTAGACGTGTGTTCTAGAAGGCACATCCCTATTTGTCTCTAAATGTAATCCTTTTACTTCATATCAAGTAGTTGGCGCTCGAGATACATCAAAATCCTTTCTGATATAAGGATGTCTAGATTTATATGGTAGTTATTTTTACATTCACTGTGTGGCTGTCGATGCTGTCGAGTTACACGTGCATAAACTCAGCCGATTCCTGCATTATTTTTTTTGTTTTGTTTACATTGATACAACAAATACAACCAATAGAAGCTTGATACGTGGTTTACTATGTGTTTTTTTTTGTAAGAACATGTGCGCCAACTCAAAATGTAAACATTGCACTACACCTAAATGCACAGTCACTATTACCTTGAATCCCGTTCGCTTATGACGTCACAAGATTTTCGTGGCGTGTGCGCACTGACAAGTAACTTTATAGGGATGGGTTTTTTAAACGGCGTTTCACTAAGGACAATGATTAGAAAACCTATTTATTCTTGATTAAGGTGAATAAAATGTAGTTTATAGTTTACAATATTTATAAAATATTATTTATTCACGTCATTTTCTTGCAATAATAGTATTTATGATCATTTCGACGAGATGAAATATAGCGAGGTCTTCACCGTGTCCCATCACTGGCTTACTTTATATCAAGTACTTGGCGCTGGGGGCATTAAAATATATTCTGGCGTTTTTGTTTCAATTGAAAATAAAACAAACAAGAACTTATTGTGCATGAAAAAGTTAAAATTATGGCTGATAACAGGGCAATTTTCCACAAAAATAAAATAAAAGGTCTAGTAATAGTCATAAATTTATTTTAGACTATTATTACTTCTAATCAAGTAGTGGCGCTGTGGGCACGAAAATCTCGAACTTGTCTACAAGTGATTGGCGTTCAAAAGGTTAAATATATGAATTATGAACTGGCTACTTACAATATTGTCATCTTACTACAAAAGGTGTTTTTAATTTGCTTTTTAGTAATTAAATCCTCTAGGATTTAATTTACTTGCTCTTATCTTGATTTAGATTACTTGCTGTAGCAAGTACTCTAGGATATACTATATAATACAACATTATTTTTTATACATATATGCGAAACCCGAAACACGTGTCCAGTATTTTTATGTAAAGAATTTATGTGCAAAATTTCAATACACCTACTATCATGAAAATGCGCAAAGTTATGAGCTTGTTCTGGCGTTGTCTTGCGTTTATTGATAGTAATTTCCGTCTGTATTGTAATTAACTAGTGATAACATTTTCCATCACACTTTCAGGTTTTGTACTGTCTTAACAGTGATTGACTTGACCATTAACTTCGATATTATTATATACTTTACTCGTAAATGTAGCCATAAGAGATAAAATAAAATGTAGTATAATTTACTTAATACATGTTAATTTTACTTAAAAAATATTTTACCCTTACACAACAAGACGGGAACATATGCCACTGCGCGCACATGCCTAGGACCATTATGATTTGCAGAAAACTCTATTGTGCGCTTGGTAACCACACTGCAACAATTTCTTAATTTATGTATCCTTCTCTGTATGAGAGGAGACCTGTGCCCAGCAGTGGGATGATAAAAGGTTGATGATGATGTATTAAGGAAAAAATTATTGGAATCAATTCAGTTGCTTATTCTGAACAAACTATATTCAGGTTTTGTATAAAGAAAAAATAATTTGTATATTCATATGCATGTTGTAAATAGTTATTTAAATATTGCAGACAGACATTCCCATTTTATATCTATGTATACATTAAGCGGTTTTTAGAGTGACTAGCTATTTAAAGAGTTATAAAACATTTGAGTTTGAATGGAGGAAATTAGCAATGCTATTAACTAATTATTTATAACATTGCTAAATTGAAGAGTTTAACTGTGACATAGCACAAAACTGTATAGAATGGGTATTATGTTTAATTGGTTAGGCTGGTTTTTATTTACCTTTAGTTAACTACTGAGTCAATATAAAAGAATATGGCTCACTATAACACAAAGTGTATCATATTAATTTAAATAAATATAAACATCTAATTAATAAACTTCAAACAAGAACCAATCAAATATTTTTTTTTTTAATTTTTATTATTTTTATCTGCGATCAGTCTTCAGGACTATAATCAGATGTGTTGCAGTGATTGGAAGTTTTGGTGAGTTAAAGCCACTGCCTTAACTCTCCTTAGTCAAACAGCACATTTGCTCTTTTCAGGCGATTGATTCTGTTTCGCATTAGAAGCACGCTTGTCAATGGGTTGGGATGGAGCTTCAATTGTTCAGCATAGTTAACTGAGTATTGTTGGGCTTCTTCAATGACAGTCTTCATATTTAGGTACTCATGTATCTCAGTGTTACGTGTGAACCAAACTGCACCACTTATGGTCCTGAGAATGTTGTTTTGGGCTCTTCGGAGGCAAAGAGACCAATCAAATATAAGGATGTTTCAAGATAGACGGTTATCATAGTTAAAAAAATAGACCGAGTTGGAGCATGTGTTTCCGATATGGGTAAGTTATTCCATAGACATACAGTTTGAACAGTAAATGATTTATCACAGAGACTAGTGGAATCGGTATCTCTAGCATCAGGTTCTCCTATGACTTCGGATATCTATCATGTGTCATGGAGGGACTTGAAACATTCTATATGATAAGAGGGGGTTTTATGATTAAACAAAAAATAACTGAAATGAGATATGAGAATTAGGCCAAAGAGGGAAGCCACTTGAGCTTTGTTTGTAACTCAGATAATATGTGATGGTGAGTGATAATTACAAGATTGAACATTGAAAATTTACCTTTTAATAAATGTAGATTTAACATTGATTATTTACCTTTTAATAAAACTTAAATATCATTATAAACATAAATATCAATTAAAGTTCTTGTTAATACCTTGAAGATATTGAACAGACTATTGGAATTAATTTATAAATACTTTCAGACTGTTCTGTTTTTAAAAAGCAATTAAGTAATCAAATGGCAATCCACGTATAATAAGTATTGTACATTCAGTGTTCTCATACTAAACATAGTAGAACTAGAAGACCACATGATTATTAAGTATATTTATTAAAAGGAAATCTGTAGATATATCATTGATTGAATTAAATATTGTGACTAACAATAGGATAAAACTAAGGACCTACCATTTATTGAAGTACACCTTAGGTACTTACCATTCCTCTGTTGATTGTCAGAATTTGCAGATGTAAACACAGTATCCAGGATGGCTGCCAGAGATGATGGACCAGCGATATCCCAAGACGGCGACAACTGTTCGCCCCCGTAGCCTTTCTCGGTCATTTTATTAAATATAAAACCGTTCCATATCTTTGCAACTGAGATTAAACGTACAAGGTAACTTCGTTACTCTTGCTAGTGTCAACACTTATCCATCCGACATGAAGCAACTCATATTCACTTATTTTTGACCATGTTTATATTATTTTCTAACTAATTAAAAAGCACAAGAATACTATCCAGACAACATGAATGCTGCGAGAAAAATCTAATACAAAAACAGAAATAAAATAACTCCTGATTTGTCTGTATACCTACCAATACAATAATGTTGTACCTGGCACGATTATTTTTTTAATATGAGTGACAAATACATGTTTGACTTATTCTGTCCTTCTTTTTAATTGTTGAAGATCGACTAAAATTGTGATAAGTTAGTCGATTTGTCAAAAATCATTATATTTCTTCATTTATTGCGTCACGAGCAAAACGACTTCTTGCTAAATACTATTAAATTTAAATTTACGGATAACGGAAAAGTATTATTCCTGTAATCCTCCCCTACAGGTCACGGCCCAGGACTCAGTCTTGTAAGGGACGGCCTCATGAGGCCTGCAGTGCAGACAGACTTGCCTTTAGAATCGTCAAGGAAAAAAAATATTCTGTACGAATGGCGCCGATTCCTTTGTTCACGAACTAAACTAAGGTCCGTATTACAGAACGTCACTCAATCAAAACTCAAGTTCTACTTAAGTCTCGTTTCGTTTTCTCGCCATTTGATTGGTTGAAACTAGTTTTAAGTAATGCTTAATTAAGCAGAGATCAATGCTTGAGTTTCGTTCTGGAATACGCACCTAAATTTAACTTCAGTGCTTCTTATTCTTTCTGTTTCATTGTGAAAAGAACAGAAGGCCTGAAAGAAGTTGGCGTATTTTTGCACACCATGTTTTTAATCGCGTCTAAACTGATTTTAAATTGTTAAGACTAAACTGTTATTTTAGCTTCTGAACTTTCCTTAAAGTATTAAAAAAATTCGCTCAGTGTGGCAACCATGAGTTTTCACTACGAGACTGGATCGTCATGGTTGCCCGCTTCATAGTTGTAAGAAATCTCACCTGTGTTACTTGAAGCTCTCAATTAATGAGAGCGCCAAACGCGGTCGATATCGACGATCGAGTCTCGGCACACTGAACTTAAATTTATTTTTTGAACATGGGCATCGGAGCTATCGTAATTCTAAATAAAAAATATTATTCAAACAGACACGTTGTGGTGGCACGTTTCATATTTGATATTTGAATCAAACTGTTTCCCACCGTCAGTCTAAGCAATGCCTAATGAGGCGAGAGTTTATTCGCAATGTGTCCTAGCACTAATATCGTCAGATATTATTATGTCAAAACCAGTGGTCTCGAACCTACCGATTTTTTGGGAATTTCTACCGATATGGGCTTTGTTTTACCGAAATGCAGTTGTTTTTCTACGATTTCAGAGTATGTACATGGAAATTCTCCCGATTTTACGCTTCTGACATGGCAACTTCTTTTATTTCTGTTATATTACGGCGTTATAGACGGACTTAATGGAGAACACCCTAATGTCCAATATATAAGGGGCTTCCCCCGAAACTTGCGAATTTACCTGTCGTCTAGTCTATACGATTTTGAATACCGAATTTTACTGGCAATTTTACATTGAGATAGAAATTTAAGGAGATGCTGTTGTCAAGCTATACAATTTTTCATTATACATATATATGTAATTTAGGGTACAAAACCGTAATACATTATTTTGTCTCTTTTTTTCAACAGTACATTTGCATTTGGCAAAAGAGACAAATATATTTTTGTTACTGCGGAATTATGGTAACACTATTAAAATGAACTGACAGTTGTTGGCAGCGTGCCAACGCCGGCCATCTTAGGTTACAATTTCGTGGTAGTTGTGCTGTCAACGGGATACGTAACTTAACGAAAATTAATTTTTTTGATAATCTAGAAGACATTTTAAAGTGGATTTGTAGTGTACCGTGTGACAAAACTATTACTTAATATGCCTGCGTGCTGTATTGTTATGTGTGGTGCCAGAAACAACAGAAATCAAGCTCAATTGACGTTTCATAGGTTAGTTACCTCTTTTCTAGCTAAATCACCATTTATCATTCTAATTTTCAAACTAAAATGAACCATGATTACTTATTAGTCGTTAAATTACTAAATACACACTTATTTACACTATATAAGCACGTTTCTCTTTATTGTAAATGTTTATTTGTTTACGTAATTTGCTGACATATGTTAGGGTTGTCCAAAATTTTTTTTTAACCGTCTTCATAAAAAGGAGGTTTTCATTTCTAACTGTTATGTATGTAATATTTTCAAAAATGCCTTGTTTTCGGATATGTTAGTCTATATCAGCGTTTGAACAAATGTGCCGAATTGTATAAGTGTAGTATGTAAATATGTATGTATGTTTTTATGTTTGTGTTCGCATATATCTGGAACTATTAGTCCGATTTCGGTATTCTTTTTTATATATTAGACATTGTTCAACTTAGTGAATACTGCAAGTTTCATCAAAATCGGTTCAGTAGTTGAGATGTTGAGATGTTGAGATAGGGAATTTTAACTATTTCGCTTAAAATGAAGAAATAAATTATTTTAAATAAAAATAAAACAGCTTTCAAAGTCGGTGCCAATATGTTAGATGCGCAGGGTGTAGCGGGGACCAACATATGTACTTGGTTTAGCACCGATTTCAATTATCTATTATTGGTTGTGTTTTGAAGGCGGTTTTATTTTTATTTAAAATATTTTTTTTAATTTGTCACTTTAAAGGAAGAAATATGATATTTTAAATAAAAATAATTTAATTATCTATCTACTCAATTATTTTGATAATGGATATTGATTTTATCTTTTGTTTATAGATTCAAACAGAAGAAGAAAATATAATACATGTTTACCACATGCAAGAACATTGTGCAAGCGGCATGTTACGTGGGTAACAAATGTCTTGCCATGGCGCCTCCGCCGGGCCGGAACAAGTGGGTTAGACCAAAGAAGTGCTGGCTTGACGTTGTAAGAGATGACATGCGTGCCAACAAGCTCTTACCACAGGATGCTAAAGATCGTGCGAAATGAAGGAGAATGTGCAGGAAAGCGGACCCCGGGCTCCAACGCGAAAGCCGCGGATGCAACCGGGATAAACGCTGAGATGATGATGATGATGACGACGGGATACAAATGACGTCATAGATCACCTTTTAAAGGCGGGCGAACCCGCTTATGGAAGCTAGTAGTTTAATAAACGAATATATTTAAAAAATATAAATGTATTTTATTATTATTGCACCTTTTGCACTTAATAATGTCTATACAATATAATTACACTTAGATACTTTCAAACAAGGATCATAATTGAGAGGAGGGAGGGAGAGGACCCTTTTATCTAGTAACCCAATCAAAATAGACATTTGACTTAGCCAAAATTCAAACTTTCTTTATTACAATAGATCGTGGAGTATAGCTACGGGGGAAACCACGTTATAAAAATGCGCCAAGTACACACATTTCCGCACCACTTATGAGTTAATCATAGGTGGTGCGGAAATGTGTGCATATTATGTAAAATATGAATTTTCTAATGCTGCTTCTCATCCCATGCAGACTGTAAAAACCGGTCGAGGGAATTGGCCAAGTTTAAGAATCATTTCATTAAGCGATGAGGTTAGCAACCCATCACTATTTTGATTCCATTTTCTATCTATGTCTATGCACCTACCAACGCGCTAAACGTGGCTTTTGTTCTTATAACCTCAAGCTCTGTCTACCCCGTAAGGGATAAAGACGTGACGTTATGAATAAATGAATAAGTACTTTATCTAAGAAGCCGACAGAAAACGAGAGAATTAAAATAATTATATAACAGACAGACTATATTAAAAAATTATAATAATAAAAAATAATAATATATTAAAATCTTTGGAAACAAATACACAGTGACAGCCCTAGAAAGAGGCGGCCATATTATGTTCGAACAAATGTCAAACGATGGCACGTTTTTTCTGTAGGTATTTCACGTCTTTATACTATACTCTGTTTTTTAATCTCGTAGAGTAAATTGACACATGCAAATGTCAAATTTACATTATTAATTTTGTATTATTACGTTTTTAATAAGTACCTACACATTATTTCAGGATAACTTAATGTAAAAAAAGATACTTGATTTTATGAACGCTAAGTTTCGGCACTATTGCACCTAATTGCAATAAACTGCCAACACTCGTAATGTCAGTTTACTATACTCTTTGAGTTTACTCTACGAGATTAAAAAACAGAGTATAGAAGTCTATGCAATTTTACATGAATTTTACCGATCTCGCTCGTTGACGTTCGAGACCACTGTCAAAACGCGCGTCAAAAATACGTCAATTCAATGATTACAGTGAAAACAGTCTCGTCAGTAATCAGTTCAACAATGGTTATTATAGTAAAACAAATTTATCCATTTTATTCAGTCTTGATCAGACGTTGGAGTTGAAAAGACAGGCGAACTTAGTTAAGTGAACTTTTTTTTATTTGTATAAGTCGTAATATTGAAACTGAACTTTTTTTTTATAACAACTGAGTATTTATCATCATTCTTCAAGAACTTTATCCTTTATTTACTGAATGGTAAACTCCAGCACAATACGCTGTTTGTCTTTTGTATTATCCACGGCGATTAGACGACTAACTATGTCACCAAAACACTTGCCACTATTTCTTGAAGGAGAAGTTGTAAAAGGCTTTGGAAGAGGATCTAAGGAACTTGGATGCCCAACAGGTAATAAAAAACTCTCAAGGTTCTATAGTTTCTTATAAATCTTATATTGAAGTAATTTGGTAGGTTAATCATTTAAGTAACATTTAAAAAATAAATAAATTGCTTTTAATTACATTATCTAGACAAATTTGTATTCTAAGAATATGGCAGAACAGAAAAGTGAATTCTAAAATTAAAAACATGTCTCTTTTTGATTAATTTTCATTTACTTAGTTACCAAAAGCATACACATCATCATGTTCAACCTGACTTTACCCAATTCTGGGCATAAGCCTAATAGAATTCCCAAGTTGGGATTTTTTTTAACAGTTTCTACAAACATGAATTTATTATGGCTAGAAAACAGTTTCACTGTAAAAACTTTTCTCTGTGTAAATAATGTTTTTAGTAGATAAAATTAAGTATTCTGTATTTTTTGTTATTATTCTACAGCAAATTACCCCCTGGAAGTAGTTCAATCTTTGCCCCAAGACCTGGAGCCAGGAGTGTACTTTGGTTGGGCACAAATAGACAACAGTAAGATTTATAAAATGGTTGCAAACATTGGGTGGTGTCCATTTTATCAAAATAAGCAAATGTCTGTGGTAAGTATGACTTACATTTCTACTTCTTAATCACTAGTCATTAGAGTTATTTACTCAAACTATGTAGATTTCCTGTTAGACATATTGCTGTCCTAAATGTCCTATACAACTGGCAACTACTTATCTTCAAATAATTTAATCAAAGGAATATTTTATTATTTTTGATGTACATAAAGTGTCACACCTCAGTTTTATTACACAAATATAATTCATCTGTTAATTGGAAAGTTAGCTCTTATTGAAATTAGTTATTATATAAATAGGGTATCCCAATCACTTTTATACAGTAGGAGTTAGCATTGCTACCACACTCTTATCCATCACTCTTATCAGATTAATAATTTATTTAGATTTATTATATGAATAATAATTATTTTATTTGCATTTTTATTTAATAACTAATTTGACTTTATACTATGAAATACTTTCAAAGATTTTTCCATCCATTGGCACAGCTGAATCAATTATGAGGTTGAAATTACAGAAAGTATGTAAGATTAGCTGCACCTCACAGTTTCTTCCAGTCAGTAACAAACTTAAATCCATACAAACATTTTTAATATTAGTATTGTTATTTCTATATAATATTGTTTGAATTTCTGAATACATTTTGTTTATTCAGCTTTTCAAATTCTGTAAATACAAATTGTGTTTCAAACTCATCAAGGATATACATAAAAACTAATTTCTCTATGACATACATACCTAAATACATGAAGTTAAACTATGGAAATTAAGCAATTATAGTTACTATTAATTCCATTGGTTGTACAAAACATTTTATCATTTGCAGCCTATTTACCTACAGATAAGAAATGCAATGATTTTGTTGCTATGTTCTAAGACTGCAATATGTACTAAACAGGGTGCCATTGACATGCGTTTCTTTTATCATCAACCTTTTTTTTATTGTCCCACTGCTGGGCACAGGTCTCCTCTCATACGGATTGAGCGTAATCACCACACTCGCTCAATGCGGGTTGGTGATTTCAGACTTAAAGTCCAGGTTTCCTCAAGATGTTTTCCTTCACCTTATAATCAGTCATTGGTGTCCAAGATATACTTAGAAAGTACATATAACTTAGAAAAGTTATATTGGTACTTGTCTGACCTGGAATCGAACCCGCACACTCATACTTGAGAGACTGGTGTTTTAACCACTTGGCCACCACGACTTTTTTAAACGTTTCTTTGGTCATAAACAAAAAAAAAAAATGCTGTACATACATTTTGATGTCCACAGGTATTGCACTTTTCTATGAAAAAGCTGTGTTTTTATAACTTAAAACTGAAATTTCGTGATACCTACTACCCTGTATTAAGGCACTGATTGTCGACAATATTATATTTTCTATTGTGTCTGTTTTGGCAGCCAATTTCGATCTAGCGACGCCCTAAGCCGAGGTGCGTACCCCACAGGGGGTGCCCTTAGCATGTTGTCGCTTAGTTTTTAGTTGCCCCTGGCTGGAGGCTTTAAATTCATTTAATTAAGGCAGCCACAGGATAGTCCGGTTAAGTAGTCACGACCTCTCAAAGTCAACGACGAGATGCCAAAAAAAATTATAATTTGGCAGTCAATGTGTTAAACTATAGAAAAATATTTATAATTAGCCTGTGATGTCCCACAGCAGGGGATCCCTACTCCCTTCCCACTTCTCTCTGTACAAACCTGCTAAGGGCCAGTTCTTGTCGATGGTCCTGTGTGGCTACCACGAGTTTTAATTACGAGACTCGATCGTCGATATCGACCGTGTTTGGCACTCTCATCGGTTGAGAGTTCTTACAACCTTGAAGCGGGCCAATCGAATAGTCAAACGCTGTCGATATCGACGATAGAGTCTCGTAATGAAAACTCATGGTAGCCACAGCTCATCCCGCCATCTTTATGAGGGCCTGTCGCATTAGTAGACCCATTGGATACTAAGTTTGGCCCATTGGTCATATGAAATGTTTTCCAAGTGACACCAGATATCTTTGTGATGGACTAATGGTCGTATTCCTGGCCCGTTCCGTTAGTTTGGTAGCCATACCCAAAATACTCTCTTCCATACCACTCTGGCAAACCTCGAGGTTGTACCTCTTCCCGATTTGTTAAAGACAATGTTTGACCATCATATGTGGGGATGAGAAGAATGTGCATGTCAATCAGCCTTCTCTTAAGGCACATAGGAAGGTTCACTTGATTCCTCTTCATTTGGTCTTTCATGGCCCCATCTCTTCCAGGCGTTTTCAAACTGTGTCACAATTCTTGGTTAAAAAAAAAACGTTTATAATAATAGGAATTTCACCTGTATCGTGGATGCGTTTATAAATAAACATACACAAACATCCACAACCGAAACACCTACCTGTAGGCCATACAAATATTTGTTCGGTGCGGAAATCGAATCCGCGACACGCAGCGCAGCAGTCGATTGCTCAGGTCATTGATTAAACTTGTCGACGAATTTCCTTGTTTTGTTTTGTCTGAAAATTTGACCAAGGACGGAAGGATACATCAATATATTCAATCTCCCACCCACTACTGTGGTCTTGTGATGATGTCATACACACATCAAAAGTGTCTAGGGATCAACATATATTTTTGCAATAACTTTTCTCCTGATTGATATTAATTAAAATTTTCTTTAAGGATTCATCAAATAAAGTGTTTTCGTTTGTCACAGTAACGATAAACCAAGTCACCTTTGCATTAATAAAGAAATTTGCCATTTTCCTAATAAAGGGATATTTGACATTTGAACCACTAACACAAAAGTTCGAAAAAAAGACTGAAATAACAGTTTTCTCTAAAATTTTATTGGGTAACTTAAACAATTAATAATCCGTGTTTCTACCGCGAACACTAACAACACAAGAACATCGGTTTGGCATACTCAAAATGAGTTCATCCAAATCACGCTGTGGAATGGCCGCCCATGTTCGTTGCAACAACAAAAAAAGGTCTTCTTGCGACTGGATACCCTCCATATTCGGCAGAGCTCTTCTCTGTAGCATATCCCATGCATGCTCAATCGGGTTCAAGTCTGGCGACTGAGCAGGCCAGGGCAGGACATTGATGTTAGCTGCGGCGAGAGTCTGTCTTACAACTCTTGCGGTGTGCGGTCGTGCATTATCATGCATTAACTGAAATAAGGGACCGATTTGCACTTGTAGAGGAACGATGACGTCTGATACAATCGTTTCAGCATAAATTTGAGCGTTGAGGTTGCCTCTGATCCAAATCAACTCAGTTCTTCCGCCGATCCAAATACCCGCCCATACCATGATGGTTCCACCACTATAAGGATGGACTTCCTGGCAGGATTTTAATCGCTGTTGGCGTCCAGGGGTTCTCCAGTGTCGTATACGTCTTGTATCCGGTCTCATACCAAAACGAGACTCATCAGAAAAGCACACGAAACGCCATTGTTCTTCTGCCCAATTTCTGTGTTCAAGAGCCCATTGATATCGAATCCTACGATTGTGCATTGCTATAGGTGGTACCCGTAGCGGTCTTCGGGAATGAAGGTTCACTTCATGCAAGCGGTTTCTGACTGTTTGGTCGCTAATTAAGTTCCCTGAAGAGTGATGAAGCCTCACGGCTAACATCATGGCGGTTATTGTTGGAGCTCTTCGAGTTAAGATTTGAATGTATCGGTCTTGTCTCCGTGTGGTGCAGCGATACCGTCCTCCATGGCGCTCAGCCACGGTACCAGTGCTTCGGTAACGTGTCCAAAGTCGACTGATAACACTCTGACTTGTATTCAGAGCTAAAGCCACAGTACGTTGCCGGGAACCAGCTTCTATCATTCCCACGGCTCTGAGCATTTCTTCCCTGCTTAAATGACGTCGCCGCTCCATAATAACGTTGGTTTTAATCAGTAGTAGGGAAACAGTAGCACTAATAATGTCTTCAATGCGTTGTATGTTTTTATAGGGAAAATATTGACAGCTGATTTTCATCTTTTACTCGAATTTGATTCACAGTTCCTGATTCAAATTATGAAATGCACCAAAAAGGATCCATATAAATTTATAAAATCATAAATTTATTACAAAGCCACATCTCAATCTCAAGAAATCCGCATAAAAATGCTTGATCCCTAGACACTTTTGATGTGTGTATTTATTATAACTTGCAGATAAAGTTATGTAGTTTACTTTTTTATTAATATCAACGCTAGTTATTGAGTTCTCTTTATCAATCCAATGAAAATTCTATTGAATAATAGAAAATCGACAAATACCCAATTAATGGATTTCTAGGTAAATGTTGTACTTGCTTATAAAGGGTGTATCTGACACAGACGCACAAACGAGTACCATGGATCCAGTACATGATTCTGAACCCCCCAGTGGTGGAATTTTTCGTCGGCTTTTTCATGATTTAAAAAAAATATATGAAGTTTTTTTCACTTTAGACCGTTCAAAATTGCTAATTACACAAAAAAGCGCAATGAAAACAAAACTCGAAAAATTATCTTATCAGCTGATTTCATAAAGTTCACATCAGGGATCAACGTCATACCTACAAACCCGCACGGCGGCACGCTTGCAACGTTCAAATCCCGAGCCGATTTTTTTTTTAACCACTGTGAATTCTGTAACCGTTCATTAACGACATAAATGACTATCATAATTTTATTAGTAGCATGCGGTCTAGCCTATCCGCGAAGTTTGCGTTACGATGTCAGATACACCCTGTATACCTTTAATAATAAATACATGTTAAATCGGGAATATTTTATCTTTGTCGACAATTCTTGCCATACCATTGGTTTCACAAAAACAATTACCGACAATTCTCAGCATACCACACACATCGTTATCTAGATCACCCAATTTTTCTTATCGGTTTATTACTTAATTCGTCAATAGTCAATTAGATTAAATATTTCTTAATTTTCTAATTAGAGAATTAGTAATATTCTTGTTAAAGAACGAACATGAGTTCGTAATTGTTGCAACTTTCTGGAAAGTGAGGAAACCAGCTTGTCCTAGAACGAAAAATTCGGAGACATGTGACATACCAACCTGCACTGGACCCGCGTGGTGTATTACAGCCCACTTCCTCCCGAATAGAGGCCTATGTCCCAGCCTTGCGAAAGTCAAAAGCTTATTATGTGTGTATGTTATGGTTGCAACCCTATTGACTAATGAAAGATCGATCCAAAGCACGAGATTTGTTATTGTTTTGACTTTTGAGAGGACGGTGGTTTTTTTAAAGTTCATCACATGGATCGCCACCGTGATTAATTTGAGATATTTCGAGTCGGCCGTTTGGCTTTTCGATAACCGTGCAAATTTTCATCTTCCTAGCAACAATAGTTCAGAAGGTAGACCGAGGACGGACGGACATGAACAGAATTAGGGAACCCTAATTTATTTTTTTTCCATAGAATAAGACTAAGTATAAATCATAAGTTGAATTTGAGATTACACTGCAATGTTGCTAAAACACGTCTATTCTGACATCAATCTGAAAAAATTCACAAATCGGAAATGATGACGCCATTTAATCCTTTCCATTATATTTATACCTACGCTAGTCCGATTTGCTTATCAACAGCATAGTTATGAATTGTGGTGAAATGAAATGCTTGCTTTACAACAAATTAGGACGATAAGATAAGAGAAACCAAGACAAATAGATCCTTGTTTAAATATTACTATCAGTCAACATGACTAGGTACTTATATTGAACTTAATACACCACTTGCAACTGCAGTGTTGATTTACCGAACCATGTTATCGTAAAAACTTGATAGAGGGAGCGTGATTTGTCATTTTTATGCTAAGGATTGACAGCGCCCATCACTAAATTTTGTATGATATTAAATTCGTTTTAGAATAAGTATGGTATTATAGCCTAGTGGTTAAAACACTAGCCTATCAAGTATGAGTGTGCGGGTTCGATTCCAGGTCAGGCAAGTACCAATGTAACTTTTCTAAGTATATCTTGGACACTAATGACTGATTACAAGGTGAAGGAAAACATCTTGAGGAAACCTAGACTTTCAAGTCTGAAAGCGCCAACCCGCATTGAGTAAGCGTGGTGATTACGCTCAATTCTTCTCTGTATGAGAAGAGATCTGTGCCCAGCAGTGGAACGATAAAAAGGTTGATGATGATGATATTATAACAATATGTTTATTAAAAGGCAATGTATCAAGAAAAAAAAAAATGAAATAAAACATCTAAAGTCCGATTCGATGTAAGAGGTTATCTAGAAAGTGTACTCACGGCTGCGGCAAATAGGCCTAGTGCGAGTTTTTTTTAGCGTATCGCGACAGTTTTATACTGCAACATAACGTGTGTACGCGGATCATAATCATCATCATCAACATCAGCCTATAGCAGTCCACTGCTAGACAAAGGCCTCTCCTATTTCACGCCATTTAACTTGATTCTGAGTAATGTCGTGATGACCTATTGGTTAAAACACCAGCCTCTCAAGCACGAGTGCGCGGGTTCGATTCCAGGTCAGGCAAGTACCAATGTAACTTTTCTAAAGTTATATATACTTTCTAAGTGTATCTTGGACATCAATGACTGAAAGTGAAGGAAAACATCTTGAGGAAACCTGAACATTAAGTCTGAAATCGCCAACTCGCATTGAGCAAGCGTGGTGATTACGCTCAATCCTTCTCTTTATGAGAGGAGACCTGTGCCCAGCAGTGGGACGATAAAAAGTTGATGATGAACTTGATCCTCTCTCGGCAATGCTCATCCAGCTATCCTGCGAAGATCGTCACTCAAAGCCTGGAGCACAGGTGTAGAGTAGGTAGAATAGAATACTCTTTATTATGTACACCATATAGATTACAGAACATAAATAAAAATATTTTACAAAGGGTGACACAATGGGCGGTCTTATCGCTAAGAGCGATCAAAAGATCGCTTTTGTGTGTACAGACAACCTTTGGATGGAATTCTAAGGGGAAGGAGAAAGAAATAATGTAGGTAGTCTACAGTGTACTATTTACATAGATTATACAATAAATATATACGTTAAGTGTATACTAGTTTAAATAATTTTATACATCTAATTAATAAATATTATACAAGAGCATAATTATAAAATATAATAATATGTTTAAAGAGAGAGGAAGTGCTTTTTTATCACTTTTAAAAGTAAACAGTGTTTGAGCACGTCTTACGGACACGGGCAAGGCATTCCAAAGCCGAACCGAGCCAGCCTTTTGGTCTTCTATAGGATGCATTCTGGCGAGTGTGCAAGGGAATTGCATGATTTAATTCCCCATCTCCGTTCCACCATCGGATGACCCGACGTACGGCGACTTTCCACCCTCACGTTGTTGAGACCACTGCGATCCGGACGAAGCGTTTCGCTTCTTCTTTTATACCGCGTACATTGAGGGACTGGAAAGATTTGCCGGCGGCGGTGTTTCCGTCACACTACAATTTGAGTGTCTTCAAGGCTAGAGTGAATAGGCTCTTAATAAACTAGCGCGGTTTACCATCAACGATCGCATCACTGCTTACCATCAGGCGGGATTGCGGTCAAGCGCTAGTTTATAATTTATATAAAAATAAACTGCCTAGCCTGAGGTCGTCCCAACTTACGTTTGTCACTTTAGTTTGCTTATTTTGTGAGCTAAGTCCACAACTTTGGTTTTCTGCCGGATCACCTCGTAGCGAGCTTGAATGTATGGACCTGCTGTACAGTGAGTGTCCATGTTTCGGCTCCGTAAGTCATAACGTGTGTATGCATATTTTAATAATGAAATTAATTTGTGTTAGATAGGTTGGTACTCTTTTGACAGCCTCCGTGGCGTAGCGGTAGCGAACGCGGCCGTTGCGCAACGAGGCGCGGGTTCGATCCCCGCACTGTGCAAATATTAGTATGCATGAATATTAGTATTTGCACTGGTCTGGTCGTGCCTCGGAAAGCACGTTAAGCCGTTGGTCCCGGTTGCCATACAAACATCTAGTGGCAGTCGTTACGGGTTGTTAGAGCCCTCAAAAGCCTAACAATTGGTCTAACTGCAATGCTTAGATATCGCCTTCGGGTTGTGGAGGTCAGACGGCAGTCGCTTCATGGAAAATATCGAAGTTTAGCCAAAATCAGCAGTTGGACTGGTAAAGCGGACCCCAGACTCTAGAAGCTGAAAAGCTACGGATGCGACTGGGATTAACGCTGAGATAGATTGGTACTCGTACGCGCGATCGAATCAGAAATGAGGAGATCCGTAGAAGAACCAAAGTCACCGACATAGGTACCGATGACCTGGTGAAGGTCGCGGAAATCCGATGGATGCGAATAGCTTAAGCCCGGTCATTCTGGAAAGCCTTGGGGGAGGCCTTTGTCCAGCAGTGAACCTCTATAGGTGGAAGAAGGAATATGTATATTAGTTGAAAGTGTTGCGTTACTATTATTATTACGTTTGCTGGACGTAGTATTTGAACGAAGATCTGCGCTGACATCAGTTACGTAGGTAGCGATTTAAGAGGGCCAAATTAAATTGGCTAGCAAAACTTCGCAGACTTGATGGGTATCTATTTAAACATGATGACTTTTTGTAGCCTACATCGTGTTCCACTGCTGTACAAAGACCTCCATTTTGATGACACAAAAAAAAAATGATGACTTTTTCGGGTCATCGACCGCAGTTACACTCTTATTACAAAACTTCACTCAAAACTAGAACAGTACCTATTAGGTACTTAAAACTCGGTTAAGAGTCATTTGATTGGTTGAAACTAGTTTTAGGACTACTTTGGTAGTGATCATAACTAAGAAAATTTTCATAATTTTTTGTTCATACTAAACTTCTAATGAAGAACTTTTGACGGTAAATAATTCTTGATAAGCATAATAATTATTATATAGATTCGTATTATGTGGGTTTCTTTTAGTACTTCTATGCAACCATCTATCGGAGAATTATTCCAGTAGATAGGTACTTCTAATTTGAAGGCTACATCTCATCATCATCCCAGCGTTAATCCCAGTTGCATCCGAAGCCTGTTAGCTTTGGAGTCTGGGGTTCGCTTTACCAGTCCAACTGCTGATATGGCTAAACTTCGATATTTTCTGTGAAGCGACTGCCGTCTGACCTCCGCAACCCAAAGGCGACATCGAAGCATTGCAGTTAGACCAATTGTTGGACTTTTGAGGGCTCCAACAACCCGTTACGACTGCCACTAGATGTTCGTATGGCAACCGGGACCAACGGCTTAACGTGCTTTCCGAGGCACGACCAGACCATTGCAAATAATCATATTCATGCATACAAATATTTGTACTGTGCGGGGATCGAACCCGCGCCACCTTGCGCAGCGGTCGCGTCCGCTACCGCTACGCCACGGAGGCTGTCAGTTTGAAGGCTACATCTGTGTATAAATAATGTCCTTCTGGTCCGTATTACAGAACGTCACTCAAAACTCAAGCTTTACTTAAGTCTCGTTTCAAGTCATTTGATTGGTTGAAACTACTTTTAAGTAATGTTTTAGCAGAGATCAATGCTTGAGTTTCCTTCTGGAATACGCACCTAAGACCGTATTTCGGGCACGGCAACCAATCTCAACGCAGACTAGCTTTCAGCGACACGGGAATCGAACCTAGGACCCCACGTTCAGCAGTCTTAACAACTTATTTAAAATATCGACTGTGGAGAATCTAGAGGCTCACACTGGCCTACAGGCTAAGCGTAGTTTATTCTGAATCTGGGTAATGAATCGGAACATATTATTATTAATTAAAAAAATAAATAAACCACAACTATACTCGCATTTGTTTTGGATAGGTAGTTAACTAAAAGTAAATAAAATATCAGCTGATTTCAGTTGTCATGTTCCTTCACCCTTCAACAAAATTTAGCAACGATGTTAACGAATTCTATTGCTTTTTGTTCCGCTACCTATCTCTCTAATCATATTAAGTAAAAAGGTCCATGGTCACTTCAGCTCACTTATTCTGAATCTGAAACGACAACGGTCGTTCTGTCGGATCACCTGTTGCGCATCAGCAGGTTTTATATGTCATCATTAGTCGACATGGGCTCTAATGAGCATCCGTCGACGACAACTCGGAGGGATCGTTCAGTCAGAACATCTTTTATCCAGCCAGTCATGCCAGGAGAAATGCCATACGCTGGAAGCTTAATCAAAAGGCCAGCGTGCCATACGCGGTCAAAGGCCCTAGAGATATCAAGGGAGACGGCAATCGTTTTCTCATTTTTCTCGAGGGCCTTGCCCCACGAATGAGTGGCATACACTAGTAGGTCGCAAATTGACCGATTGCGGCGAAACCTGTACTATTGGTCACTGAGGAGTTACTTTAAAGGTATGCCAAGAGCCGCGAGTTCAATACACGCTTCATAATCTTGCAGCTTGGAGGCTATTGAAATCGGTCGACAGTTGGAAGGATCGGCATGACTTTCATGCCGATCCTTCCAACTACCTTTTTGGGCACGGGCTGCACGTTGGCAAGCTTCCAGGACTTGGGCACTATACCAGTCCTAAATGAGAGGCGATATAAGCGCTTCAATACAGGAAACAAATCGGGCGCACAAGCCTTGAGAATAATCGCTGGTATACCATCTGGTCAACTAGCCATATTCACGTCCAGGTGACACAGTACTCTCAGAATCTTTTTGTTCCTAATGCGAACCTCGGGCATTGAGACAAATTCAGTGAAGTAGCACTGCTAGCATCCAGGCGCGAACTGAGCAAAAGCAGCAAGCAAAGAGAGATGTAAAGAGACCTGCTTTCTCTCCCGCCGTATGAGCCAGAGTTCCATCAAGCTTAACCGGTGGAGGCAGTGTTATTCATCGATCTTGTCGTAAGATGAACGGTCTCGCGCACGCGTACTTTGAATTAAATGACGCGTAAATTTCTCTATTTGTATTTGTTTTTTATTTTACTAAAACCGAATATCCATGAAAAATAAACATGTCATTATTTTTTATTTGCTTTTGTATGATTTTTATTAATTAGATGTATATAAGTATTTATTGGACTAGTATGATACACTTAACGTGTATATTTATTATATAAATTAAGTAAAATTGTAAATAGTACACTGTAGACTGCCTACATTATTTCTCTCTCCTTCCCCTTACTATTCCATCCAAAGGTTGTCTGTAAAAGATCGCTCTTAGCGATAAGACCGCCCATTGTGTCACCCTTTGTAAAATTTTTATATTTATGTTTTTGTAATCTATATGGTGTACATAATAAAGAGTATTCTATTCTATTCTATCCCGGTGTTTGTGAAATGAATACCGGTATTAATTGCACCTAAATTTGGCCCGGTATTCCGGTATTTTCGAAATTCGGTATCCCGGTTTGCGACCCCTAGTCTGCATAGTTTCATTCGCGAAGGCACCTATTATGGATTCATAGGTACCAGATTAGATAGGGTAGAGATTAGATTAGGTAGGTTCTTGGCGTATTCGTGTTTTAGCTTGAAACTCAGTACCTACAGTTTACGGATGACAGCAGGTCACGCTCCCCGAAACTGTCAAATATTCCCAATCAACCTTGAGTCTTAAGGCTGTAGAGATAAAGTTGAAAATCCAATAAAGAGATCCGACAGATTGTAGAAGCTTGATGTGCTGTGTGTCTAAGTTTTATCTATTTTAGATATTGTCCTATATATTGTATAACATTATACAGGCTGATGTTTTTAAGATTTTGCGTTTTAATTTAGTTAATGCTACATATTAGGTAGAAGAAAGTACTAAATCGTATATTGTATATCTTTAAATTTTCAGGAAACCCATGTTATGCACAAATTCAATGGAGACTTTTATGGATCAAATTTGAAAGTGAGCCTCATTGGGTATTTGAGAGGGGAGAAGAATTTTAAATCTTTGGATGACCTAATAGAAGCAATCAAACAAGATATAAAGAACGCAGAAGACGCCTTGGAGCTTCCTGAAGCTCAACTAGTAAAGGCTAATACTTTTTTCGAAAAAGTAGACTGAAGCTTTCATGCAATTTTATAGACAAATTTATTGTAGTATAAATACTACTAACTGTTATGTTTATTGACATTGTTGTTAATTTAATTCCAATTATGAATATTTGTTATTTTTATAGAATTGCCTTGTTTTAATTTTACTTATTACAGTCTTAATTGTAATATAAAACAAGAGGCTGGATGATTTTTCATTAATTTATAGCAACATAAAAGTTAGTTTGCAATACTATCACATTATCACTTAATCGGAAAAAAATATAATATGAGCCTGCATTAATAAATAATAAGATAAATTATTTAAGCAAATATATGAGTGATATTCCTTGACCTTGTGATATTTTTAAAAAAATTCAATGAATTTAGTTTATGAAAATAAAAATATTTTAAATAAAAGGTACATTTATTCTAAAGAATCAAACCACAAAATTCCCTTTGAAAAAGCCTTTTATTGGTAGTGCTTATCTGGATCCATTTTAACAAACTTTTGTAAAATATCGCTCCTCCTCACATTGGAAATAAAAGAATCTTAAAGTAAATAGGGCTCTCTCTCCAGGATGATTAATGTTGTTTTCTTCTAAATGAACAGCCTGAAACAGAAAAATAATTTGTTAGTAAAGATTGAAAGGCTGGCTTTCAAGGCAAAAAAATATAATAATTATGATGTATCAAAGAAGAAATATTTATAATGCAGAAGATGTGAGTTTTACAGTGGTGACTCAGGGTGAGTGACCACTGTAAAACTCACATCTTATTGTCACTTTGAAATCATCAATTTGTTTTTGCTTTCTATTAATCTTTTATGGAGTTTTTTTTTCCATAAAGAATAATTATGTCACCCTGATGCATTGTGTGCAACCTAATACGTATAATATTATAAAGTGCAATGCAGATGAGGCTAGTATCTGACAATGGTGAGGACAGAATGATATTAAAGCCTATATTATCATTCCAGCACTACCAAGTAAACTATTGGTATGTTGAAGTGCTGAAGGGTTTGTACGAAAACGCCACCATATCAGTCCGAATACAGGACCAGACCTTGAAACCAATACCTCTGCAGCATGGTGTCAGGCAGGGAGATGTGTCTCTGAAACTGTTCAACTCTGCATTGGAGACGTCTTTACGGTTCTGGACTGGAAAGGACTGGACATCAACATCAATGGCGATTACATTACACACCTTCGGTTTGCTGATGATATCGTAGTCATGACTGAGACCGCCGAGGACCTGAGTACACCTGACGCTCGAAGACCTTAGTAGAGCCTCCGAGTGAGTCAGTCTTAAAATGAACATGGACAAGACTAAGGTCATGTCTAATGGCCATGTTGTGCAGACTCCTATAAAAATTGGAGACTGTTCTCGAAGTTGTCGCCAGTTAAGTATACCTGGGACAAACGATCCAGTTAGGTAGGTCCAACTTCGAGAAAGAGGTCAATCGTCGAATCCAACTCGGCTGGGCTACTTTCAGGAAGCTACATAGAATCTTCTCGTCCAAAATACTGCAGTGTCTCAAGACAAGTTTTTGACCAGTGTGTTGCAGTGATGACTTATGGAATTGAGACATGGTCACTAACAATGGGCCTTATAAGAAGGCTCAAGGTCACTCAAAGGGCAAAAAAATTGCAACACTAAAGTGGCAGTGGGCTGGATACGCCCGTAGCCCGTAGGACCGATGCCCGATGGGGCCGACGGGTTCTCGAGTGGCGACCACGCACTGGAAGACGCAGGGTGGGTAGGCCCCCGACAAGGTGGACCGCCGACCTGGTGAAGGTCGCGGGAAACCGCTGAATGCGGGAGGCGCAGGACCGGTCGTCGTGGAGAACCTTGGGGGAGGCCTATTGTCCAGCAGTGGATGTCTTTCAGCTGAAATGATGATGATATTATCGTTCTTAGCAAAGGCTTGACACCCATGGACTCCCAAACAAGCACACTCTGCAAGGATATGATGTACATCTTCAATAAATCCACAGGCAGAATAATTTTATCAACTTTGTGTATTAAGTCTGAAGCTATTGAGCGTTATGTGTCCAGATCAGACCCATAAAGCAGTTACTAAATCTTGCCTACCCCTCCTGCCCCACTTTTTTACTTTCCAAAATAACTGTTCAATAAATATCTATGTCAGAGAATGACAAAAATGTAGACATATCAATGGCCCCGATTCACTTGTTCACAAACTGAACTAAATTGAAGTTCAGTGCATATTTTTCTTTCTATTTCATTAACAAAAGGATAGAAAATAACATGTCAGTTTAGACCTGTTAAATTAGTCCGTGCTTGACTATATCAATGTGTTTTTGCTCACCATGTTTATAATATAAGATTACAAGGAGCGGTTGAATCAACATGAAAATGAGCTAGCAGCTAAAGGCCTCTTGAATAGACAAGAAGATATAATTCAGTTGAAAAGATAGAAGAAGAGAATACTCAAACTAGATGAAAGACGATAAATAATTGTAATCAAAGAACAGCATCGGTGACTGTTTAATGAAACATCACCAACATAATACAAAAACCTATCAAATTAAAAAAAAAAATTACCATGCACAATGGTCCGCTGGAGGGACTGAGTGCGGAAACCAAACTAATAACATAGAAACCTATCAAATCTGATTATGGCTGCAATAGCCGATTGCAGATAAAATAAATAAAAAAAAAATGTTTATAATCACATCTATTGTATCTTCTATCCTTTTCTCGAATGTAATAAAGAGAAAAAGATGCACTTAAAATGAGTATAGGTTTTGAACAAGAGAATCGGTTCCAGTGATTATCTATAGTATAGCTAAGTGCATTAACAAGCAAACAAAAAACATTGCACAATAGGTGCAATGCAAATAAAACTGTTATTTTATTGCACAATTAGGACTAACATCAGTAATTCAATAGAATAACCATATTCATTACAATAATTAACTTATTAGGGGCACACATTTCTATTTACTGTCAGACAACCTTCCTTGAAGCATGTATATCGACGTGTTTTTGCTTGCCATGTTTATAATCGTGTCTATTGTATCTTCTATCCTTTTCTCAATGAATGAAAAAGAAGCACTTAACCTAAAATTAGTATAGGTTGTGAACAAGAGAATTGGCACCAGTGATTATCTAAAATATAGTTAAGAGCATTGACAAGCAAACAAAAAACATTGCACAATAGGTGCAATGCAAATACAACTGTTATTTTATTGCACAATTAGGACTAACATCAGTAATTCATTAGAATAACCATATTCATTACAATAATTAACTTATTAGGGGCACACATTTTTATTTACTGCCAGACAACCTTCTTCGAAGCTTAGGTTGTTTGCTCAGTTTAACGAGCAATTGTCACTCTTCTATTTGGAGTTGATTGTAGATAAAGATCTCTCACATAAACATATTCATACTTAAGCATGTAAACACAATCTTGACATTCTTACAGTACAGTAAAATAATATTACAAGAGTGGGGGGTGAACACCAAGACGAGAACAGAGTGTAACAAAAGAAAAGACAATGTCCACCCCTATTAAGTTGGGGTAAGAGTACGACAATGATGATTACGAAAATAAGGTCACCACTGATCTTTTGCACAACTTTACAAGTATGTATTTAAGAAAACCAAAGCTGTCTGCGGATGGTGATACCCATGGTTTAGAATCATACATGTTTTTTGTTTAAAACAATCCTAAATATGCAAGCAGTGCTGCATTGTGACAGGCAAGCAGTTAATAACATAATTCAGTATGAATGAGGATCATAGTAAGGGTACAAGCTTTTCTGTTGAAAATTCACCTATAATTTGATATTACAGATACGAATTTTAACAATATTCAAAACATAGCCTTTAAGCTATGTTTGGCAATGTGGTGTAATAATAGTAATAAAAGTACCACAACTGTCAAGTTTCTGAACAGTGAAATCTCGAACAATGCGATTTGTATACATGAAAGGTGTGAAAAATCTTACCCTCCGTTAACCTAGCGCGACCACCGGTGGGCTGGCAAAGGATCGTTGAGCAACCTGCGCATACGACCACCCTTTGCGCGTGACTGAATACAGTTGTGATTTTGTAGCAGCCAGGGCACTTGACATCCATGAAGTATGAGTTCGGATGTGGCACCAGCCTCTTCAACTTGTGTTTCCTTTTCTCCGACGCGGGAGAAGGATGCAGTAAATCAATTGCGAGCTGAAATCCCGAAGACGCACATTTAGGTTATTTGGTCACTTCCGAGTACATAGTGGATGTTGGAACATAAAAAGCACTGATTGAACTCTAACAGCCTCATTCTGGTTAAAACTATGAAACAATTGTCCAAAATTTTCAAGTTTTTGTTAGTTATTCATCTGACATGTCAGGTACTGCCATGTGTATCCGCTTGTTTGGACAAAACTCATTTGCGACTTTGGCTATGAAAGGCACTATTACAAACTACCAGAAATATCAGAAAACAATAACGAACACAGAAAACTTGTGATATCATTGAACACAGTGAGATAATTTACTCAGATAAATAAAAATACACACCGGCATGGTTACAGCTTTGATGCAGAACCGGAAAAGGAAAGGCTGCCAATTGCCAACGACAACGGAAAATATCTTTTTACACATAGACAAAACGATAAGGGTGCGTTCATTTTTTTAATTTTATTTGTTGAAAATGTTCCGTACTAAATTATTTATGTGAAAGTTGAGGATAGAAATAAATGACAAAATATAAAAGCTTGACAGACATCTGCAATTTTCTTGACTTGACTTGCCACAGCAAAAACTGCTTCTATATTTTAGTGTTATAAATGATTATTATAGAAAACTTTGTTTAGGAAAAAACATGTGATTATAATTCTTGAGTATATAAAATCAATGTAAACGCAACTTAGAGCATTTTAATACCAGTCTACCTAAGTATGGCTTTAAAACTACAACCACGACGGTATTAAGGTTCAAAAGTCGAGTATCTAAACAATAGTTTAAAAAAACATAATAAACTCTGGTGACATAAGGTCTTCTCTGGTGATTATCATGAATATTCATGATGTTCCCAGGCTGTATGGCGTACCATGCCTTTGCCTTTTCCGTTCAGAAGTACCGAAAGAAGTGAACCAAAAAAAAAAAAGAAATGTCAAGAATTGGCGTTACAATGTCAAAAATTGACAACAGAAAGCTAACCTAATTAAAGTAATTAACCTGCTTTACTTACTCGAATTCCTACAAATAGGCAAATTATCTGAAGGTTTCGTATCTTGAACATCAATAAACCATTTATTTGTACTTCATAATTTATTTGACTTAATGGCTGACGAAGAATACGAGGCAGAAGATGCGGGAGCAGACTACGACGATATCGCCGAGGACGATGACAACATTGAAGAGACAGAAGAACAGGAGGAAGAAGGATTTAATGTACAGTGCCTCTTGCCCGGCCAAGCTGGCGGAGGAGTCGAGAAGTCTAAGCGTATAACTTCGCGGTACATGACCAAGTACGAACGAGCGAGAGTTCTGGGTAAGGTTATGTTTCGAGCTCAGATACTTACATAGTACCCTTTTCGAACCCTGCTATGTTTGTAACGTTATTCGTGTACTGATTGCTGATCTTAAGTGTAAAAACAAATGATAACAATTATAGTAAACAACTAAAGCCAGACCAAAAAGACAAACTGATTTTTCTATTTAAGGTATAAGTGATTTAAGTTCTTTATTACATTTCAGGAACAAGGGCATTGCAGATTGCCATGTGTGCCCCAGTAATGGTTGAGCTGGAAGGTGAAACGGATCCTCTACAAATAGCAATGAAAGAACTGAAGCACGGCAAGATTCCGATCATTATCAGGCGATACCTCCCAGACCATTCCTATGAAGATTGGAGTATAGATGAACTTATTATCATAGATCACTAGAGAGGAGCTGCAGTCTTTTTATAGACCTTCATCAAACTCATAATTTCAAGGCCATTTTATTTCATTAGGTGGCAATTAGATATGATGTAACTTGTATGTCCTGTTTGCATTAAGTGTGCTGCGTAATGACATAACTTCAAAAATTGGAAAATTAAGTAATAATCACATGCATTCGCAATGGTATGCCGTATGGTCGTTACGGATAAGGGACATTAATTTAACAGACCACCAATCTAACAGAATGTCAATAATAAAGTACCCATTAGCTCATTGGCTGTGTTCTGGATAATTTAGGACCATTCAACACAACCTTGTATTCATTAATTTGTGTTACATAGCATACTATTGCTTTACTCCTACATATAAACATTGTAAAATTTAATACTTGTACATACAACAGCAGCAAGCTACCCTAAACTGTCAAATATTTCCAAGCAAGCTTGAGTCTTAACGTCTTGTCAATAAGGTTGAAAATTTAATAAAGAAATATAACAGGTTGTAGTAGAGAGATTTGTCGGGAAAGTTAAGCTGGGTGTCACACTCATTATTCATTGGACTTTTAATTATTTATACTGTTGTTTATCAAATAAAAATGTGTGATTTATTTAGTAAAAGTGCATTCAGTAAATAATTCATAAATAATTGGCTTTTCTAACAATCTCAACACGTGACATGGGCTAAATGCACAAACTGTGCAAAGCTAAAGAAGAAGATTGTAGTAGATTGACATGCTGTCGTCTGTACATAATTTTAGTGAACTTTGGCTATGGTCTTGATTTTATCATCCGTCATTTTCATTAGACATCCAAAAACTGGAATGTCACATAATTATAAGTTAATAGTTTTAAGAAATAAATTAAGATTTTATACATACCTTTTTTGTTTTTTTTTTTGCTAATTACCTCTGTAACTTTCGTTTCATAATCGAATGGCAGTTTATCACAAAATGTTACAAAATAGTAGTGTAGTCAATAAATAAAATAATTTGAAAGTAAAAAACCTTTTTAAAAGCAAGGCATTATCTAAAGGTAAAATCTTACTGTTAACTTATAAAGTCAATCCACATTTGACACAATTATATGATAAAAAAACTTGTCAAGAGATTTAAGTACTCATAAATACTTAATATAAAAATTTTAGTAGATAAAATTATTCACATCTATTGTATAATTTTCTTGTTCATCTACACCAGGGATGGTGGATCCTGGGTGGGCACGTAGGCAACCATTGGATACAGTAACTTAAAACAATCTGGCACACAAGTATTTAAAACTGGTTTTTCGGAAAATGGCTAGGTAGCCATTTCCCGAAAATAAAAGCCAGACGGAAAATAAAAACCATAGTAGGCTAGGAGCCTACTGTCCATAGGATAAATTTAAAGATAAGGGGCTGACACTGGAGCCTTGTGGAACTCCAACATTGACTACTATTATATAATGTTAATAAAGTGGCTACACACTAATTATTGATATATACAATTGACTTATTGGTTAATTCGAAATTACAGGGATGCATTAAATACTACGTTTGTTCCTACTCAACAAGATAATCCAACACAAAGCCTTACTATCTTACACGGTTACCGAGGTAATATTAAATTATGCGATCGCCTGTGAATAAAAAAACACACTTAAATTGTAGTCCGACGGAAACATCGCCGCTGGCAAATTGGTCCAGTACCTCCATGTACGCGGTATAAACGAAGAGGCGAAACGCCTCGCCGGGTCGTAGATGGTGTCAAAATCAAAAGTCATTTATTTAAATTAGGCTGAGAATCAGCAATTTTTGAACGTCAATATTACGACAGTCTCTCAAAACGCCCACCCATCGACACGTCCTAGTGCTTTCGCTGAGAAAAAGAAGTGGCGGAACAAACTCCCCAGCAGCACAGCTGTCTGTTCATTTAAAAACACGTGTCTTTATACAATACTATGTATAGTGATGAGCACAGGAAAATACAACAACAATGACATTGTTAAAAAAAACATTGAAAAGGAAATGTAAATAAGTAAAAACTTATTACCTAAATAAAAGCCCCAGGTATAAAGGGCGTGACAGCTCACATATTTGCGTTGTAAAAAAGTAAATTATATGAACTTATATAATGTGTCACTGGGTAAGCTAATTCCGGAGAAAGAACACAAACATTGTCTTGAGAGCGACCAGCTATTCTTATCATATAAACAGTCATTTACGGACTAATAAGCCTTTGAACAAAGCTTGGATTTGATTTGTGCTTTAAATGCAATGTAAGTCTAGCAAAGCAGAGGCTATATTGTTATAAAAAGGTATACCAAGCCTAACAAAAGAGTTATGAACCTTTTGAAGTCGGTGAAAAGGGGCTCGCAGTTTGTCCATAATTCTGGTGTTAACATTATGAATGTTACTGTATATGTATTTGGTGTACATGTGAATATTTTGCCTAACATATAAGATGTTGGCTTGGCTAAGATAAATTGCGAAGCAACCGTGAGAATACCAATATCTTTAAAGAAATCTCTCAAAGTAACCCTGACACCGAACTCGTAAATTGCTCATACAGCTCATTTTTGGAGTACAAATATATTTTGTATCTCAGCGGCTTTGCCCCGATATAATACCGCAGGACATAACGCTGTGGAAATAACTATATTAGACTAAATGAACTGTAACAACGTCAGTATATTGTCTCAGTTTCCTGACGGCGGCGGCGGCGTAGGCGGCCGAACTGGGCCTTCCTGCTAGGGTTGATGTGTGGTCCCCACTGAAGTTTGGCATCTACTGTTATTCCCAGGAAAACTGCCGAGCCCACAGTTTCAAGCAAGTCTTTATCTAAAATGATGTTGGGTCCTAGATTTCTAACGTTAGGCAAGGCGACACACATTTCGTTTTCTTGGTGTTAGAACTACTTAGGTTATTTGATGTAAACCAATCCGTAACTGTTGAGAGTGCACTGTTTACTTCGTCAAAATCATGTTTATTGTATTCTTGTCTATTTTCAAAATTAGAGAGCTATCATCTGCAAACAGCGCAACGTCACAGATGCCCTTTAAATAAAATGGTACATCATACTAAAAACAAGAATGGACCCAGTATTGAGCCTTGCGGTACACCTAACTGAACTGGTAGCCCGGAAGATTTCACACAATTAATATCTACACACTGTAATCTATTATGTACCTAAATAAGAACTGATTATGTGAGCGCTTCATTTTCGACACCGTAATGGCGGAGTTTACGCAAAAGTAGGTATGTCATAGTGCACGCAATCAACAACGTAATATCAAAAACGTAACGGAGATGGGGGAATTAAATCCTGCAATTTCCTCGCACACTCTCCAAAATGCATCCTGTAGAACACCGACAGGCTGCAGGCTACTCTTCTCCTGTGCTCCAGGCTTTGGAGGTCATTTTGCGCTAAATTTGGGTCGCCAATTAGCCTCTTCGTACGGCTCTCCATCGAATCCAAAGTAGCCAGGTGGCATTTTGCAGCACCTGCCCATCTCCGTTCCACCATTGGACGACCCGTCGTACAGCGAGCTTCTACCCTTACGTTGCTAACACCACTACGATCCGGACGAAACGTTTCGCCTCCTCTTTTATACCGCGTACATCGAGGGACTAGAACAATTTGGCAGCGGCGGTGTTTCCGTCGGACTACAATTTGAGTGTCTTCAGGGCTAGAGTTAATGGGCTCACTACAATAATAAGCTAGTGCGCTTTACCATCAACGATTGCGCCACTGCTTACCACGAACACACGAACGGACCTGTGCTTTGTATAACATTAGAAGCTGTCCTGATGTGAAGTACCGCCGGACCTTTGCCGTAATGCCAAGTTTGTTGGCAGCCACCTTGTCTTTGGACTCAATGAACCGCCCTAATTTTAGGTTCAAGGATATCTCAATTCCCAAAATCTGAAGGTAGTCACTGCACTCCAAGGATATGTTCCAAAAAGTAGAAGTCAAGGTGAACGTGCTTCTTTTGGCGGTAAATAGACACGCTTGTGTTTTGGCGGCATTGAATGCTACAAGACTGGCTTTGCCCCATTCGGAGACTGCCTGTAGTAGGTACAACCGTACAACATTCGTACGTTATACCATAGCCTCTCTTTCGAACCGGATTGATTCCTTACTAGACCGAACACCCGGCAATTTCTCTCCACAACTCTGCTGTCATTTGTATACCCATAGATGCCAGGCGTCAGCAGATCGTTAATATGCAGCAGGAACAGAGTTGCAGAGAGAACAGATCCCTGAGGAACACCGGCATTAGTCGACATGGGCTCCGGTGAACATCCGTTAACAACAACTCGGAGGGACTGTTCAGTCAGGAAATCTTTTACCTAGCCAGTCAGGCAAGGGGAAATGCCGTACTCTGGAAGCTTACTCAAAAGGCCAGCGTGCCATACCCAGGCGAAGGCCATCGTCATAAGTAGGGATTCGATAGATAAACAATGTTTTTGGTTTCAAGAGATTTCTGCAGTGTCAGAAGGTAGGTCCTATAATGTTATGGAGATTTTCACTGAAAAGCCTATAATGCTTCAACTAAGTACATAGTTAAAGCTGTTATTTAGATTCTTGATTCAGTACTTAAAAGTTTTTCAACAAACCATCGGTATAGATATACATATACCATCGAGCACATATCCAATAGAGAGGTAATGTCACTAGTTTTGTTCGAAAACAAAATACGAAAAAATGCTGCGCCGGCCGCTGCACTCTGATTGGCCGACTCAAGGTCAAGTATTGCACTAGAGTAGGGCAACAGAAATATAATTGTTTATATCGATATCGATAATGTTCCAATGTTTGTTTAGCGTATTAAAATACTTTATTTTATTTCTCATAATACTACATGGTCCATTAGACAATATTTAAATAAATAAATTAAGAACAGATACCGAAACATATTTCAACTCTTGAGACCTTATCGAGGTCGCATCTACTTAAATGATTCGATAAAATAACTTACTACCTATTACTTTGAATACACATAACATATTTAAAATTTGCCTTGAAATGTATTCAATTTATTACATTTTCTAGGTAATTTGTTTGTTTACCCTTTTTGGTTAATATCGATACACAATGTCAGTAGCACAATGCAACACTAGTAAAACCCTTAAAGGATAGAAAAGGATGGCATAATATCGGTTACACTTAGTAAGAGCAAGACGCATAGACAAGTACCTGCTGTTTGGTTTTTTTGACCAGTTCAACTTGAGCCCTGATAAATGGACGCAAAGTGAATTAAATCATAGTTTATTGATACTTTCCGATGAAACGAGATTCTGTCTGTTTTATAATTCGATGTTCCGCTGTTTTTTCCACACCACCGAATAGAACAACACGACATTATGGGGTACAATACCAAACTTTGAATATTTTCAATAGTATCGGGAGACGTACGCACAGGTCACTACTTGGTACCGTACTGTTTTAGTGAAATCGTGAGTTGTTAGTTATACAGGACAAATCACAGATATGCTCGATGACATATACTTATTTACAAAATATCCTGTCAAAGAATTATTGGTAGTAGGAGTTTTTATCGGTGGTAGGCCATAACATCGGCTGCTGGCAGAACTTACCACCCACCAGACAAAGGCTTGCCGCCAAGCGATTCGTCGTGTTCCGGCATGATGTCTGGTGAAGCCGTATGGAGGACGGGTCTGAGCAGTTGTGTTGCGATGTGTGCCGGGTACGATGCGTCAAATGTTGTTGTGTCGGGAGTTTGGTCGTGGAGGGTCTCCACATCTATCTCCCTCTGGCGCAGCATCGTTGGTCGTGTTGTTGGGTTTAACGTTGCACCACCTCGCTCAACTGCCGTCTTCCTTCCTATTCACTAAGTTTTTTTTTAAGTGATTGGGTTTAAGACGCTGTGAATAGCAAACTTTTAGGTATTTGAGGGGGTGAAGCAGATGAAGTGGGACACGACTAGCCCCGCCCACTGCGGGGCGCGGGGCGCTCCGCGCGAGTACATCGATGCGTGAGGTGAGGCGTCGTGCATCGAGAAATACGCACGTTCTATTAAATCTATACCAACCATTCTCTATTCCATCTACATTTAGAAGCGTAATTTCACAATCCAACCGCGAGGTATGGTTGGCTCTGTTCGTCACAGTCCCGGTTCGCATTAGACGAGCAGGAGGTTCGAATCCCACATCCGTTCACTTTACCTTGCGATTTTCGAAAATGTATATTTTATACATATTTTCATTTTTTTTTTATTACTTTTGTTTTCTTTTTTATTTTTATAATGCGCTTTGTCCGTTCTGCTTAAATTTTTTGTGTTATGTCCTTTTTTACCCGACTGCCAGGAGGGTTATGTTTTTAACTCCTATCTTGTATGTATTATTCTTTATTACCTAGTATCTCCAGAACCGCTGAACGGATTTTCACATTTGAGGTATCGTTAGATTTGCCTTAATTGCCCAACTGCTACTAGCTAGGTGACATTTTAAAAAAAACCAAAATGGCGAATGTGTGACGCCATATTGTGAGATATAAAGAAATAAATTTCTACCAACCATATGGAGTGGGATATCAAAATGAAGGATTTGAAACACTGATTCTAAATATGTATATAACTTAATATTAAATGGAACAAAATAAAAGAATTACATTTTTTTCTGCCAAGCATATCGAGTTGGGTATCAAAATTAAGGATTTTAATCACTGATTATAAGAAATATATTGATTCTAAATATATTTTATATGAAAAAGCCTTTATATATAAAATTGCCGTTTAATAGGAAAATTTTTTTTTGTATTAATTGAAGTAAATACCCATGCAATCAATATATTTTTGCCAACACAGTGGCAGTTTATTAATTCTTAAAGAAATCAGCTGGACGAGAGGCAAGTGGCAGTCCCGAATGGGGCAATGCCAAACTTGTAGCATTCAGTACAGCCAAAACACAGGCGTGTCTTTTCACCCCCAAAAGGAGCCCGTTCACCTTGGCTCCTACTTTTCGAAATGTATCCTTGGAGTGTACCGACCGCCTTCAGCTTTTGGGAGTTGAGATTTCCTCCAAGCTAAACTTTGAGCGGTTCATAGAGTCCAAGGCCAAGGCGTCTGCCAAGAAACTTAGCGTTATCGCAAAGGTCCGGCGGTACTTCACACCAGGACAGCTTTTAATGTTGTACAAAGCACAGGTCGGTTCGTGTGTGGAGAACTGCAGCCACATTTGGGCTGGTGCTGCTAAGTGTCACCTGGCCACTTTGGATTCAGTGGAGAGGCGGGCGAAGAGGCTGATTGGTAACCCCGACTTAACTCGAGACGGTCTCCAAAGCCTAGAGCACAGGCGTAGAGTAGCCAGCCTTTCGGTCTTCTATAGGATGCATTAATTCCCCCATCTCCGTTCCACCATCGGACAACCCGTCGTACGGCAAGTTTCCACCCTTACGTTGTTAACACCATTACGATCCGGACGAAGCGTTTCGCCTCCTCTTTACCGCGTACATCGAGGGACTGCAACAGTTTGCCAGCGGCGGTGTTTCCGTCGGACTACAATTTGAGTGTCTTCAAGGCTAGAGTGAATAGGCTCTTAAGAAACTAATAGTGCGCTTTACCATCAACGACTGCGTCACTGCTTACCATCAGGCAGGATTGCGGTCAAGCGCAGGTTAATAATTTAATTTAAAAAAAAATCTATTCAAATTCTGGAAAAAGTAGTAGTCTGTAGGCGAAAAGTCTGGTGAGTAGGGCGGATGATGAGGAGCCTCCAACCCCACCAACCTTTTATTGCAACTTGAAGACTGTCTGTTGTGCGGTATGAGGTCGCGTGTTGTCGTGCAGGAGCAGCGGAGAGGTGCGATTTACCAATGCTGGTTGGAGGTGTGCGAGTTTCTCCATCATTGTGTTCAGTTCTTCACAGTACACATCTGCAGTAATGCTCATCCCGTTTGGTAAGAAGATGTGATGAATCACACCGGTTAGACCACCAAACAGGGACCATCGCTTTTCTAGGGGTAAGATTTCGTTTGGGGCATTGTTTAAGCGCTGAACCAGGATCTAATCAACTTGGTAAGCGCTTGCGGTGAGCAAACAGAATCCAGTTTTCATCGCAGGTAACAATGTGTTTCAAAATTCCTTCATTTGTCTGTTGAGCAGTGCCAGGCACGTATCGCGTACTTCGCGCTGGCGATCATTGAGTTCGTTAAAGCAAGATAAAATTAATTTGAAATTAGAATTATTAGCCAAACGGGTTTTTTTATTTGAAATGGCCAGTACTGCAGAATGGCAATTTAATAAGTAAAGAACTATTATAACGTGCAGTATAAATTATAAATGGAAAGAAAAAAATCTGCTACATTAATATGTATACAATATGTAAAGAAAACCCTGTCCGACCCATAAGGATAGTAAAGGTTAGGTAAACACTTGACCAACTAAAATATAAAATTTTACATAATCATCATAGTAACAATACTAATGAATTTTGAAATAATACTTTTTTCCCGGGAATTAGTTCCAATTTCCCCGAAATTTGGTGATTTTAAAAAAGTGACAACACCGGTATTATTATGAGCGAATAGCGATGCGACCACGTGCCGCGTGCCCTGCCCCCCGCCGCCCGCGGAAGGGGTTGCTTACAGTACATGTATTAAGTTACCTCTTTTTGCGAAATAATATTAATTTTTAGGGGGAGTTTTTTTTTAAGTTTAACCTGTCTTTGTAGCCATTACTTGAATCAGTTATCGATACCTAACAATACCTTCACGGATCGGACAGGGTTTTCTTTACATTTTAGCGCGTAGGGCGTGTTGTGTAATTAAAACGCGAATAGGTATAACGTTGTATATTGCACGTAAGTCTAGAGTACAATGTATGCTATAAGCTACCTAATTACAAGAGGAGAGACGCGACTATGTTACAATGTAAAATGTCTGATAATAATGTGTGATAATATGATAATATGATGAATATGATAATGTGATGTCTTACGAGCTATGCACAAGCTTAAATACTAGACAATAATACAGCTATCTCTAAACCGGAGTGGGGCTGACTGATCGGGCGTTCTTGATGCTGATTTGTTGATCGTGGGAGAACGTGCCGTCTGATTGGCCGGTGGACCGGGCCCGCGCCTTCGGTCCACGTGCAAGGCGGTTCGATATGGTCAGCGCGCTTTCTCCGGCGGCGCACAATGGGTTAACAGAATCGCGTCGTCCCCGGAACTTTCTCCAACGAACAATGGAACAGATGTGCGACAATGTGCGACACCCTCGCTGAGGCGGTCAGGACCCACGCTCTTTGTCTTACATACACCTTTGTTTTCCAAGATCCTTGTTTGACACTGGTATGATTTATTGTGCACCGTTTCGCGGAAAGTCATCAATCGTAGGGACGTCAATAGTTGGGCAATTCTTTGTGTTATTGTTGTATTGTAGCGACTGCGACCATCGCTACAGTACTCTCCCCCTCACGGCGAAGCATACGTGGCGTGCAGGCGTCTTAACGATCCTGCCTGACCTAGTACGTTGTTCTCTCGTATGCTGGGCTGGGAGTAGGCTGGATTGCTCGTCTGCGGTCGCTGCAGGTGCTGGAGTCTTGGCTGTGGCTTGCTCGTCTGTGGTAACTGCAGGTGCTTGACTGGTCTCGCTGTTTGTTTGCTTGGGATCGTCTTCTGTGTTGATAGTGTACGCAGGTTTGAGGCGATCGATCGATATGTTGCTTGATCGTCCGGGTAGTTGTATTGTGAAGTACTTTTCCTTGCGTTCGATGATCTGGTATGGACCTTGGTATGGATGCTGCAGAGGTTTGCGGACGGTGTCGTCGCGTACAAACACGTGGCTACATGTTTGTAGATCGTTGTGCACGATCATACATCGCTTGTTTGCATGCGATTTATATGTGGGTGTGAGCTTCGTGATGATGTCGTGCAGGTGATTGACATAGTCGTGATCCATCGTCGGTGTGGCTGGAGTTGGTGATATGAAGTCGCCTGGTAGGCGTATAGCTTGACCGTAGGTGAGTTGCGCTGCGCTTGTGTCAGAGTCGGAGCGGATAGCGGCTCTTAGACCCATTAGAACAGTAGGCAACTCGTAGATCCATTTGTTGCTGTTTTCTAGTCTAGCCATGAGTGCGGCTTTCAACGATCTGTGCCAACGCTCGACGATTCCATTACTCTGCGGGTGGTAGGCAGTAGTGCGGGTTCTGTCTGCGCCGAGTAGTTGAGCTAGGTCTTTGAATAGTCGACTTTCAAACTGTCGTCCTTGATCGGTTGTGATTCTTATTGGACAACCGAAACGGGATATCCAGACTTCGTATAGCTTTCTTGCGACGGTTTCAGCGGTTGTCTCTTGAAGTGGTACAGCTTCAGGCCATCGAGTGCACCGGTCGATCATGGTGAGTAAGTATTTGTGTCCACATGCTGATGTAAGTAGCGGACCAACGATATCGATGTGGATATGTTGAAATCGTTCGCTCGGTGGGAATGTTGCGATGTCGCTATGATTGTGTCGCTGTATTTTGGAGAGCTGACACGAATTGCATGCTTTGGTCCACTCCCCGATGTCGGTGTTCATTGAGGGCCAAAAGAATCGTTCTTGCATCAGCTTCCGTGTAGCTCATACTCCGGGATGACTTGGACTGTGCACGGCGTTGAAAGCTGTGCGACGAAAGTCAGCTGTTAGATATGGACGAACATGTGACGTTGATGTTTCGCAGAATATTGGCTTGTTGGTACCAGGTAAGATGATTTTCTTGAGTTGTATGTTGGTCTGTTGAGATAATGCAGGTAAACAGCTGTCGTTTTCTTGAGCTTGAGATAACTCGTCGTAGTTGATAGGTGATGGCGTGTCGATTGTCTCGACGCGCGATAGTGCATCTGCGACAATATTTTGTGCCCCGCTCACGTGTCGGATATCAGTAGTAAACTCGCTAATGAAGAGCAATTGGCGGATTCGTGGTGTGTCGTTATCAGACGGGGGCTTGCGAATTGCGTAAATCAGCGGTTTGTGGTCAGTATAAATGATGAGTTCTCTGCCTTCAAAGATTTATCGAAAGTGTTTTACGGCCGTAAAAATCGAAAGGAGTTCCCTTTCATTTGTGCTATATCTCTTTTGTGTTTCGGAGATTTTTTTTGAAAAATATCCGAGTGGCACCCATTGTTTATTGTTACGCAATTGTTGGAGAGACGCGCCGGCGCAGGTAGCCGACGCATCGCAAAACAAAGCGATCTTGTCGTCGGGCGACCGGGATGGGTAAGACAATAACGCAGCATCTATTATGCTCTGTTTGCACAACTCGAAGGCTTTTGTTGACTGATCGTCCCATGCTACTTCCGTTTTGTCTCGTTTTTTTGAGTTATGAAGAAAGGCGTGTAACGGTGCTTGTATCTCGGCCGCATTCCTAACGCTGTCTCTATAGAAATTTATCATCCCCATAAATCTTCGTAAGTCTTGAATGGTTTTCGGTTTGGGGTATTCTATTATTGCGTTGACCTTGTCCTGCAGTGGCTTAATTCCCGCGCTTGATACTTCGTAACCTAGGAACTTGACTGTTTCGCAGCCGAAGACACACTTAGATGGGTTGATAGTGACACCATACGTGTCTAATCGGCGTAAAACTTCCTGCAGATCCGCGATATGGCTTGCTTCACTTTCAGATGCAATGATGACATCGTCGATGAATGGAAACGCGTAGTCTATCCCGTTCAGTACTTCGTGTATGAATCGTTGAAATGTCTGTCCAGCATTCTTGAGACCTGGGCACATTCGTGGAAATTCGAATAAACCGAATGGTGTTGTGATCGCTGTCTTCTCGATATCGGGTTCGAAGATCGGCAATTGTGAATAGGCTCGGTTTAAATCGAGAGTGGAGAAGATTTTCTTGCCGTGAAGCAGGTATGTAAAATCCTTGAGGCGTGGGACTGGGTAGCGATCGGGTTTAGTGACGTCATTGAGTCTCCTGTAGTCACCGCAGATTCGTAAGTCGCCGTTCTTCTTAGGTACGACATGTAGTGGACTGGCCCAAGGGCTTTTGCTTGGTCGGCAAATTCCTTGCTGCATCATGAGCTCGAATTCTTTCTTCACGGGCAGGTAGCGATGTGGAGGAAGCGGTCTGCACTTGCTGTACACTGGTGGACCAGTAGTTTCGATGTGATGTTCTACCCTGTGTTTGGGAGTATCCTTCGTGCATGACGGTCGTAGGATGTCAGGAAACTTACTGAGGAGCTGGTGATACGGCTGTTCCATGTCGATACTTCGAACTGTGGGTTCGGCGGACTGAATGACAGATGCTCTGACGGTTATATTGGTAACTTTGTCGACGAGACATCGGCCGGCTATGTCGACAAGAAGTTGATGACGTTTCAGGAAGTCTGCACCAATGATTGGTTTGCTGACTGCAGCGACGATGAATTTCCAGGTGTACGGCCGTCGTAGGTTGAGATCCAGTTGTAAGGTTTTCTCTCCGTACGTTGGGATAATCGTGTTGTTTGCCGCGTACAAACAGAAATCGGTTTGTTTTGCTTTCCCGCCTTTGGTTCTCGGTATCACGGAAACGTTTGCGCCGGTATCAATAAGAAATGACAGACGCGAATTCTTATCAGTTATGAATAGGCGGTGAGAAGTGTTGTTCGCGTCAGTTGCCGCCTCAACCGACGCAGGAGTTAGTTTTCCGACTGGGCACTGAAGCAGTCGAAATTGCACGGATGCGTACACTTTCGCGCTTTTTTACCGAACTTGCGATGATAATAACACTTAAGTGATTGTTCTGAATACTTGCGATTGCTATTATCCCGGCTTGCTGAGCGCGATCTTGAACGCCGTCTGTCGTATGGTCTGTGTTCCTGCTTGTTCTTGAGTTCAGCTAGCTCCAGAGATAACTGCCTTATTTGTTCGTGTAGGGCAGTCATACCGCTCGTGTGTGTAATCTGCGCGACCTGGTTAGGTAGCGCGATAGTGTCCATGACAGTGTCTGCCATTTGCGACAACTTTTGTAGGTCAGCTATGTCGCTCACGGTGAGAACAGCGCGTACGGAAGGTGGAAGTAACTTGGTCCACATGATGCGCAGTGTGCTGTCGGGTATCTTCTGTCCGGCTAGTTCCCGCATTTTACGTAACAGCTGTGAGGGTTTCTGATCTCCGAGTTCCATCTCATCCATCAGCTTTTGCAGCTTCCGGCTCTCGGACTCCTCGTAGACGCTGATGAGTCTGGACTTCAGAGTTTCGTACTTGTTTTCAGTGGGCGGTTTAGCGATAATATCACTTACTTGTTGAAGTGCGTCCAGGCCTAGTCGTGCGATAGCTGCTTGATAGCGCGCGTCATCACCTGACTTCTGTGGCGCCATTACTGCTTCGAAGTGCGTGAACCATAGCCTGGGATACGTTGGCCAAAAGTCCGACAGCCGTGCTTGTAGTGTGAGCGTGTCGACTCGCCCTTCTACCTGTGGTGCGTTGCTGGTCGCCATCCTGAAGAAACGCTGCTGTTGTAACGCTACAATACCGCGAATATAGCCTATTGAAATCCTAGTGGGAAGAAACCCGCTTGTGGGAAGCCACTAGAATGTGCTAATCACGAGTATCGTCACGTCGGTCTTGAAGTCACGTCGGTCTTGTAATCGCGTCGGTTCGTATTACGACGGTTAGACTCGCGCCGGTTAGTCTCACGTCGGTTTTAATCGTCGGGGTCACCACTTTAGCGCGTAGGGCGTGTTGTGTAATTAAAACGCGAATAGGTATAACGTTGTATATTGCACGTAAGTCTAGAGTACAATGTATGCTATAAGCTACCTAATTACAAGAGGAGAGACGCGACTATGTTACAATGTAAAATGTCTGATAATAATGTGTGATAATATGATAATATGATGAATATGATAATGTGATGTCTTACGAGCTATGCACAAGCTTAAATACTAGACAATAATACAGCTATCTCTAAACCGGAGTGGGGCTGACTGATCGGGCGTTCTTGATGCTGATTTGTTGATCGTGGGAGAACGTGCCGTCTGATTGGCCGGTGGACCGGGCCCGCGCCTTCGGTCCACGTGCAAGGCGGTTCGATATGGTCAGCGCGCTTTCTCCGGCGGCGCACAAAACGGAACTTTCTCCAACGAACAATGGAACAGATGTGCGACAATGTGCGACACCCTCGCTGAGGCGGTCAGGACCCACGCTCTTTGTCTTACATACACCTTTGTTTTCCAAGATCCTTGTTTGACACTGGTATGATTTATTGTGCACCCTATCGCGGAAAGTCATCAATCGTAGGGACGTCATTGTATAACGCGACCATGACAGAAAAGTTCGAAAAGCTCACAAAAGTATACAATGTTAGTGCTGTAGACATCTCATTTGATCCTAAAACATATGGTCAAAAACCACGAGAGGAATACATACCTGAAGATCCCAATAAATCAGGTAGTATACCAAACCAACTCAAATTAGGTATAAGCTCTCGAGCCATGCTAAGACGGAACATCAATGTTAACCATGGGCTGGTTAACGGTGCTATGGGTTATCCGACGAATAGATTGGCCAGCACTACGCAGAAAGCAGTTGGAGCCAGGAGAACTACCACAAGCGGTATTTGTGGAGCTCGATGACCCAAGTATATCAGGGAACCTACCTGGTATTGGAGTCTGAATCCAGCCTCGTGCTACAGAATTTGATGCTTTTCGTGGTAAAGGCGAGATTGAGCGACGAATGTTTCTCTTAATTTTATGCTGGGCAGTGACGGTGCATAAACTACAGGTCACAACTTTAGACCCAGCAGTTGTAGATTTAAGTAGAAACTTATTTGCAAAAGGTCAAGCTTATGTTGCTTTGAATAGAGTGAGGACTCTTTCCGGACTTGATATCAGTTTTCTTAACCCTAACAAATTGCTAAATCAACCACATGACATAAACTCATTTAAGGAATTAATCCGGTTACGTAATATTTCTTAACTAAAAAGACATAAATAAAATAATAACTAAATAAACAAAAAAAAACACTTGCATGGTTAACTACTATTAAAAATCCACTGAAAAGACTAAAACAAGATGAAAATTCAATGATAAGGCATTTAAAAAAAATAACAATGATAAATCCAGAAACATACATTGAAACAGTACCAAACCTATCTACAGACGACATTACATCAAGCTACTACAATCTGTCAGATTTCCTTATTAGATTTTCAACTTTATCTCTACAGCATTAAGGCTCTATGTTGATTGGAAATATCTAACCGTTTGGGGTAGCTTGACCTGCTGTCGTCCGTATTTAATGTACACTTAGAAATTTCAGCACAAAAGTCAGTCAGTTTCAATTTTTTGCAAAATTATAAACAGAATTACATTCGGAGGCATGCACAAAGCGCGTATCTTGTACATATGAATGTATGTAATATTCTTTATTATCTTGTATCTCCAGAACCGGCTAACGGATTTTTACATTTGAGACATCGTTAGATTTGTCTTAGACGGCGACATTAAAAAAAAACAAAATGGCGGATGTTTGACGCCATAATTATGAGGTAATTTTTATCTACCAAACTTATCGAATTGGTTTTAAAATGAAGGATTTAAAATACTCATTAGAAAATATGTACCATTATATGTATATAACGTGCACTTTTAATATTAAATGGAACGATGAAAAAAAAATTAAACAATTCTTTTAAGTTTTCCAACATTAGAAACATAATTAGTTAAAACTAAAAAGATAGAAATAAAAAAATATTATTTAAAAACAAAAAACCCGCCTGCATAAAACTCTAACGAACTGAAAAGGTAGAAATAAGTTGAACAATCGCAGTTGGGGGACTTCTTAGCTAGTTAAACAAGTATTCCATAGAACAGTCCCCAACTGCGATTCAACTGTTCGTTAAGTTTGAGCGAATTGTTTTAAATAATATTTTTATTCATGAAACTGTTAGAAATATATCATTTCTAGAAATTACTATTTATAAACAGCTGTTTAGAGTAACTGTTAAAAAAAATGCATTTTCGGATATTTAAAAAAATAAAAGATTTTTCTTCAAAACTGCAACTCTTATCGAAGTCGGGTTTGTACGAGTGCTTAGAATAACACAACACAAAAAGATTGAAATAGATGGAGGCACTTGGAGGAGGCCTATACTGAAAGGGGCCATGAATAATGCAACAAAATGAAATCTAAATTTACTGTTTTGAACTATTATCAAATCAACTGTTATTTTTATTGTTTTTCTTTTCTATTCCATCTACATTTAGAAGGGTAATTTCACAACCCAACCCCGTAGCATGGTTGGCTCTGTTCGTCACAGTCCCGGTTCGCATTAGACGAGCACCAGGATCGAATCCCACTTTACCTTGCGATTTTCGAAAATGTACATTTTTTACATATTTTCATTTTTTATTATTACTTTTGTTTTCTTTTTTATTTTTATAATGCGCTTTGTCCGTTCTGCTTAAATTTTTGTGGTATGTCCTTTTTTCATGAAACTGTTAGAAATATATCATTTCTAGAAATTACTATTTATAAACAGCTGTTTAGAGTAACTGTTAAAAAAATGCATTTTCGGATATTTAAAATAATAAAAGATTTTTTCTTCAAAACTGCAACTCTTATCGAAATCGGGTTTGTACGAGTGAAATAGATGGAGGCACTTGGTGGAGGCCTATACTGAAAGGGGCCATGAATAATGCAACAAAATGAAATCTAAATTTACTGTTTTGAACTATTATCAATTCAACTGTTATTTTTATTGTTTTTCTTTTCTATTCCATCTACATTTAGAAGGGTAATTTCACAACCCAACCGCGAGACATGGTTGGCTCTGTGCGTCACAGTCCCAGTTCGCATTAGACGAGCACCAGGATCGAATCCCACTTTACCTTGCGATTTTCGAAAATGTACATTTTTTACATATTTTCATTTTTTATTATTTTGTTTTCTTTTTTATTTTTATAATGCGCTTTGTCCGTTCTGCTTAATTTTTTTGTGTTATGTCCTTTTTTCATGAAACTGTTAGAAATATATCATTTCTAGAAATTACTATTTATAAACAGCTGTTTAGAGTAACTGTTAAAAAAAAATGCATTTTCGGATATTTAAAAAAATAAAAGATTTTTTCTTCAAAACTGCAACTCTTATCGAAATCGGGTTTGTACGAGTGAAATAGATGGAGGCACTTGGAGGAGGCCTATACTGAAAGGGGCCATGAATAATGCAACAAAATGAAATCTAAATTTACTGTTTTGAACTATTATCAAATTAACTGTTATTTTTATTGTTTTTCTTTTGTTAAATTATATTATGAATATAAGAATAAGATAATAGATAAATATAAGAATAAGAAATTCATGGTTAAATAAAGGCTTATTATTATTATTTATTATTAATTTCTAGAAATTTGTAGAAAGTAAATTATAACGAATTGATTTTAAATATTAGTTTGCCTTATAATCGTTACAAAAAGAATATATTTAAAAAGATGGAACAAATACTACAAAAAATACAGAAAATCGGATAAATTAATAATAATTAAAAAAAAAACAATTGCAAATAAGAAATCCAACAAAAAGCATACAACGTAAAGCTGGGGTTTGAACCCGAACACATACAGGTGAAGAAAAATTTGCCGCGAAAAAGTAAAAAGAATAATTACAGAAAAAATCAAATAAAATATCGGCAAAAATACAACAGTAAATTAAAAAGCATTTATTTCAATTAAAATCTACAAAAAGCATATAATGTAAACCTGGGGTTTGAACCCGGGCAAAAACGAAATATGATTATCCATCAACAAACAGACACGTAAATATAATTATTTTCTGTGCGGGGTAAAGCAGAAAGTGACATAGGTCCGACAAGCAGCGCGCCTCAGCGGTCACTGTCGCTAAGCATAGAAGTGAAAGAGAAGGCAATGGACGCCGCGATGGAGCGACGTTTCGTTCACGTTATTTATCATTAAATACATTATTTATTTTAGAATATCTTAGTTAAATCGATAAACAAAAACAATGGTTTCATTTACTATTATATTTTACATCGCTCTTCTCAATTTTATTAAGATTTGATGATTAATAATACAGTTACAACTGTTATAAATTCAATTTTAGGGGTTACTTTAGGATTTTTTTTTATCGAGAAAATTAATTCAAAACGTGTTTTGAAAACAATGGTTTCCTGCTACATATAATCAAGATTAACATATAAATTTTTGGCTGCTCTGAAATGTATACATTTGGCTAAAAAATTGTTTTAAGAAGCCTATTTTTACTGAACAAAGCGCCTTAATAAACTAGCGCGCTTTACCATCAAAGATTGCATCACTGCTTACCATCAGGCGGGATTGCAGTCAAGCGCTAGTTTATAATTATGAAAAAAAAAGTAAACGGGAATAAAATAAGGATTCAGCAGTGTATATACTAATTATAATTTGCTTACTAAGGGGCCAAAAGTGGTGCCTTGTGGCACTCCCACTGCGACAATACATACTTTCAGTAGGCAGTAGTGAAAGTATGTATTGTGTTTTAGAAGGGATAACAACAGTTAATTTATGAATTCCTATTCCGATTCCAGATCAGGCAAGTATCAAGTATCTTTTCTAAGTTAAATGTAGGTACACACATCAAAAGTGTCTAGGGATCAACATATATTTTTGCAATAACTTTTCTCCTGATTGATATTAATTAAAATTTTCTTTAAGGATTCATCAAATAAAGTGTTTTCGTTTGTCACAGTAACGATAAACCAAGTCACCTTTGCATTAATAAAGAAATTTGCCATTTTCCTAATAAAGGGATATTTGACATTTGAACCACTAACACAAAAGTTCGAAAAAAAGACTGAAATAACAGTTTTCTCTAAAATTTTATTGGGTAACTTAAACAATTAATAATCCGTGTTTCTACCGCGAACACTAACAACACAAGAACATCGGTTTGGCATACTCAAAATGAGTTCATCCAAATCACGCTGTGGAATGGCCGCCCATGTTCGTTGCAACAACAAAAAAAGGTCTTCTTGCGACTGGATACCCTCCATATTCGGCAGAGCTCTTCTCTGTAGCATATCCCATGCATGCTCAATCGGGTTCAAGTCTGGCGACTGAGCAGGCCAGGGCAGGACATTGATGTTAGCTGCGGCGAGAGTCTGTCTTACAACTCTTGCGGTGTGCGGTCGTGCATTATCATGCATTAACTGAAATAAGGGACCGATTTGCACTTGTAGAGGAACGATGACGTCTGATACAATCGTTTCAGCATAAATTTGAGCGTTGAGGTTGCCTCTGATCCAAATCAACTCAGTTCTTCCGCCGATCCAAATACCCGCCCATACCATGATGGTTCCACCACTATAAGGATGGACTTCCTGGCAGGATTTTAATCGCTGTTGGCGTCCAGGGGTTCTCCAGTGTCGTATACGTCTTGTATCCGGTCTCATACCAAAACGAGACTCATCAGAAAAGCACACGAAACGCCATTGTTCTTCTGCCCAATTTCTGTGTTCAAGAGCCCATTGATATCGAATCCTACGATTGTGCATTGCTATAGGTGGTACCCGTAGCGGTCTTCGGGAATGAAGGTTCACTTCATGCAAGCGGTTTCTGACTGTTTGGTCGCTAATTAAGTTCCCTGAAGAGTGATGAAGCCTCACGGCTAACATCATGGCGGTTATTGTTGGAGCTCTTCGAGTTAAGATTTGAATGTATCGGTCTTGTCTCCGTGTGGTGCAGCGATACCGTCCTCCATGGCGCTCAGCCACGGTACCAGTGCTTCGGTAACGTGTCCAAAGTCGACTGATAACACTCTGACTTGTATTCAGAGCTAAAGCCACAGTACGTTGCCGGGAACCAGCTTCTATCATTCCCACGGCTCTGAGCATTTCTTCCCTGCTTAAATGACGTCGCCGCTCCATAATAACGTTGGTTTTAATCAGTAGTAGGGAAACAGTAGCACTAATAATGTCTTCAATGCGTTGTATGTTTTTATAGGGAAAATATTGACAGCTGATTTTCATCTTTTACTCGAATTTGATTCACAGTTCCTGATTCAAATTATGAAATGCACCAAAAAGGATCCATATAAATTTATAAAATCATAAATTTATTACAAAGCCACATCTCAATCTCAAGAAATCCGCATAAAAATGCTTGATCCCTAGACACTTTTGATGTGTGTACTTTCTGAGTATATCTTGGACACCAATGACAATTACAAGGTAAAGAAAAACATCTTGAGGAAACCTGGACTTTAAGTCTGAAACTGCCAACCCACATTGAGCAAGCGTGGTGATTACGCTCAATCCTTCTCTGTATGAGAGGAGACCTGTGCCCAGCAGTGGGATGATAAAAAGGTTGATGATGATGAATTTATAAAATGGGCTATCACTGGAGCCGACTGGCATTTCCACATATACACTACTACTGCCCGTTCAGTATCATCATCATTATAATCAGCCTCTACTCGTCCACTGCTGGACATAGGCCTCTTCCATGACACGCCAACAAGCTCGTTTCTGAGCAGTTCCCCGCCAGCCACTACCTGCAGCCACCTTTTTGATGTCGTCGCTCCATCTCGTCCAAGGGCGTCCTACGCTACGTTTGCCGAGACGCGGTCTCCACTCGAGGACTCGTTTACCCCAACGGTTATCGGCCCTGCGTTATATGTGACCAGTCCATATTGTCTTACTGTACTACTAATTGGACTTTGCCTGACCTGGAATCGAACCCGCACACTCATACTCGAGAGGCTGGTGTTTTAACCACTAGGCCACCACGACTCATCATCATCTCAGCGTTAATCCCAGTCGCATCCAAAGCCTTTTTCAGCTTTGGAGTCTGGGGTCCGCCTTTTACCAGTCTAACTGCTGATATGGCTAAACTTCGACATTTTCCGTGAAGCGACTGCCGTCTGACCTCCACAAACCGAAGGCGACATCGAAGATTGCAGCTAGACCAATTTTTGGACTTTTGAGGGCTCCAACAACCCGTAAGGACGGCTACTAGATGTTCGTATGGCAACCGGGACCAACGCCAACGGGTTAACGTGCTTTCCGAGGCACGACCAGACCAGTGCAAAAATTCATATTCATCAAATATTTGCACTGTGCGGGGATCGAACCCGCACCTCCTTCGCGCAGCGGCCGCGTCCGCTACCGCTACGCCACGGAGGCTGTCAAAGGCCACCACGACTATAGTAGAGAATATAAGTAGGTATTTATGTAAGTTACAGAGTGAAGAAGCCCAGATACTCGTAAAACAAGTTATATTTTATAGCGCCACTATAAATTTATTACAGGACGCGACCGCTACCAATATCTAGGTGCAATTAATACCTGGCGTAAGTGGCAACGTTACCGTATATATGAAAATTACTGGCATTTATTGGGGTAAACGAGTCCTCGAGTGGAGACCGCGTCTCGGCAAACGTAGCGTAGGACGCTCTTGGGCGAGATGGAGCGACGACATCAAAAAGGTGGCTGGTAGTGGCTGGCGGAGAACTGCTCAGGATCGAGCTTATTGGCGTGCCATGGAGGAGGCCTATGTCCAGCAGTGGACGAGTAGAGGCTGATGATGATGATGATGATTAGGATTGCACCAAAAGGGTCGGCCATTTTGCTAATTGTCTTATTCAATCATTCCTGTATAATATTGACAAGGGAATCTATAACGTACACATGTGCAAAAAATTGTTACCTAAACAACGCATTTATATGTATATACGTATATAACCATATACGCATACCTAAATGCGTTGTTTTGACACCTACGGTACAAGGACTGTCTTTAAATAGCTGCGATGGAAACTGTATTTGCGTAGGCAATGGCTTTGAGGATGTCACTGCACCAAGTGCAGTAATTTTGAAAACGACATGCTGATGTATTAAAAGCAGGCGGCCGCTCTAGCAGCATGGTCCTCCTGCCAACTGATCTTGTATGACGACAAGTATTAATGCTCCTTGAGTGTAATATCAACATATCGCTTGTCTTATTATGTTATTCATAGCCATTTGGTGCGTTCAATCTTTGAAGAAATTAAATCACAATGAAAGTGGGAAGACGTCTCAGAAGATCGGTCCTTTAATTATATGTGGTTGTTACAAATTAGAAATTAAAGTCACTTTTGGATCACTTTGAAATACCTACTGTAATGAGAATACGAAGAGCGCTATAAGTAAATATATTGGGATATACAATAGACACCCCGTTTCTAACAGGTGTAAATCTGTTGGCTCATACTTAACAGAACTTCATTTGGATAGTGTAACTAGGTAATTCGTTATAATAAATCAGTCTCACATTCTTAAGCGTTTGTTTCTTAGTCTCGTTATGACAGTCAAGACGTTAGGTAGGTGTAAGTATTAGAAAGCCTCTTGGTTAGAATAATATATAAAACACGTGGATTATAAACAAAATAAGCTTTATTGAGGCGTCCAGGTTGTGATATGAAACAGGTTGGACGCGCGAGATGCGCGGGCGCCGCGCGTCGTCGTGGGCTGCGCTTGGCACGCGCATCGCGCTGAATATCGCTGAAAGCTCCGGCGCGGGGAGAACCTCGCGCTCACGCCAGTACCCCTCCGACCAGCGATGCTGTGCTGTCTCCGGAAATAGAGTACGTCCGTCGTCTTTACGCACAGTGTCGCGTACCGCTTGCCGCTGCAGCCAACATTTTAGCCATTGAATTGCGGTTAATAATAGAGTTGTCGTTCAATAATTTATTGCTTTCGTATAAGATTTATTCCGCTACATCTTTCGGTTTGATCAATTCCAACCGCAATTTAATGGCAACGGTTTTGACCCGAGTTGCATTCCTGAGGGGATGTAAGTCGTGTTGAGCCGACGTATTAAGTGGTTTCGCTCATTCAGTGTAGATGTGTACAACGTCCTTAGATCGGCCGAACAGGTGCGCGAGTGTGTGTGCAAATGACTTATAGCCTAGCGTAGCGGGCTTAACTTAAACAACATGTGGAGCAAAGGATTGACGATATGGAGGACAATGTTGTGCATGTTGTTGGTGATGTCGGCGTGCGCCGCGACGGTGCGAGGTGAGTCCAGGCCGCTCGCCGAGTGGGAGCCGGCGGCACATCTTCGCTCCCATTCTGCGTCACTACATCGTTGCTATTTTCGGCGTAACTTGCGCTGAAATTATGTAAAAAGCTCACGTATGTGCTCTATTTTTGGCGATAACCTTAGGTGAAGTTTTGTATGACAAAATGATCTAGTGACCGAGTTATTAACAGGTTTTGTCTATTCCCTGCTATGTTTATCAGACTGAGTTGAGTGAAGGTAGAGCGCTGGCCGCCTCACTACATCGCAAAGCTTGATACGTAAATAGAAATACAGGGATTTGTCGTTGTGCGTCGCCATCTTGTGAAAAACGATAGGATCGTGACGACATTATAAAAGTATGACATGGATCTAGGTCACGTCATAATTGCAAGTTGCCCTTCATCGTTAGCATAATACCCAAAGTTAAGAACTAAAACCCACTTTATTATATATTTGTAGACGGTAAACCAATATTTGGTTTGCGTCCAACTAAAGCACCTAGAGTTATACCGTTAAATTTAACTTATGCGGCAGCATAGATTAGGTATTAAACGGAATAATTAATTTAAAAAAAGATTCATGTATGTGCCCTAAAACGAGAGAAAATGCTTTTATCATTGCTGAAAAAGTCACAGAAAGTTACACAAACACAAAACATCTAAAATGGCTAAAAGCAGCCGTATGATAGAAAGCATTCGTGTGACTATAGTAAAGAGACAAGACGTAGAGACTGTCGTCTCCACATGTAAGTCAATGTCAGGCAGAATAGCATGCAACATAAAACACAAACAGGTCTACTTTGTAGAACGACGCACCAAGGCCGGTAATAAACTGCTCAGTGATAATACTACATGAGAAGATCCAAGCCGACTCAAAAATATTTCTAATCTCTCATTTCCTGTGTTCAATTTCTTCACAAATATTTTAAATGTAGGTAAACAGGTCCCAGGCTATTATTGAAACGGTAAGTGTAAGGGTAGTTATTTCAAAAGGTTCATAATTTTAGTTGTACCTTGTCCGGTCCCTAATTTGTAAGGTTATGAACAGCTTGTATAGCAGCAAAAGCTATGAGATATTAAAGAAATGATAAAACTATAAATCGGCCGATACCCAATTATTGTTAAAATAATGAATCACCAACGGAATCCTTAATAACTAGGAAGAACAAGCGCAAAAGTTCAGTGTAAGAAATGAAAATGTAATGCCGAGGAATGGCAAAGAATAGGCAAATTAAAATATATAATAGGTAGAAGGTTATTTATTAAAGGAATGAAGGTGATTCACATTTGACGTATCTACAGCTGGTATAAATGATGCAAGTAAGATCACGTAATGATTTAATGATGGTGACAAAACATTAAATGCAATATTATCTACTTATTATTAGAAAAGACTTAAGGTTTCTGCCCAGAAAATAATGGCACTTACGATTCCGATAGGCTGAAAAGAGATAGTTCCAGTTGTGGCTAAAATAAAAATTAGCTATTCGCAATATAAGGTTTTTTTATTCACTAATCAACATAAAAACCAAATTCATACTATTCGGACATAATAAAGAAAAATGATTGATAGGTATATACATGATCTTGTATTCTATAAGTACTCGGCGTGGATGCACAAGATATTCACGTTCCTTCTCTAATTCGAAGCGTATATGACGGACTACATGGGGATTTATAGGCTTATATGATTATACCATAATTAATACTTAAATAATTAAAAACAAAAACATAATGAGAGCAATGAATGCTTAATTCATTATAAAGCATGAATTGCAAAGCAAACTGCTGATCGATAGTTGGACCTCTAGTTTCCTGTATTTGAATGTAGTACAACTTTTTCAGAATTAATATTTTTATGGTGGTTAAACTGGCTTTTACGTAACGTTATAAATTATTTTCAGCTGACGACGAAATACCATCTGAGTCACAATGCCGGCCGTACATCGAAAAAGCTCTTAAAGAGCTCGAGTCAGGAGATGTGGAACCAGGTAAAAGCATTAAAATTGCTTTTCATTCATTTACTACCTAGTTATGTGTAGTCGAAGAATCCCAAGTTTCCCTACTCCCGGTGGTCTTTATAGAATATATTTATTTTATATAAATCATTGAAATAAAATTAATTGATCGGAAGATTTTGAATGAAATTTCTTTAGAATCGTCTATAGTATTTGGGTAGTACCGTCAACATAATACCTCTATACTATTGTAAAATTTTTGAAAAACATATCCAACCATCAAACCATCCCAACGGTTTTCTCAACAATCATGAAGAATTTCTGTTGGATCTGTGTAATCCACAAAGATTAATTTCGACAATTCAATCAGAAATAAAAGAAAGTGCCAGATTAAACACCAATAATGAATCATTTACAAGTGTACAAAATCGAAGGGGAATAAAAGGGCATCAAAAAATTCATCCGCATTGCTGTCAATAAGAACCGTGGCCAAAAGGCTGGTAGCATTGCCACGTTGTATAGCAATGCTGATTCTTTAACCAAAAAATAGGCCGCCCTTTGTTCACGTCGTTATTTATTGGTTTACCAACGGTATGATGTGTATTTGCATTCGTCTAAAATATTCCGTTACACCGGATCCTTAGATAATTAATTTAACTCTAAAGTAAACGCTATTAAACGTGACCTCAGCGGAACCAGGAATAATCTCGGATTGACACAGGTTTGCTGGTGTTGAGATGTTGGATCTATTTTAATTGCGCGGACGTCGTCGCGTCATCGATATTAACGTCGGCTAAATAATAGATCATCCAGATATTTTTCCATTGTAATAATAAAAAAAATATTAATCTAGGTTACGAACACTACTTTCATGTGACAGTCTAGAAATTTTTAATGGAGTTACAGAATGAAATTGTACTACTCACTGATATTAATTAAATCCAAGAAAAAAATATAACATGTTTGGAATAGATAATTAAAAACTTAATGAAAACTACAGACTGACGGCCGTAAATATGAGCATGGTAGTAGCGTTTCATTAGATAAAAAAAACATCACATGGGTAACTTTGTGATATCTAGAGTTTGTAGCACAAATCCTAGATATCACAAAGTTATTATATTCCAGGCATGCGCTGTAATATTATAATGTTGTTTTATAGTCATTGTCCTCTAAAACGTATTGAGGCTGGACCATCTAAAATTAAACTTTTATTTATAACCACGCAACGTAGAAATTCGCTTAAGAACGTCAAACTAGAGATGTGACGGACTGTTAATAAGAAATTATGACTTTGAAACGACTGCACGGACAGTCAAGGACGGACAAAATGGATGAATCGTTACGTAAGCCTAGTGGCAGAGAAACTTGCAACCGTGTTACTGAGGAATATTACAATAAATTCCGAGAGCCAGTAAAGCAATATCTTTCGGGAACTAGGTTATTGTATCGAATATTTCTCACAATGTGAGCTACAATAGAAACACGAGTCTATAGAAGTGAAAATAATGACGCATGTACAAAATGCATTATTAGTAACATAGTTAGTTGATGTCATGCAATAACATTATAGCATTTTTCGATATTTTGGCATATATAAATTTATATCAAAGCAAGTATTAACATTCAATAACGTTTGAAAAGGTCTATAAGAACAATAAATTATGTTCACAGATTCTGCCGAAAAAAACGACAGTAATGAAGTGAGTGTCGACGACGGGAACAGTAACAAAGAAGTTGATTCAGTAGAAAGTGGTGGGGAAGCAGCTGATAGTGGAGAAAACGATGCGCCATCAGTTGAAATAGAAGACGAACCATACGTACCCCAAGCATCCGTTGAGGATTTACAAGCTGGATCTGATGACACTGACTCAGGAGAAGCCGCGGCAGAAACCACTGATGGGGAAAGCAACGAACAACAGGCTGGTGATGCGGACAGCAAAGAAGCATCTGCTGAAGAACAAGCAGCAAACCAAGGTGGGAATCAGTAATAGGATTTTGGTACTACAAATCTAACAGAACTTAAAACAAACAGCAACAAATTTTCTTTAATCAAATAACTCATACTGGAATTTCTTAATTTTAGAAAGTGGAGAAGATGACGAGGCCAAGGGTGAAAGTAACGAAAAATCCCAAGAAGGATCCGAAGAAGACAGTAAAGAAACCGATGCTAGTCAAGAATCAGCAAATGATGATGACAAGTCTGCTGAAGCCGCAGACGCGTCCGATGAAAATAAAGATGAAGATGACAAGACAAAAGAGGATGACGATGGATCTCAAGAAAAGGCTGATGAATCTCAAGAAGACACAGACAGTAAACAAGACGACTCTAAAGAAGGTAAAGATGACGAATCTGAAGAAGGAAAGGCTGACGATGAATCCGGAGAGCAAGATGCATCGGTAGAGGACAAAGATGAATCTAAAGAAGACAAAGATGAATCTAAAGAAGATAAAGATGAAACAGCCGAAAACAAAGATGATTCAGGAGAAGAAAAAGAAGAGTCAGGAGAAGAGAAAGCCGATTCTGGAGAAGAAACCACGGACGACAAAGATTCAGGAGAAGAAAAAGGCGAATCTGACGAAGCTGTAGGAGGGGTAGAAGAGAAGTCACAAGAAGAGGAGTCTGTTGCAGATAGCAAAGAGGAAGGAGATGGGGATAAGTCCAAGGAGGAATCTGAGGCTGGCGAGGAGGAATCTGACGCTACTGATGAGGAAGCTTCGGAGGAAGAAGGAGCGCCTGAGGAAGATTTATTAATTGTAAGTAAAAAAAAGAAAAAGCTTTATTGGCAACGGAACTAAACACCTTAAACCTGTAAAATAAAATAAAACCAATGTACGAACGACAGCAGGTCAAGCTACCTGAAGCTGTCAAATATTCCCAATCAACTTTGAGCTTTAATATTTTAGTGATAAAATTGAAAATCTAATAAAGAAATCTGACATACTGTAGTAGCTTGATTCTGTACAAGCATTACATGATTTCATAAACGAATACAAGAATATAGAGATTAATCAATAATTCAGTATTATAGTAGTAATATAAACTCACTTATTAACTACGTCCTTTTTTATCACTGCTCTTTGCATAACGTCGTGGTTAGCTGAACAGTTTATTTATTTACTAGCTGTTGCCCGCAACTCCGTCCGCGTCGACTCTGCCCCCTAATCGGCGAATACATTTTTGTCAAATGATTGCGACTAGTTCGGATCAGTTGGCATCGTTCGGACCGCCCATTGGTCCGTTCGCTCCAAACGATCCCAACTAGTTGCAATCATTTGACAAAAATGTGTTCGCCGATTAGGGGGCAGTTTACAGGAGCTCAGTTGATATAAAATAAGCGCCTGTTAAAATAATGGGAGCAATATGTACGCCCGCGTTCACTCCCGTTTTTGCAACATTTTTTGTTCTTGCTCTGCTCCTACTGGTCATAGCGGGATGTTATATAGCCTATATCCTTTCTCAGACTCTAGACTATCTGTGTATCAAATTTCATTACAATCGGTAAAGTAGTTTTGGCGTGAAAGCCGGCCAGACAGACAGACAGACAGAGATACTTTCACAATATATTAGTATAGATTTTTTGTAAGGTATCAGGTTTGTCGCGTTTGATCCGTGGATGGGTAACTATATTTATATACCAGGCCATATTCGTGCCTCATAAAGCACGTTAAGCTGTTGGTACTTTAGCAGCGGTGCCTTAGTGTTATCGACCGCGTCTTACAAGTTGTAGGTCGTAGGTGCCAATCCCGTCGGCGCTTTCCTTTGCTTAAATTATTTCATCACCGCTGCTTTCAAAACGGTGAAGGAAAATATCGAAAGGAAACCAGCATGCCCTAGAGGCAAAACTTCGATGACATGACCAACTACCAACCCGCGATGGGCCCGCGTGGTAGATACCGGCCCAGTCCCTCTGACAGAGAGGAGGCCGATGTCCTAGAAGTGGAACATTACAGGTTGATTATGTTATGTGGGAAAAGGGTAGACAGATGATCATTGTTGATAAGTACACAATTTAAATAATAAATAAAAAAAATATATACAGACAAATCACACAATTGAGCTAGCCCCAAATTAAGCTCGAGACTTGTGTTATGGGATACTAACTCAACGATACTATATTTATAATTGATACATATATAGATAAACATCCAAGACCCAGACCAATCAGAAAAAGATCGTTTTACCATCATGACCTGGCCGGGGATCGAACCCGGGGCCTCCACGTCGCAGGCAGGCGTGTTGACCGCTGCGCCACGGAGGGCGACAATAATAAGTAATCAACAAGACGTCACGTTGTTTGTAACAATACTTCTAACTAACTATATGTAACTGTAGTAAATAGTAAACTACTGAAGAACATATATTAAAACATTTTTTTTAATAATGTTAGATTTAATTAATATTAGCATTTTCCTTATTTCAGACCATTGATATTCCCAAAAATTTAAGATCACGTGACCATATCACTAAAATCCTAAGACTAGATGAAGACACGAGTGAAGATGAGTTAACCATCGAAAGATCTGCCGAGATTGTACTCAGAGATTTGAAGAGGTTATACGAAAACTCCATCAAACCATTAGAAGTTCTTTACAAGTACAGGGATCTAAGTAACAGACATTTCGGCGACCCTGAGATTTTCTCCAAGCCTTTGGTACTCTTCATGGGTCCTTGGAGCGGTGGAAAATCTAGCATTTTGAACTACTTGACTGGGCTTGAATTCACCGAATGGGCTCTTAGAACTGGTAAATATTTTGAATTTAGTAACTAACTTACAGAATGTTCTCTAAAATATTGTATACTACTTTTCTATTTATATTTTAGGGGCGGAACCATCACCTGCATATTTCAACATTCTTATGCACGGTAAAGAACCAGAAGTGTTAGATGGCACTCAGTTGGCAGCAGACTTTACTTTCTCGGGACTACAGAAATTCGGTCAAGGTCTGGAAGAGCGTCTGCGGGGCTTGAAATATCCTAGCAAAATATTAGAAAAGGTATGTACCAACATACAACTGCATACCTACTTGAAGAACAAAGTGCTTTTAAATTATAATGGAACTTCGGATGTTGGTAAAATAAGCGGAAATATGTGAATAACGTACATAATGGTATTTTGGAAGATACTCAATCCGTAGTGTCATCTTAGAGAGAATCATATGTATAAATGAGTAATTTCAGGTGAACATCGTAGAAATTCCCGGAATATTGGAAGTAAGGAAGCAAGTATCTCGAGTGTTCCCCTTCAATGACGCCTGCCAGTGGTTCATCGACCGCGCCGACATCATCTTCTTAGTGTACGATCCTTCCAAACTGGACGTAGGTCCCGAGACAGAAGCTATACTCGACCAACTCAAAGGCAGGGAGTCTCAGGTAAATACCAAAGGTCAAGCTCAGCCCAAACTAAAAATTGGGATGCATATACTCAATGAACACATGGACGGATAAACACGTACGGTAAGAACGTAATGCCTATTGTAAATCTAGTGCCAAGCCAATAGGCGGCGGAATTACGTCTGCGTTATCTGCATGCCAGCATTCGTCCCATAGTATCGAGTATGAGTGAGTACTATATATTTTATTGGGTCCAGGTGCTAGGTACCTAGACTTTGGCCGCCAACTGAATAATTTGTTGGGATGCGTCAGAACAGAACACGTAGGTAGCATATACATTAGGTGCAATTGTTTGACAAGATTGAATTTTTATAACTTTCATAACAGAAGTTGGTAATTTGTGTACTTTCCTTAAAGAAATACGTTGCTATCTCCACAATCTACTGTATTTTTTGTTACTTTTGGGTTGAAAGTCAAGACTCGTTTTAGGTTCATGTGATTTTCAAATTATGTAATGTTTTTGTTTGTTATGATATTTTTTTCCTATTTCAATCTAAATTATACATTGATGAATATGATGGCGAGGAAATGTTGGTAATTACTTTCAAATTACATATATATGAAGTTGAATTTTTAATCCTCCTCTAGACACGCATCCTGCTGAATAAGGCAGATACAGTCAAGCCGGAGGAGCTAATGCGCGTGCAATCCGCTTTGATCTGGAATATTTCGCCGCTGATGAGCTCTGCGCAACCACCGGTCATGTATACCTCGTCACTGTGGTCTATGCCACACGAGGTGGGTGCGCCCGTGCGACTGCTGCAAGCCCAGGAGAGGGAGCTCCTGAGAGATTTGCGGCACGCCATTGACAAGCGCATTGAGAACAAGATCGCAAGCGCTAGGAGATTCGCTGTAAGTAGACATGTTTATTAACCACGTTATAAGGAAGGAAAGTTTAAATTTAATCACGAATATTACAGGATGATTTGGGATTTGAAAGATACTTAAAGATAGACACCTAAAATGTGTAGCTACTACAACAGACATTGATGATGTTAATTGCATTCCTCTTTCGTTGTAGCTATTCGTTATTGAGATTAATGAATGAGAATGTAGCAGAAGATAGTATGGGTAGGAAATCGTAAGGCGTGTGTATTGTCACATGCATCACTAACATGCCGTAAATTGAATAGTTATTTGAAATGTTTGTGATGTGGCAGTACTTTTTAAATAAATAAATAAGTAAAATGTCATTGACTTTCTTTTCTCATGGTTACACTGTATGTAACAGGTTCGCGTGAGGAACCACGCGAAGATGGTTGACTGCTACCTGACAACGTATTACAACCACAAGACAATATTCGGCAACAGGAAGATCATCGCTGACGCTATCATTGAAAACCCTCAGAACTACCACATCTACGAGGGTCTCAGCACACTCACGAATATTTCCAGGTATGTATCGGCTAATCCCTAACATAGCAAATCTAGTTTGTAAGTTTGTGCTCTATGCTCCGTTTATCTTTTTAAGTGCTTTGGTCGTAGTTATCCTTTAAAGCACATGATCAGCCTCAGACATCGTAAATTAGGGATTAGATAATAGTGATAGATATAGGATGCCTTAGGCATTATTCCCTATTAGGCACTCCCCTTTCTTTTTCTTAGTTATATTTTATTTAAAGAGATGAATTGCACTTATATGTGTATTTTGAGTTTTTATTTTGGTGTCCGTAAAATGACGATTCTTTTTAACTGATTTTGAAACCACATTTTTTTGTTTTGAATCGTAATGTTATGTATTCATATAAATTTCGCTTTTCCAGGTACGACCTGCCCGACCCCGAGACGTACCGGGACTTCTTCCGGTTGAATCCCCTATTCGAGTTCCAGCAGTTGTCGGCGACGTGCACATACTTCCGAGGCTGCCCCATCACGCGGCTCGACGTCGCCATCGCTTACGACCTGCCCGAGCTCGTCGGCAAGTACAAGAAGATGGTGGAGACCGCTACGCCCCAGGGCATGCCCAAGAGTTGATGCCTCCGCGAACGAACGAACCCTATTAAACACTATACACCCGCTTTTTAATATTAGCCAATTGGATTGGACATTTATTTTGGGCACATTTTGCATTTCTTCATCTAATCGGGCATCAAATCACTAGTTATTTTTCGTTACATCGCATTTCTGTATTTATCTGTAATTTATTTTGCTTAATACTCGCTTGTTCCTGTTTTTGAGATGAATGATGTCGTATCGTATGTTATAATGTGATTTCCTTCGTGCGTTTATTAGTGGTGATGATAGAAAACGCAAGACAACTTCCAATCCTAATTATCAAGGTGTTTTTTATACATGTCTCAAAAATACAACACATTACTAGTCATAATTGATGAAGTTTGTTAGTCATTCTTATATCTATTCTAAGGTATGTAAATGTAGGTATTCCTACTACTAGGTCTATATAATAAATCCCGTAATTGAGCGGTGTTTGCCGTTATTATTTTTTTGTTAGTTATTAATGAGACACAATGTGACTATGTATTAAGTAAAAAATAAATAAAAATCATTGATGTTTTATTTACTCATCATTAAATAGTTTCCAACAAGGTGAACCGATGACCTGGTGAAGGTCGCGGTGAACCGATGGATGCGGGCATTACAGGACCTGTCATTGTGGAAAGCCTTGGGGTAGGCCTTTGTCCAGCAGTGCACCACAGAGCAAGTAATCACTACAGTGCACCTCCATAGACTGAGAAGAAGAAGAAATAATTCTCTGTTTTTTTTACTTATCACAGTTGTGTAATGTGTTATCATTCAGTTGAGGAGAAGGCCTTAAAAGAGTTGCAGTTGACTTCGATCTTGATAAGGGACAGTACCTACCGATGAAGATTTGATATTTGCTTTTAGTCTTGGTCTTGCCATATCTGGAGTATGAAGTGAATTATAATATTGCTACTATTACTATTTGTGGGCTATTTCATTTCGAAAATATATTATTTAAAGATCGTTGGACAATTGGACCATGAAGATCTTGAATTTTTTTTTATTTGTGACCACATTCTCAAAATCACAACTATGTTGTCTCTGGTATGGCACAAAGACCAAGGAGCTATGCCAAAAAACTATAAAAAAAAATTAGTTTCTGGTTCTCTGACAAGCGACATTAATCAAAATGTCAAAATTAGAGGTTTGGCGGGAATGTCAAGATGAGTGTCACGATCATTTTTCATTGGACTTTTAAAATTATTTATAGTGTCGTTTACTAAATAAAAACGCGTGATTTATGTAGTAAAAAGTGCATTCAGTGAATAATTCAAAAAGAACAGTGAAATATTGTAGCATAGTGGCCGCATCATGTCTTTACGCTAAACCGCTCCTTATCGTTCAAACGCGAGAAACGAAAGGAGTTAGATTAGTTAGGATAAGTTTAGGATAAGCTAGGATTAATTAATTAGGATAAGTTAGGATAGAAGTTTACTCAAGAATACATTTACTGAAGACTAGGCTGTATGGCGTACTATGCCTTTGCCTTTTCCGTTCAGAAGAACGGAAAGAATTTAACAAAAAAAAAATGTCAAAATTATTGTCAAAATGTCAAACGTTGACAATCGAAATTTGTTGACACAGACGCTTTCTGTTGGCCCTTTTGAAATAATTATATATTTTAAAAAACCTACAACGTTTGTGTTTAACAATACTTAATTCTCTTATAGACATCTAAACTAATACTTAGTTATGCACACAGACTTGGCACCTCATTTACATACCGATGAATGTAATGTTTTCATACGAAAGTTGATGGACTGTCACACCGAGGTAGGTAAGAAATAAAAACTTAATTGCATAACAAGTTATTTACTATATCTAAAATAGCCACATTTGCCGCAATTATGTGTTGATTATATTATATAAGTCACTGAAATTGATATCTGTTATAAATAATGGTAATAAGATAACCTAAAGCTTATGAAGCACGCCGAATGTTTTTTTTTTTACTCCTGTAATAATTATTGTTTTCAAATAATGATCTAGAAAAACTAATTGTTTATGTGAATTTTGTTCCAGCATCCATTTAGAAAGTTTTTAGGATATTGCAATGATTATGACCGGGATATGAGAAAGTGTTTGAAAGCAGAGCGCATTGCACGACAGACAGCCAATTTGCAAGAGTCCCGTAAACGCCACGCGGAAATCCGGGCGCGAATACTAGCACAAGAGCGTGCTAAACAAGGCAATTAAAAAAGCAATACTGCACATTAAACATAGCATTTATAGTTTTTAAAATGGACGCAAACATACTAGATTCAATACCAGACCTAAATAATCTAAAAACATTCACAGAGAGATATTTTAGTAAGAGATATATTACAGATGTTGATGGAGTAAAGAACAATGACATTATGATAATGTTCCACTCTAACAGGATTGCTCTTTTGAGCCTAGCCCCAAGTCATTTCTTTTTCAGTAAAAGTGAAGAGTACAAAGTTAATTATACTGTAGGAAAAGTAGACAGGTTGAAGAATTCTGTCAAGGGCAAGAGTAAGAAGGGTGGCCAGCAATTAGGGCCGAAGTCTGTCATTTGCACAATAGAGTTTAAAGACGGAACAGCTTTTCAGATACCTTGTTGTATGAAAGGGACGTTAATTGAAGTAAATGAAGAATTAGTTAATGAGCCTAAGCTCCTGAAGGAAATGCCTGATGCTGATGGTTATATTGCTATTATTTTATCAAGTATTGCTATTTCTGAAGCTACTAAGAGTGAATTGTTAACTCATGAAGAGTATTTAAAAGTATTGGATAGTTGTGAAATAAAAGATTAGAATAGACTTTTTAAAGTAATGGTGTTGTTTTATTTTTACTACTACTTGTTTGGTTATTCTGTTTATCTGCACTAATGTGAATATGCAGGAACACATGTTCGAGAATTCATCCTAAGTCTATAAATTCTGTTTATGCAAATAAATAGGCTGGTAGTTTCATGGATATGTTTCCTTTACCTACCTATCTTCACAAAGCTGTGTCACAAAATATTTCCTCCTTAAATACCTAGTTCTATAAAAAAGTGTTGCACCATATTGTTATGGTTAAATCATCTGTCAAAAGGTTACCGCGATACGAAACAACTAACGTCTTGGTTTGGTTGCGATGCAATTCTCTTTTGGTTGAATTATTTTAGTGCTATTGCTCCCCTGGAATAACACAGGATACTTTTGCGAAAACTAAAACTTACGTGGGTGAAACCGCGGGGCGCAGCTAGTAAATCATAATGTAGTAAGTAGTACCTATAACAAAGACATGATTTGCCCTTTACAGTATCTCAATTTATAATAAATAGCAAACGAAACTTTCATTCTATTCTTTCATCTCGCGCTCTACAGATCGTTGATGTAGGCGTTTTATCCATTTACCCATAGGTGGCGTTGTGCCAAATACGTTATTTTCTATAGACGATGTTCACACTAGGGTTGTAACGGAGGCTTGTTAGCGGAGGCGGAGGCGGATGCGGAGGTGACGAGTCTCACCTCCGCGGATGCGGAGGTGAAAGTAGATATAGAAAAAATTGAAATTTATGGTTAATTAAAACAATTTTTTTATTTTAAATACGTACATTAATAGTAGTATACTTGGTAAAAAAATATTACCTTCTTGTAATGAAAATTATGGAGAAACAAATTGTGTTTGCCGCATTCCCGCCTCGCACTAGTTGATTCTTGACCATTTCGCGCTCAAACGCGGCTGGACGGTTGTCGAGCGTCGCAGCTTGCGCGTTATTTATTTTATAAATACGTAAATAAACCTCCGTTATAACTCCGCAAAAATTGTGCGGAGGCGGAGGCGGAAGCGAAGATACGATTTCTTGCGGAACTTCCGCAGTAACGGAAGCGGAGGCGAAGCTCCGTTACAACCCTAGTTCACACTACGCGGGCCGATGACATAGTCGGCAACAAAGAGAGAGGAGAGTCAATATAATAGCCAATAGGGAGATGGAAAATGTTTGGAAGTCTATTAAAAAATAAATAAAAAGCATTTATTTCATAGCCATGTGACCCCATCATGTCAGAATACATACATACCTACACACACGCACAAGACAAAAGTTACCGGGTCCGATATACGGGCAGTCAAACCTTCCGGCAATCATCGCCAGAACTATTGGAGCTGCCCCGGACCCTGTATACCAAGGACACGCTTCAGGGTGTGAAAATTGTGCCTGCAGCACATTTCCTTTTTAGTACGATGAGATCACAAGACTCTCGTTACTCAATTACAGATAGGTAGATTTATAAGTCAGACGACCAAATACCTCTGTACAGATTGTATGTCTTTCAAATATAAATAGTTGTGTTAAAAAAAAAAAAAAATTGTCTAATTATTGTTAAATTTTTTTTTTTATGTATGGTAGTAGCTATGTGCCTGCAGCACATTTCCTTTTTAGTACGATGAGATCACAAGACTCTCGTTACTCAATTACAGATAGGTAGATTTATAAGGCAGTCGACCAAATACCTCTGTACAGATTGTATGTCTTTCAAATATAAATAGTTATGTGTTTATGGAGTTTCATTGAAGGACCCTTGGAACACAACTTACACTAATAAGAGGAGACAACAAAATAGTCCGTGCGCGCTACCCCAAACATGTCCGAAACATGTAAGCCGATTGTGTTTATAAAACCCACAGGAATAACGAGACTGCACGTGTATAGCGAAGTAAAAAAGTCTGTTTTTAAAAAGCTATCAAAAACGTGGTATTTACTTGATTCGAACAGCGTGCAAACCTAAGGGCTAATATTTGCTCATTTTGATAAGTGGCCTACGCTCCCTATCCTATGTCAATATATTCCCCCAGGTCGGCTGCAAGCTAGTTCATTATAAAAAGAAAAGAATTTAGAATGGTATGACGTAAACATAATGGAGCAAGATCTATTATCGTTACTTCACTATTTACTTTTCGATAGCGTTCCCAATAAACAATTACCCCCACTACAATCCGAATGTAGCATTATTACTTATCAGGACTTTACCGTTTGACCGCTGACCTTTTCTTATAACCACTACAGATATTGTAATTATATATTTGAAAGAGTTTGGACTGTGAAAATGTGTTCTATAGCTATTAGCAGAATTTTGTGCGTTCCAAGAGTTAAAGTTTCTAAGCAAATAGCCGGGACCGTATCCTCGCGGTGGTATAGTGATGAATCGAACGCAACAAAGACACCGCTGTACAATTTACACACAAAATATGGAGGTAAAGTAGTTGATTTCGCCGGATTTCTCTTGCCGGTGCAATATTCGGACTTGAGTCTCTCTGAATCACACTTGTTCACAAGAAAAAGTGCTTCGATTTTCGATGTGTCTCACATGTTACAGACAAACGTACGTGGCAAGGATTGTTTGTCTTGGTTCGAGTCGATATGTCCAGTTGATTTAAAAGGAATGAAGGATGGGTCTAGTTCACTCACCGTGTTTCTGAACGATAAAGGTGGAATTATAGACGACTTGATTGTAACAAAAGTGAATGCAGAGACTTTGTACGTGGTGTCCAACGCTGGGCGATTGGAAGTAGATAAGCAGCACATGAGAGAAACATCGGAAATATATCGGAAACAAGGCAAAGATGTCAATGTTGAATTCTTAGACACTAGCCAGAGAGCCCTGATTGCGTTACAAGGCCCTAAAGCAGCGTCAGTTTTACAAAATCTTACCGATATACCAGTAGCAGATTTAATGTTCATGACGTCAAGATTGGGCAAAGTTGCAGGAGTTTATTGCCGTGTAACTCGATGCGGTTACACTGGCGAAGATGGCGTTGAGATATCAATACCCGCGGCCAAAGCCGAAGAAGTTACGGAGGCTTTACTGCAGTCTAGTGATGTCAAACTGGCAGGTCTCGGCGCAAGAGACTCTCTGCGTCTAGAAGCTGGACTATGCCTTTATGGCAACGACATCGATGACAGTGTTACCCCAGTTGAGGCGAACTTGACATGGCTGATAGCTAAACGAAGGCGCACCGATGACAATTTTCCGGGATCATCAATAATTCTGCGACAAATAAAAGAGGGCGTTTCTAAGAGAAGAGTGGGCATCAGATTAGAAACTGGACCGCCAGCAAGGAAAGGCGCAATCTTGAAGGACGCCAAGACTTTAGAAAACGTGGGTACTGTCACTAGCGGATGTCCAGCTCCTTCACTTGGCGGCAATGTTGCCATGGGTTACGTCAGCGAAGCCCTGAAGAAGGCAGGCACTGAACTGTTCGTTAACATAAGAGGCAAAGATGTCCCCTGTGTCGTTGCCAAAATGCCTTTTGTGCCTTCAAAATATTACATAAAAAAATAAAAAGCTAATTTACAAAATGATACTTTTATTTACAAAACTTTTTACATAACAGATATAATGCTCCATTCTATAGAATATAATTCCGTTACTCAACCTACTTTCAAGAGCTTTAACGAAAAAAATCTAATAAACATTAGATAAGTAATATTTAACACAATAATAATTGAAAATTAACATTAAATTTAATATAACAAGTCTTTTCTTAATAAAAGGCCATAGCTATGAACAGGTACACATGACGTCACACACCAAGAAGCGTCGCATGACGCTGTATGATATTTTACATTGAAAATTTAGGCTCACAGGTCAACAACCCAAGGTTAATTTGGTTTAACACAAATACAGCATAAATACTACACCATGTGATCCCAAAATTATAGAAAACATCGTACAGACCCCCGCCGTGTGTACGCCAAAGAGATGAGCTTGTACCGTAAGGCCATTTGCACCACAAATCATTAAACTCGTTAACCATTAAAATACTTGTACGGTAACGAATTTAAATCATCGCTTTGTCTCTTTTATCTCCAAACAATAGATAGAAACAAAACGTTGTTTTGATTTTAGCGCCAAAAGCGTTTAGTTACATGTATGTGAAGAAAATCGTTACCGTATTTCTTGAACTTTTTAGAATACCGCGTAAATCCGCATGCAATTAATTATTTATTTATTAGGTTCAGGCAACTGTGAAAGAACCTGTATAGAAAAAATCGTGGGAAATACAACAATCCAATAATATCTATACCTAACGTAAACATTGTAATTGTCGTTTTTGTCTTTACAAACGAAAATAAAACTATTTAAGATAACAGTAGAAAAACCTTGTATATAAATTAACGTCATACTATTAGTCTTGTCTTTACAGAAAACGCATTGTTTTATTATTTCACTTAACATAGTGTAATTATACAACGTGTAACATAAAGGGTATATACATAACAAAGGCATGGCATCTTTACATGATATCAAACGATATTGGAAGGGTTTTTTAATTCTATCTCTTTATGTTAGGAAGTTATGAGGAAAAACACCGCCTGTGATAGGCTACTATCATACTAGTCGCACAGATATATTGAAGACATTTATCGGATTTTGGCAAGTAACGTGACGGGTAACGAGTAGTTATTAACGTATGTAGTGTGCTGCCACGTTTGTTATGATTTTATTTTAAGAAGCACACGAAACCGAAAATTTGGTACCAATTTTTTGAGTATTTTATTTTGAGTTGAAACCCTTCCGATATCGTTTGATATCATCTAAAAATGCCATGCCATTGGTATTTATATACCCTTTTTGTTACATGTTGTATATATATTGTGGTGCAAATGCGCTTAAATGCATAGTTTAATGCGTCGTCGTACGTACACCTACTTATAAAGTATTCACATAATCATACAAGTAAAACTGGACATGTCACAAGGAATGTGAGATATTTTTGCACTTTATCATGTAATACTGTTTTATTATTCTACAATGTACTTAACTATCACAGGAATAATTCACTATATGGTTAATGGAATGATCCGGTTATCTAAATTTAATTCATTGAAAAAATATTCTATCAAGTTATTCTATTTGGGGCTTGAGCGATCGTCATAGTTTAAGCGCAGTCTTAACGTTACATATCAGTTCTCCTTGAGAGATATGCCTTGCAGTACCCTTTTTAAAACTTTTTATAATACTTTTAAATACATTTTACAATAAGTACAAATACTGGGGCCTTCGATTGTTTAACTTTTAGTTTTAACCAGTCGTTTAGTTGTGACAGTTACTTGTAGTCGCCGCGGTGGAGTCCGCCGTCACTTGTAATCCTTTAAGTAATCCCAAAAGTTGGACTGTGTCAATCGCGTCCAATCATCGTTGAGCTTATTTATCTTATCTGTATACTGAAAATAAAAGAATAACAACCAATAAATTCTTAACTCAAGTACAACTTGCTTAGTTTCAGTGCATATCTTACGGCTGGTTTTTTAGCTTTAGCTAACCATCTTCCAAACCTAACCTTTTCATCATATAAACACATGACCAAATAAAATATGAAATTTTACATAATCATCATAGTAACAATACTAATGAATATTGAAATATTCTTTTTCTCCGCGAATTAAATTCAAACTTCCCCAAAATTTGGTAATATTAAAAAAAAGTGACAATACCATTTTTGACGGTATTATTATGAGCGAATAGCGATGCGACCGCGTGCCGCTTGCCCTGCCCCCCTTCGCCCGCGCAAGTATTAAGTTATCTCTTTTTGCGAAATAATATTTATTTTTAGGGGATTTTTTTTTAAGTTTGGCCTGTCTTTGTCGGCATTACTAGAATTAGTTATCGATACCTATCAATGCCTTCACTCGGAATCGGATGAGTTTTCTTTACATATTGTATAAAAAAGATGCATGGAAGTTTTTTTTTTTTTACTATTTTTGGGTGTAATTTTTACTTTATGGATTTTAGGGATTATGAAAATTAAAGTCAAAAATAACAAAAACGAACAATTAATTTTTAGTATCAGTGTTTCCTCCCCTTTAGAGTTCGGCGTCTTTTATTCATGCTCAAAATTAAATTATCCAAATCAAGCTGCGGTATCAGGTCCCAGGTTATTTTCAAGTGCAGGAAAAATTGTTCCTCTGTCATCAGAGTTAGAGAAAAATTAACCATAGTTCTTCATTGTAATTGTAACATATCGCATGCATGTTCAGTGGGATTCATGTCGGGGGACTGAGCAGGCCAGTCAATAGCCCCGACTTCATGTTCCCTAAGCACAGTTGATGAAGCTCAGCCTTATTATCACGCATAAGTTGGAACTCCTGACCCATTTGTACCCTGTGTGAGATAATCACAGGTTCCATTACCTCATTACGATATTTCAATGCATTCATTCATGTTCCTTCTTATCCAAATGAGATCAACCCATATGTATACCAGTCCATATCATGATATGAATGGACTTCTTGTCAATGCTGGAGACGGCTTCGTGTACCAAAAACTCGACAAAGCGTTAATCTACGTGAACCCGGATGAAATGCTAACCGAGACTCATCAGAAAATTGCACCATGGATCATTGCATCATTCCATGCGAAATGTTCTCGAGCCAGTCTCCGCTCGCGATTGACACGCCGTAAAGCTGAAATCCGAAGCGGTCTGCGAGAATGAAGACCAGCTACATGTAATCTTCTTACAATTTGAAGCCTATGAACCATTTGCATAGCCGTAATATTGGGTTGTCTCCTAGCGATATTTTGCAGAAAACTGTCGTGTCTAGGAGTGGTGATGCGTTTTGCCTGAATGCCGTAACATCGCCTTTGGCACGATAACGTGCCTGGAGATTACTTTTTGGCCGGTTGCAGAGTTTCAGCAACCACGCGTTGCATAGCGCCAGTTTCCAACATGCCTACAGCTCTAATCTACTCTTCCCTTGTCAAACGTTGATGTAAAACAATATGACGATAAATGTAGCACATGTTTAAATTAGAATAAAGAGTGTGATCGCTTTTAATTTTTCAAAACTTCACTGTTATAATTATCGTAATAACATGCACTAACGTTTCGACCGCCAAATTCGAATAATCGATATTCTTTTGTTTCAAAATGAGTTTTTTTTTTTTAAGTTTTTGAACTTCGTGAGAGAAGAAAATATTTTATATACAAACTTTTTTAAACACTGTAAATAGTTTATTTAAGTTAAGAAGTCTTTCGTGTAATATCCCTAGACATTTACGGATGTGTGTTTATCCCTTTCTTAATTCTGAGAAAATTTGAACTGGCTACCAAATACACAAAATCAAAGCATTTATTTCAAGTAAACCAATTGCAGGCGCTTTTAAATTTTAAAAGGGTCGGTCAGTCAAATGAAGCTAGTTTACCCATTCCATTACCTCACAGTCACGAGTTTCCTGTCCGTTCTTCTCCATAGGTATAGAGAAGAAACGACAAGAAACTCTTTTAAATCACAAAATTGTTACAAAATTATTTAAGTAATGTCGAAATAAACCATATGAGAATGATGCAGTAAGATGGAGAAGCAGTTAAAAGGTCTGCTGTTACAAAAAATAATTGAGAAAATAAAAAACTACAATAAAGAAGAAATAAGCCTGTGGCAGTAAGGTTCTGGAGTGGCGGCCACGTACGGAAGACGCAGCGTAGGGAGGGCCCCAACAAGGTGGACCGACCTGGTGAAGGTCGCGGGAAGCCGATGGATGCGGGCAGCACAAGACCGGTCATCGTGGAAAGCCTTGGGGGAGGCCTTTGTCCAGCAGTCGACATCTATAGGCTGAGGAAGAAGCCTGTGCCAGACTAAAGTAATGACAGTTTGAACATTAGACAGATGAGATAGACCTAGTAAAAGGATTTTATTGGCACCATATTGCCAGAGTCACCGACATAGCTGAGAGGATTAGCAAGCTGAAGTGGCGATGGGCTGGTCACATATGCCGCAGGACCGACAACCGTTAGGGTAAACGAGTCCTCGAGTGGAGACCGCGTCTCGGCAAACGTAGCGTGGGACGCCCTTGGACGAGATGGAGCGACGACATCAAAAAGGTGGCTGGTAGTAGCTGGCGGAGAACTGCTCAGGATAGAGCTTGTTGGCGTGCCATGAAGGAGGCCTATGTCCAGCAGTGGACGAGTAGGGGCTGATGATGATTGCCAAAAAAAAAGGTACCCGTAAAACAGTTTTTAATATAACTTACATCGGTCTGCTGTGACCCTTGTGGCTGCACAAGTTTCTCTTTCCTCTCCTCCTCCAACCTAAGGTTGATGTAATAACTCAACTGATTTTGCAACTTTACAAAGATTTTCCTGTATTCGTCTTGTATTCTATTCATTTCGTTGTTTATATGACAATCTTTCTTCGACACGTAATCCTGAAAAGCAAATCAATATTTTACACCATAACATGATAACAATGGTTGAGAGAGCAGCGGCTCATTAGTACTGGTTTTGACTAATAATAATACCAGCCTATTATTGTCCCACAGTAGGGGAGGAAGTCTCTCATTTAGAGGAAAAGGCCGATAAACTAATATTATAAATCGGAAAGTGAGTTTATTTGTTGCGCTTTCACGCCGTAACTACTGAACCGATTGCTTTGAAATTTTGCAGACGTAAAGTTAAAAGTCCGGTTTAAATAATAGGTTACTTTTTATCGCGGAAAAATTTAATATTCCTGAGGGAAAACAAGAATACCGAATTCCACGCGGGCGAAGCCGCGGGCGGAAAGCTACTTCTTTTTATAAACGAAGATGTGTACCTTATACGTTAAAATAGTCTTCTTAGCGTTCTTGTACTTGTCTTGAATTATCTTATGATCCGACTGTAACTTCTCATATTTCTGTTCAAGTTCAGTAAATTTAGAATGAAGTTCTGCTGCCTTAGCTTTCATAGCCATGCATTCTTTAGCGATGGAACTACTTTTTTGTTTAAATCTTTCTCTTTCGTAGTTCAGGACTTCCTCTAAAGTCTCCGCTTGTAATGCTTTTTCTTTGTACTTCTCAGCTTTTTGCTTCCACTCCGAAATCGTTTTGGACTGGTCTGACAGCGTTTTGTACTGGTCCTTAGCCTTCTGACATTCATCTCTTAGCGCATTATGTTCTTTGATAAGTTCTGATATTTCATTCTCTTTTGCTTCAAGTATTTGCGTGACCTTTGACCTCTCGTCGAGTATGAAGTTTTTCAGAGTGTCGACTTCCTGTGCCTTTCTTTCAAGGAGGTCTTTTATTTTTGTGATGGTTTCCATTTGTTCATTCTCAATCTCTTTGATTTTTCTGGCGCAGTTCAGTTCGACGGTTTTCATTTCTAAAGTGAACTTTTCAGCTATCTGGTCTCTAATAGCTTTCTCTTTGATCATTAGCGCAGTCTGCAAAAAAAAAAAATTGGATAAATATGATATTTACATTTGAATAACATTCTAATAGAGTTTGAAAAACTAAAAAAACATGCTTTTAAAGAATATCACACTAAAAAGTTAAAAATCATCATCCTTCCTATTCCTAAGTTTTTTAAGTGAATAGGCTTAATAAACTAGTGCGCTTAACACTCAACGATTGCATCACTGCTTACCATCAGGCGGGATTGCAGTCAAGCACTAGTTTATATTAAAAAAAAACGTGTGGCGCTTTGTGCCATATTTTTTGTATATTAAGCCACGCCTCACGCTTTTTTTAAAACCATTTTTAACGTTTTAGTTTGATATTCTTTAAAAGCATGTTTTTTTAGTTTTTAAAACTTTGTATATTTATTTTCAACTTTTCAGTTGGATATTTAAAAAAAAAAAAAAAAACGAACGGACGAACATATTGAAAACGGTGGGACATTTTACAGTAATGAACCGCTCACTCGTAGTCCAAAGAGTTAGAGACGGACAAACAAACAAGCAAGAAAACATAAAAAGCATGTAAAAATGAGCTGCGGGATGTTGGACTGATACTAGCTCGGCGTGAGTCTGTCGGTCTGAAATCATTTCCTCCGTGTTGGTTCCAATGCTGTGTTGGTACAAACCTTGGCAGCGAGCGCGTCATCACAATCCTGTACGAGTTGCTCGGACTGGTCCGAGCTTGGCGTATGAGTCCGTTCCGTTGGTTCCTCTGTGTTAGTTCCAATGCTACGTTGTTCGCGTAGTTTGTTAAAACGGTCTATAATGTATTGTTGGAAGAACTCTGCTTTGGTTTTCAGCTCCTTCATTAAAGTTTCGTTGCTTTCTTGTGACGCTGGCAGGACAAAATACGAACATTAATATGGTTGACAGTTTAAATACCCCCTATAATAGAATAGGGATGTTTCCTGGGTAAAAAAAATTGATTCTATTTAGTCCGTCATTCAGATTATAGAAAATATTGGATACGTATATTTTGTTTTATCAAATCAATAAAAAATGACAAATATAAAAGGCATTAAAGATCAGGAGTGGTGGCTTGTGACGTCACTGCTCGCTAAAAAGTGTAGCGTGCAGTGACGTCACACGAGTTTTCAACGCACTCTGTCGTTTTAATTTTTGTTTATATGAAAAAAGAAAAATACGTGCCTAGGTCTTTTTGGAAATTTGACTGACAGACTAATTAGTTTTTTTTTTTTGTCAAAATACCCTATTTAGCTTAAGAAGCAAATATTACAAGGTTAAGCAAAGCAAAACTGACAGTGAACTCACCTAACTTAATAGTACATTTGCTAAGTTGATCATCCAAGTATTTGATGTGTTTTATATTCTTCTCACATTGTGCACACGGGTCCCTCTCTTTCCGCAACGCAGACTTTTCGTCTGTCAAATAAAAATTAAAAATGTAGTACCTACATATAATATAACCCGCGCAGATAAAGAAAAGATCTGTAAATGGCGTCCGCTCGCATGCGTTCTCACTCACTGTCTATCGCTGTCTATACTCACACAGTGAAGTAAGCGCTGCAAAAAAAAATCATCGATCAGGAATTCAGGATTCGCTTACCAAACTACTGAAGCTACTTTGACGCACTCCGAGTTATCGTTAATTTCGTTCCGCTAAAGTTTCTGTTATTTTGTTGTTTGAATAATTAAAATCAACAAAAACAACAATAAAAACAAACACAACAACAAACAAGTAAAAAGTCATATTTACGTTGTAAATAACAATATTTATAACGTAAATTTGACATTTTACTATCTTAGCTTTTGATTTGTGATTGTACAATGGCATGTTTTGTCAAACGTACCATAAGTATCCGCCGCCATTTTCAGATCTTTTCTTTATCTGCGCGGGTTATACGAAAGAATATTTCACCTATCAATAGAATAAAACAACATCGCATTGTGTCTGTCTCGACTTCAGTAAAGGGAAGCATTGTGAGGAAACCTGAGCTTATAGTTAATATCAGTCTGACACTTTTTTTTTTTTAATAATTATAAACTAGTTCTTGACTGCAATCCCGCCTGATGGTAAGCAGTGAAGCAATCGTTGATGGTAAAGCGCACTAGTTTATTAAGCCTATTCACTTAAAAAAACTTAGGGATACGAAGGATGACGGCAGTTGAGCGTGATGCAATGTTAAACCCAAGACCAACACGACCAAACGATGCTGCGCTAGAGGGAGATTGATCTAGAGATTTTCCACGACCAAACTCCCGACACAACAACATTTGGCGCATCGTACCCGCCACAACGCAACACAACTGCTCAGACCCGTCCTCCGTACGGCACATAAACATAGTGATCAATGCGCTCAGCCAGTATACCGGTATACTCTTAGCCGATATCTGTGTTCCCTCTTACATTTTACCCGTCTGTCTGTATAGGCCCTCTCATTCCATTATAGTTCTCGAGATCCATTCGGAAATAAATAAAAGTTTGTTTTAGAAAACAAAATA